>JANPWX010000097.1:1236458-1721311 GCA_024734555.1 Trochalopteron elliotii | reverse complement strand
ATAGGTATGCTTTTTTATAAGACACTTTTTTTTTTAAACTTATCTAGTATTTTTTTCATGCTTAGGGTGACTTCTATCAGCTATGGCTTTATTTTCTTTTTGTGACAGCTCCTTAGTTTGTGGATGTGTGCCTTAAGGTGTCCCTAGACTTGAATTTTAAGCTGTTAGTATACTTTGATAAAGGTGGCTTTTTGGATACAGGTGAACCTTGTATGGTTCATTGGGGGGATGTGAGAAGAACTACAGAGATGTCCACTGAAACCTCATTATCTGTTTTATTACTAACAGCTGTCTTGAGCACAAGACCCTGCAAGTGTGGTAGTACTTGTGTTCCAGAGTAGTGGTGAATAAAGATGGTAGTTGTATTTGCTGCACTGTCTTTTTACAACTTTATTCAATAGTTGGTTATGGTACAGAGCCACATACTTTTTTAGTCTTGAGACCTGAAGGGAATCCTAAACTCTTTCAGCTTTCATTTTCTTTGTGTTTGAGAGGGGTATAATGCTGCCATGAGTGTGGTACGACACTCACGTTTTAAATGTTTTAAAATAAGCAGTCCTGAGAGCAAGGAACTGAACCAGGGAGTGTGTATCATGTAGGGCACTTCACTCCTATGCTAGACCAGGAAAAAGATAATGTGGAAAACACTGAACAGCTTTGTTCAAAACAGCTTTAAAAGCAGTAGTGAATTCAACTTAAGCTGTTTTATGAACTCTTGAACGCAAGAAATTTGGTCATCTGTCACTGATTGTGACCTCTGACTGAAGATTTTCCAGCAGGCAGGAAAGGAGCAGAACTATTCTTTCCCCTGTGAGTTTATTGACGTCTAAGAAGACATGCAGCCTCTCTCTGTGGAAACACTTTTCCATACTCTGCAGCCCATGCTCATGAAACTTTCAAGAACTTAAAAGTCTGACATTCTCTGCTCCTCTTTTGAATGCGATTGAAGCTGACCAGTGGGCTCAAAAGGTGTTAGTGAGGTCAGACAGACAGACACACATTTACATGCGGTGCATATGTACATATGTGTACCCTTCCCTCCCTCCCTGAATGATTGCATAAATCTGATTTCCTTAGGAAACCAGGCTGAAAAAAGGAGTGAAGGGAAATCAAGCAAGATACTATTCAGTTCCAGTGCAGCTACTGCAAAGAGCACTTGTCCAACTGTTTGGAGTGCTGTGCACAGTCCTGGTTACAGTGCAACCGGAAGGCTATCATTGTTTTGAAGAGGATGAGATCATGTAAAATAACGAAGATAATGTGCTGTGTCTCATAGCTTTTGTTTCCTGAATTGTAGTTTAAGTTCTAAATCATATCTATGCACTTACATATGCTCTTTGACTATAAAGGCAAAAAAAAAAGAGCCTAAATATTTTTGCAGGGAACCTGAAGAGTTCTGTAGGGAAGAGAATTGAGATGAGTCCTTCTGGAAAGAAGATTTATAAGTGACATAACAGAATCCTCAAGAGTGGAAAACAATGAAACTGCTAGAAATGTATTCTTCTTTCATCTCTGAGCTCTTTCGACTTGCATGCTCTCCAGTCAGGATTTTGTTAAAAGGTTATTATATTAAAACTTTAGGTTCTGCAATACTCAGTTTGTGCCATATCTGGCTATTTTTCTTATTAAAATTCCTAATGAAGCACTGGACTGCAGAAGTTTATATGAACTTTGTGTGGTGTATGTTGTTTTTCTTAACTGTTTTAAATCTTGGTGCGTAACACAGTGTTTTAAGAAACTTTTAGTATTGAACATCCTGGATCAATACTCCAGTGGAGTTCTGCCATATTTAGAAAACTGCAAGTTGCCAGGCATTCCAGTATTTCAGGTTTCTGGGAAATGTCTTGCCTTTAGGGGAGCATCTCATTTTCCACATTCAAGGTCTTTTCTCATGGTGCAGGTGTAGCATATGTCATCTATGTCCCATGAGTTTACTTGCAGGTATGCCTTCTTTACTGTATCTGGACTTTCTGCTTGTCAGAGAATTATCAGCGTATTTTTATTATATACAGTTACCTTTTTTTCTGAGTGTTTTAGTCCATACCTTCACATGCCAGATGCTAAGACTTTCTGATTAAGCAGCACTCTAAGAAATAATACGTGTAGTAAGATCTGTTGTTCTGGAAGAAAATAGCAATTAAAATTTAAATAATATCAAAAGTATCCCTGTCACTTGATCTAATGGAAAAGTTAATCTTGTCTTGACTCTTGTTTTTCCTGGTCTGTGTATTTGTTTTTTTGCGGTCAGGGTGTTCCAAGTTAAATGCTGATCTTCAGCAATGATTCCCTTGTGCGAAGGTGAACAGAATTTGGTTTTCCAATTAAGTCATGCTTAAAATTTAGAATATATAAGAAATGAAATTGTCTCTGGTTTTCTCCCCATAAATTCTGACTCCAGGTTAATTGAAAGCAAGATTATCACAAAAGTAGGATATAGTTATGGTAAGTGATGTCATTCAACAGCACAGGACTGGTATTTCACATTTTGCATTAATGTATAGGAACACCATGTATCCTGGTCTGCAGCACTGCCATTCTACTTAGTGGGATAACAGAACAATACATAGGGCAAATAGCAAGCAAGGAATGGCATGGAAAGGTAATGAAAACCATGCAAGCACAAGCAGCTAATAGTGGACAAAGGCTTGCTTTTCCATGTCAGCTATTTTTACAAGTGGTTGTCTGTAAAACATGCAGTTTACATTTGGAATATCTAATGTTCTGTCCCTTTGACTCCTCAGCTCTGCTGCCTGTGCCTGATGGTTTGGGAGTACCTAGTGCTCATAAGCCTTGAGAGAGGAGGTAATGCCTTCCCTGTTAACTCAGTAACCTTGCTCCTCCTGTGAGATGAACTCTGGAAGGTGTGATTATGCACAGTGGAATAGTTTAGATGAGTTGGGAGGTGGTTTCTTTTTGCCACTTGTGTGAGGAGGATGGCAGCTTATTTAGTATTCTAATGGAAGGCTGGCAGCTTCATTCACCCCATTTGTGTCCTTCTCCCTTTTGCTTATGTTTAAGCCACCGTCATCAGTTGGATGTGGTGAGAGCCTGAAGTGTAAAGATGAAGTTTTATTCAACATTTATGTGACCGACTTGATTTTGAAACAGTCATGTCAGTGCTTATTTTCACTAATGATCTAGGGCATGTACCTGGCTGAATTGCTCTTACGTCATCCGTCGTACAGATCAGTACAAGAGTAACTTCTGTTTAGTTTTAAGATTCTGTGCTGTTTTCTAATACAAACAGATTATAACCAATATTCTCTCAATATTATGAAATTGTGGACTTAGTTTTAGATTCAGAAAGCTAAGAATGAGAGTCTGTGAGTGAGTGGATTTTTAACTTGGAAATGGCTTATGCACTTTGTTGATTGATGTTAACTTTGCCTGTGTTTAAAATTGTATTTCAAATTTAGTTTAGTATCAGTTCATTTGTTTTTAATGCTACTTTTAAAAGTATTTGAGTTTCAAGTCATTCTGTTTAAGACTTAAGCATTTGGTTTTTGTTTGTTTTATAATATTAAAATTTTTGCTCTGTTTGCATTATTATCGTATTCTAAAAGAAAGCTAAAATCGTAAGTAAAATGTATATATATTAACAGAAAAAAGGCAGTTTGAGGGGTTTTTAATTGTTTTTATACTCCCTCTGCTGGCTGTTTCAATTACAAGTACCTGTAGGCAAACATTGTTACTAAATCTGCTTTTCATTTTATCAAACAGGTAGTAAAGTGTATTAGATTTCAATCTGTTTTTAAAATTACAAAAAAGTATAATTGTTAAATGAAGAAACACTATTTGCAGGAATGAGAAGTCTGACACTTTTTTTTTAATGGGATAGTGTTTCCATTTTTGTTATACCTTGTATTGATTTTAACTCTTGTCCTAAAAACAGTTGAATCTTTGGATGTGCTGGTCACTAGGAAATTTCACAGAAATAACAATTCATATATTGTTCTAAATAGGTTTCATTAGTTGTAGCAAATTTATTGTCCAGCTTTGAAGAACAGCTGTGATAAAATGTAAATAGTTATGCTATGTTTTGTTAAATTAAAAAAAGATAAAATTCAGTAATGAATTTGACTGACTTCTACATAATTGGCTACAATGCTGCAGTCAAACTGTTCTGCAGATATAAGGGATAATTTCTTAAGGTACTGGTTTTGTTATAGTAGTGTACCACAGTGTTAATCCAAAATATTTATAGCACCCACAAATTGTAATTTCTAGGAACTTCAGAGATTATATACTAGGGTTGCTTTATGTATTATAGAAACGGAGCCATTGCATTCCCCATGGCGTCAGTTACAGCTAAGAGAGTTCAGTATTTCTTGTTGGTGTTTCTGCTGAAGTTGCAGGCTGCTCGATAGTGTGTCCTCTCTTGTGCTGGTGCCTGGCTTCTTCCCCCGGTCGGAGTTTGAAGAGTGCCACCTACTGATTGACAGCTCCGGGAGCGCTGCTGCCTTTGCCACCTGAAGGCTCTCGCAGCTCAGCCTCGCTCGGCTTGGGGATGTCCGTGACAAGTCGATGCAGCTGAACCTGGCAACTGTGTGGAATCAAGTCTCAGCTCTGAGCTCTGCTATGAAATTATGCTTTTTTTTTTTTTTTTCTAATCTGTTTCAAGGTGAGGACGCAGGATTTTTGTCCTGGCAGGTGGGCTTCCCTTGCCATCTTTGTCCCCTTTTAAAAGCTTGTGAGAAAGTGTCATATTTCTGTGGTTTCTTCATCACTTCTTGTCAAGCTGTCATAATTAGTGTGGGAGGAACCAGCCTGGCTGGTGTTTATTGAAGACTTTGGCTCCTGCTATGCCAGACAATGTAATGATGTGTTGCACACTCAAATGAGGCTGTTCAAAAGGCAGGTAGCAGACTCACCACCATGACTTCGTTAACAGATGAACATTCCAGAATGCTCATGATGTGTTTGTTTTTGCAGGAGAGAATGACAATTTGGTTAACAAGTTCTACATTTTTAAAGGGAAGTCGTGCATTAATCTTTAGTTTAGTGCACTCTAAGAGTGCTTTATTTCAACATTCAAATATGCTAATTATGTCTTTTTAAAAAAATTGGCAAGAATACAAATTAGTTAAAAAAATGTATCATTTACATACTTACAAGGAACTCCTTTATTTCAGAGTTCTTTTAATATGTCTTTTCATGGTGATTTGTTGCTGCAGGAAGCTTTCTTAATTCCAGCTCCTTAGCACCTTGCCACAGGTGGTATTAAGAACAAAAAATATTTGGTTTTACAAATTTCACATTCTTTTGGAAAACGCATTGATAGCAAGTTTTAGTCCGTGTGAGATTTTTAACAATAAAATGTAACATCATTAAGAGATGCCAAATTTTATAGCTCAAAAGGACTAGAACTGTGGTCAATATATCACTTGACAACTTTCTGAAGTAGTTCTGGCTCAAGAATACTAAAAGAGAAGGCTTTTGAATGTTATTGACTGCCTTCAGAGAACCTGTAGTAATGTTATTGATACCTAATGAAAATAATAATAAAAAACCTCAATGTAGAAGCAGGAGTAGTAATCTCAACTTCTTTGGTGCTGGGACCAAAGAAGAGATTGTCAGTGTCTGTGACCATTTAATCCACCTTCTGTCTGAAAACTTTTAATGTTTTCATTAACACTTACTGATCTGATTTCTTGTTTCTGCATTATCAGCCAACTCGCCTGCACCAGAGGTCTGTTTCTCTTAACGAAGTTTATTCAGCTGATAATAATTTCAACATTCTTCCTTCCTCTCTCCTTCCATTTGCATCAAAAAGAAATCCCCTAATGTCAAGCCAGAAATACTTTCTAAAGAAAAGAAAACTTTTGCGTGTGAAGTTCTAAAAACTTTGTACAGAGACCCTACATCTCTAATTCTTCTGACCCATACATACCCAAAAAGCAGGTATTTGTAGCTGCTAAGCACTGCAATGCTTACCTTAGTAATACTGCTTGCTTTGCTTCACCCTGTGGGGAAGTTTCCACATTGGCAGGAAAGAAGCCACTTTCTTTGTCATGTATATTTTAGTAGCATTTCTGCAACATTGTGGTTCAGAGAATAAGATGCTTAACCTGAATTATGATGGCTAAATGTGCATGCTTTTTATTCTTTTGTAGTTTTCCTCACTGTCTAGTTTTTATATCTCCATTGTATTTCTTCTCTAGTGTCTTATTTTATTTGCTTCCAAACTGGATAAAGCTACTTACCTTTCTTCTAAAGGTCTTTGATTTAGTCTTAAAAAAAAAAAAAAAAGGAAAGTGTCTCAGTATTTCACTAATGATTTTTTTTGCTAACGCATAGCAGTTGAGTTTATGATAACTCATTCTTTTACTTACACTGGGGTTTTTGTGTTTATATTTTGGTTTTCTTTCATGCATATACAGATACCTTGGCAGCTTCTCTAGAGTGAATTCTTTTTTGGAACACAGCTCTGTCAGCTCTCCTTTCTTTGCAGTCCTGTCTTTCAGTTATATTGTAATTTCAGTTTTATATTACTTCCCCCCCTTGTCCACCCATAAGCTTATTTTAGCTGACGTTTCCTACTTGATTGCTGAATTGTGTTGATTTTGTTTCTTCCTGCAGTGGTCTGGTGTCTTATACTGTCCTTTTTACTGTGTTTTTGTTTTCCCCAACTACTTCTCTTGTGTGAAGGCACTGTGGTGCTATTATTCTTCTTCTGGTATGGTTCACTTAAACAGTATTGTCTGGATTTTTTTTGGTAAGAAGAAATCTTGCATGGTAGTTTGAAAATGCTCATGATGTGTTCTCTATATGCAGTGACTCATTGTATTTCCTAATCCACCACTGTCTGCCCAGCCCTAAGTGTGATGTCAGTAAAAATTTTTTCTTCTTGCTTTTTTTTGAGCACACGTAGGACTGATGAAAGTTACTGTTTGATGTAACAGGAAACTGAACTCATCTGTTCTCAAAACAGGCACTGCCTTAGCTAATATGCTCAGGTTTCATCGTGCCAGGCTTCCGTGTCTCATTCTTGAGAGAAAATTGCTTTTGTGTGGATGTGTCCAAATGTTCCTGTTTCTTCAGACTTCAGTTTTCACCAGTACAGACTCCTGAGAAAACTGCTCTTGTAAGCTGCTTTTTCATGGATCTTAAGTGTTAAATGTAGTTTTGTGGTCTTCAGCTCATGATTATGAATGCAAGAAGGTCTTGGGATTAGCGCTGTCATTTTGAGAAGTGCTTTGAAGACATCAGAGAGAATGGGTGACCCGCAGTCTCCAATGTTTATAGAACAGTACAACTTCTGGCTTAGCTCTTGTGATGGTAGAACAGGATCATTTGGCATGTTGCAGGAACTTTCATAGTCTTTTTGTGGGTAGGAATGTACTTGTAGATTGCGTGTTTCTTTCAGACCTTTTTTGGACTTTTGCTGGTGCTATGTGCAGTGCTCATGCTTTTTGAACTAAGCACAGAGGATGTGAGCTCAAGCTTTAGTCCTGTCTATTCTGCTTAATTTTTAGTGAGCTCCTTGGTCCAGTTTAGACTGATGCCAAAGTGTATGTGTGTTGGGAGTAAGCAAATGCAGACTGTTAAAAAGCACTGGGAATTATACTTGCATCTTCCTCTAGGAGAGGGAAATACAGGTGATCTTGACCCTGATAAGTAACAGCTGTGTTAATTACCCAATACAGCCCTGATGAGTCACAGCTATATCCAATAAAGACAAGTGTGATAAAAGGGAGTGAGTCGGCTGGTGGGGGGGAGATCATCATGGGGGATCATGAAGGAGAAGGAACCTTGAGGAAGAGGGAAGGAGAGGATCATGAAGCATAAGGATCCTGGGGAGAGAGAATTACTGCTGTGAGGTCAGTCTGGGTCTGCAGTTAGAGCCTGTTGTTGGAACCTGCACTCACAGTCTAGCTGGGTAAAAGCCTGCAGTCAGAGTCTGCAAACTAATACCTGCAGTCATAGTTTAGCAGGAAATAACCAGCAGTCAGAGGCTGCAAGGGAAACCTACAGTTGGAGCTTGCTGCAGCCAGAGGCTGTGAATAGTTTGAGTCAGGATGGCTGAACTGTAAAGGGGAATAAACCCGGACCCTTTTCATGCTGTGATAAACAAGAAGTCTGCGTCTCGGCTCATTTCTGCCGTGTAACAAGAGGGCTTCTGCAACATCTCCCACCTTGTGAAAGGAGAAGAATTTAGCTTTGCAGACACAAGCTGTATCACACCCCCATACTTTGAGATTTTGTTTAGGGACATAGCTCTGTGGAGCAGCAGAGGAACCAAACAGTCTAAACTGTTTGTGGCAGTAGGCAGACCTTGTTTCTACACACGAAGTTCTCCTAGAGAATGAACTACAGGTTCTATAAAGTCCTGAATGAAAGATGCATGCCATGAATAGGGGCCCATATTGGAGGATATGGCTTGCTGCCTGAGTCAGCACAATTATTTATGTTTTCTGCCTTTGTTTCCTGGACTTGCTGCTTTGAAAGGATCTTTGGAAGTTGTGACTAAAATGTGTATATGAATGTTCATAGGAGAACAAGAAGACACAAAGTTGGTCAGTTGACTAGGATGAATGAGTTAAGTGTGTATGGTGATATTACATATCTTAAGTTAATGAAAGATGGTGGAGACCTTTCCATCTATGACAGCAGTACTGAAGGGACAAAAATCAGGAATAGAATAGGGAGAAGACTGGAATGCTAAGAGGAGTTTAACATTTTTATTGCTCAAAGGAATGAAGTTACAGCAGAAGAAAATGTTCATCCTTATAGGGAAAGCTATTTATAAACTTTAAGAGGTTTCTTTTGGGGTAGATGAAAGGCTTGATATGTAAATATCTCCCAGAAAATTACCAAATTTCAAGGGAATCTCTTCAGTGAAGTATAAGATTTGACTGAAGTAAAAGATTACTCTTTTTTAAGTGAGTGTTATTTTTCTTTTTAATGTCACAGATGCTTTCTTTCTGCTTAACTATTAACTTTTTCCTCCTTAGTAACAACATAAAGTGTGCATGGTGAATCTTATATACTTCATGAATGTGCTGACAGATAGTATTTTAATTTATTTCTTTACTTTTTGTAGCTTAATATTATCTCCATGAACAGGCCAGCTGCTATTTGACAATCTTTTGTTTATGCCAGCTGAGAATGTCCTTTACCATTGTTTTTTAAGGTTGCTCTGAAAGTTTTACTGTTCTACCCCATGTGGTTTTTATTTCCTTTCTTCATTTCTCCTTTTTTTTTTCTTTTTTAAATGCTCTAATTGTAGTTTAACAACTGATCCACCTTGTTCCTGCTTTTTTTTTTCCTAACCACTTATTAAGGTGTAATTCTGGCTACATGTAGAGCACGTGCCCATCTCTGTCTCTTAACATGAATGGCCTTGGGTGGTTGTGGCTGTGGGTATGTTGTGAGTATAGCTAACATCACTGTGGTTGGGTGCTTTGATGGTGGTGACCTCGTACTTGTCCATGACAAGCCTTGGTTCTTGTTTACAAGATGATGTTGCAGGTGTTACCTTCTGATTTGACTGCAAGGCTAATTTTTTGTTTGTTTTTCTTCATTCAGCTGTCTGTACTTCTTTAAAAAATAAGTTGAACTACTCTCTTAGCACTTTTCAACATCTTGTTTTAACAACTTGTGTTTGAATCAAAGCAACTAGCCATTCTGCTGTGCCAAGAAACACTTCTTCCCAAGCACTTCTAAAAAGGAGGTTTTTGTTTCTCTTGTTTCACAATTCTTTTGCTGTTTATGGGGCTGAAGGGAGAAATGGTAAGGAAGTTGAAATTTGCTATATATATATCAAAATTGAAAAGAGAACATGAAAACAATTACACAGTTACATTGAGCAATATTGGAATTTTTGAATTCTTTTGCCAGAACAGAAATTGTTTAAGCTTTGTTTAAATATAGTTCTGTTCTGAACTTCACTTTGGAAATTAAACTAGAGTTGAGAAACTGATTTTAAATCTTCTGTAAGGACTTTTAATATTGGCTTAAACCCATATGGTTTTGGTATGTTTTAGATGTCAGAGATGAGCTCCAGCAGGTGTGGCAACTGAGATACTTAACCTGTGCTTCTTTGCTTGCAGTCACTATCAGCTCAGCAGAGATAGCAGAAAAAAGGCTCAAGCGCATTGTTTGGCTTCCTGACCTGTGATACACACAGAGGTGAAGGTCTGGTGACTTACTGAGCTGTAGGCTGCTGTGATGGATGAAGAACTGCAAAGGTGACCTTGAGTCCTACTTGTGTACTGGTAATCTCTAGAAGCAGATTGCAGAAGGCTGCGAGGAGCAATGAGGACATACGTGGTCTGGCTTCATTCCCCTTTCTGTCTGTTAATTCTGGAACATGTCTGATCCCAAAGCAGGCTGTTCCAGGGAGCTGAGATATGCTGGATGCTTGTTGGCTCTCTCTGGTGTAGAGTAAGTTTTCTAATAGTTCACTTCCTGAATAAGTTCAGGAAGTTGAATTTGTGGAGTCAAAGGGTCAGTGGTGCTGATGAGAAGCCTGGTGACGCATCAGCCTGTTGCTGGGAGCTGATGACAGGATAACCCCTTTCATCAGCAGCTCATCTTAGATCAACTTAGCTGTGCTTGGTACACTTGCGCCATAGTTTCATGGTCACTTGAAGTTCACATAAACTAACCCTCCTGTTTAAATAAATGGCCTAATTCTTCCTCCTTAAGGCTGCGCTTTCTATACATGAATTCTCTTCCCCTTGTGCAGACGCATTTATGGGTTGAAAGTGTATGTTTAAAATATGTTATTTAACATGCAGATGAGGATATAGCATGATCTATTTAATGTCATCTTGGAAGTCAGCTTTGTGAAGGTTTCTGGTTATAAGCTCAGGGTTTGGTCTTTGGTTTGGTGTTTGTGTTTTTTTTTTCCTCACAGGGCTTTTGTTTCTCTGGCCCAGTACTTTCCCAGCCCAGAATGTGAATGATGTTGATAGAAAGTGTTACTTGGTATCTTCTTTTTTTTTCATAGCAATGCCCCAAATCCTTCTAGTTCTACTGTGAAGACATTTTAGAGAGATGGAGTTGCTAGTTTTCTTTTGGGCGTTTCTACTGGTAGTGGTTGTATGAAGCTTTTGTGGGCATGATTTTTTTTTTTTTTTTTTCATAGAGTCATAGAATATCCTGAGTTCAAAAGGACCTGTAAGACTGTTGAGTCCAACTCCTGGTCCTGCACAGAACAACCCCAAGAATCATGTAATGAGCCTGAGAGCACTGTCTGTGTGCCTGAAAACATTGTCCAAACACTTCTTGAGCTCTGTCAAGCTGGTGCTGTGACCACTTCCCTGGGGAGCCTGTTCCAGTGCCCAACCACTCTCTGGGTGAAAAACCTTTTCCTGATACCCAACCTCTCTGACGCAGTTTCAGGCCATTTCCCTTGGGTTCTGTCACTGGTCACCAGAGAGAAGAGGTCAGTGCCTGCCCTTCCTCTTCCCCTCATGAGGAAGTTGTAACTGCAGTGAGGTCTCCCCTCAGTCTCCTCTTCTTGAGGCTGAGCAGACCAAGTGACCTCAGCTGTTCATTACATGTCTCTCCTCAAAGACCCTTCACCATCTTTATTACCCTCCTTTGGATGCTCTCTAATAGCTTTATATCCTTTTTTGTGCTGTAGGGCAGTAATAATCTCTTGTCACTTGCATATTGCTGAAGAATGAAAAAGGGATTAGGTAGAAGTACAAGAATATTCACTAGTTTTCTTAGTCAGTTAATGGTTGGAGATAATCTAAAATAATTATATCCACCACCCCTACCCAGCCCCTCCCCCAAGCACTGAGTAAATACAGATTAGTTCTCACAACAAACCTGGAAGTCTGCAAACCCAGGAAGTTGCAATGAGAAACACTCTCATCTTTCCAAGCAGCTGGGGAAACCTTACCAACATAGATGAGTGGCTACAAAGTAGAAAAATGGCAGAGCCACAATGACTTCTAATCTGGGCATCCCCCTGGTCAGACCACATTGTTTTAATGATCCAAGTAAAATGTTGCCATAGCTTCCTGTGACTTAATTTGTGTTTGTGTCTGTCTTTTTTTGTAAACAGCTCCCAGATGCTGGGGATCTGGGAGCTTTGGATGAAAAACATTGTTCTCTTCAAGGGCAACAGTGAAAGCACTTTAAATGTTCTTGCATTGAAAGCATGAAGTGTGAGGTAATTATTATTTTTGATTAGATCTATTAATGCTACTGCCACTTTTCTAAGTTGCATTTTAATTGAGGAAAGAATTAGTGTTTAGCAGATAGCATTATATATAATATATAGTGAGAAATGGTAAAAACAGTGAAGATGACAAAATTACTTCACCCTCACCAAGAAGGCTGGGAGAGAAAAAAATGAAAGGGAAGACAAAATATGTTAAAGAGAACACAAACTAGAATATATTATTTAGCTGCTTCTCGACTATGCATTTCATAGTTTGCTGGGCACTTACTGTATTTTTGCCTCATTTATTGATCTTGAGCATTAAAACTTGAGGCAGTTTTACTTCACTTTTTGTGATGAATTTGCTCTGAGTTTCAGAAAATACTTTCTTCCTCCTGTATATTTACTGGTATGGCCTGGGTACAACTAAGTGTGCTGCAGTCTGTGCTGTTGCTTAAAAAGTGAAAGATTAAGCCTACTGAGAGAGAACTTCAGTCAGTAATGTAATGTTTTCTGTGGATGTTTTCATAACTCAAATCTGCATCCTTGCGTCAGCAGGGAAGTCTTTCTGAAGCTATAGCAGAGCTCTTGAACTTCAGGATAATTACTGGGTTTTGGAAGGAGTATCAGTAATGGGTGTAAATAAGGAGAAATAGATAAATACTTTTAAAATTATACAGTGACTGAAAAGTAATATATCTTCAGCCTAAATGATGGTTACTGATACTCTCCTATGCTGCTATTCAGAGTGCACTTTGTCATTTACATGCAGAAGCATAGATAGTAGCCATGTCCTGTCCTGCTGGAGGTTAAATGTTTACTTTATTTACTTGTGTCTTTTGTACCTTTTGTGTGTCATAATCTGCCTGTGAAGGTTTAGTCCTTCAGTTTTATCAACTGATCACCTGATGTGCAGTTCAGTGAAACTTTTGAATTAAGACTTGGGATTTAGTTAGTTAGTTTTTAGCAATTTATCTCAGACTTGTTTGGTAATAATCTTGTTTTGAAAAGAAAATGTATTTATGAGTTATTTTGGTCAAATGCTGAAATACAAATATTGTCATCTTACTGACATAATGCATTCTTTTTTTAGAGCAGTGTATAACTTGGGTACCCCCCAAACTGTTGCTCTCCTATTTTGTATGTCTTCATATTTTAGCAGCTTTGCTCGCTTGGTTTTTCTGCTGAAACACCATGAATCTGCTCAACTCTGCACCTGTTCTATCCAAATTCAGTAAGACAAAGACCAATAACCCCTAAACCCCAATCAATTCAATAGTCATTAGATCTGAAGTCTGAATATGCTTTTTCTTTTCTCCTTCTTTCTCCACCCCTTTCTTGCCTGGAATGTCTGCTGTCTCATAAGATGGGCAGAGTTTCTGTGGACACTTGTTCATGTCTCTGTGGTCTTCCCAGCTGCTGGTTTTCATGAACTCATCTGACACATGTATGGTACAGCCAAATTTGATTGCAGTTGATCACAAGATCAAAATCCATTTGTATGGGCAAATTTTGTAGCTGACAAGCCAGTAACGCAATTGCATGTTTTGTTACTTTTGACTTTTTAAGGATCTTTTGGGTTTTTCTTGCTGTTGTATCTTCTCTGGATAACATTTGAGGTTCTGTTAATGATGGCTTTAATTTCTTTGGATTCCTAAGATTTTTAGTGCTTTATGCACAAGGCAGAGATACATAGCTTCTGCTGGAGAGGTCAGTGATGTTTTCAGTAGCTTTTTCCTTCTCAAGTGTCATTTACCAAGGGACTCTGCAATCGAGTCATCGTGATGGGAAGTGCATCTCAGCTGATGTAATGCATTTGTGTTTCCTGGAAACAGAACAAAAATCGCAGCTCCACTTCATTTAATGTGAGATTTGTCATTGATTTCTGTTGTCATGTGTTGTGGGTTTAAGCCCAGCTGGAGATTAAACACCACTATTTATTTATCTATTGTATTTACTCCTATAATTTGATCTTTTTGTTGTAATGGATTGTTCGTACTTTATGAATCCAATTTCCTGGCATTGGTCGCTCAAAGAAGGATTGAAAGTTTTTATTCATGAAGAGTATTCTTGCAAAATATTTTGAAATATGATGTAACTAAATCACATTTCAACAAAACTTCTGGTCTTTTTCTCTGCAGACTGTGCTAAAACAGGAGATCAACATGATTGATATGGCAAGAGGGGCTAGATGCATAAAGCTGGATGGACTTGATAAATTCTTCAAATAGACTAAATATTTATCTAATGTGTTTTACTCCTGTCAAGATCTATGTAGTGTGTATTTCTCCTGTCAGGAATGTGTTTTCTGATGAAGATGCATTCCCAGTCTGTCTTGGAAACTAAAATGCATTAAGTTGAAACAGTATCACTTTGTTCCTGTTGGCTGAAAACTGTATATGTTTAAGCCAAATCACTTTTCTCTCTGATATGTTATTTTTTCTATTTTGCCTAAAATGTCATTTAATCTGAAGTGGAAACACATTACATTTTGTCACTAGAGAGTATTTAGTGTCTACTAGTAAATATTGTGTTTTGACCTGTGGAATGCAGTGACTTGTTTTGCCTTTTTTTTTTTTTTTTTTGACATGACTTCCTCTGCTTGGTGTCAGAAAAAATTCATGGCAATATATGGAAGAACATGAGCTCCGTGGCATACAAGTGGTTGGTTTGAATGTTTGGGGTGCCCAAGTGTTTTTATCTGATCACAGAAAACAGCACACAGAGTTTTACCTTAGTGGCAACTTGTAGAATGAACTTCTCGTAGAGTGAATGTGCATCAAATTTGTAACCAGAAAAATCTTCAAAAATTCTCCAAAGGAAAAAAAAAAATTCCCTACTTATTCTTATACAGCCTTGGTTTTGGTGGGGAGAGATTTAGAGGAGAGGTTTGGTGTTTAGTAACTTTAGCTGATTTTTGCTGTATTTATGGCAATGGTGGTATATAGGAGCTCAGAAAGCATACAGCCAATATAAAAAAATGTAAAGCAAAAAAAGTCCCTCCTGGGTACAGACATCACCAAGCTGTTTTTAGACTTCAGCCAAACTGCGTGATGTTGTGAAAAGTTCTGTAGAACTTTTTAGGCACTCTTCACCATTGCTTATGCATGCAGATGTGGAAACAGAAATGACTACTTGCAAAGGTTCCTTTCTGTCTTGGTCATAATGCTACTCCGATGGCTCTGTGTTATTAGAAATAATAGTAATTGTGTTATGGGTAATTCCCAATTCTAGCCCATGATCTCAAGGAAGCTTGAAAGGCATGGCCTGAACCTTGTGTTTGCCTTGACAGGAAGGCAATGGCAGCAAGACAGACAGTTCCTCTTGCTGTATTCTGTAGCATAGAAGACTCAATGGTTGTTTTTTTAATTTGCTTAACTCGACATAAATCTCGCTGAAGAAAACTTCTGCAAATG
Organism: Trochalopteron elliotii; assembly: GCA_024734555.1. Lineage (NCBI taxonomy): Eukaryota > Metazoa > Chordata > Aves > Passeriformes > Leiothrichidae > Trochalopteron > Trochalopteron elliotii. Next base: position 1,705,774 of record JANPWX010000097.1, on the reverse strand, counting down.
GTTTAAAAACAGTAGGATAGAATTATTTTGTAAAGTAAAGCAAAGTATGTCTTTGTAACAGCTGGAAGATACTCTGTTTATGGCTGCTTTGTGGCTGTTCCTTTTGCCAGGCCAAAGATGAATTTGCAACTCAAATCCCAATAAAACTCTAAAGCAGAGCTGGATCCACAGTTGAAAAGTGTACATAGATTTTTAAAAAAAAAAAAAATTTTCTTTTTCTGAGTAGATCTTTATTCTTTTAAGTGGAGTGATGTGTTTCTAAACTCATTTGTGAATTAAGTAAAGGTTGGTTTAGCTTCAGATTTCAGGAAAACTAACTTGGAAGGACACTTTCAGATGATCTGAACTAATGAGTAAGATATGTTAAGTCAGTGAAAGTTTTCCTTTTTCAAATGTTGGTGCACTCAGTTCCTATGAAAGAGCAAACTCATCTGAAACAAATATCATTCTCTTATTTTGGTTCTTTCATCATTTACTTCATATTGAACCACTCAGTTATTCACATGGCCTTTCTGTAAAATCATACATTGGCAGAAGCTCAAGGGCATGACCTGCATTTTGTGTATAAAAAATAGAAATCAAGGGAAAGGAGGGAATTGCAAGCCATGATGTACTTTTCTAATGAAACTTCTACCCAGCGCTGCTGCTGATTTTTCCTTATTTGTATGTCCAACAGAAAATGAGAAGCATCTTTCCTTCACTAATTCCCCCATAATAAAAAATAGGATTTTTTCTCTGCTGGTCTAAAGATGAGAGTGGAGATGGCAGCTTGTGTTTTACTTATGAAAGGATTGTGACATTTTCGTGGCACTTTTTAAGAAAACAAAACATTAAATAGCTATTGTACTAAGGGATACCAGCTGTGAAATACACTAGAGGTGTATTTCTGAATTGTAACTTGCATTTTGGACTTCAAACAGACTTTTCATTCCCACAGTGTTTGTGACAAGTATTAAAAGTGAATTGTTAGGGACAATGTTAGTCCTGTAGCAGCTGGAATTTTAAACCAAAGAGATGGTTCTCCTGATTGGATGCTGCAGGCAGGCAACTCCCTGCTTTGTCCTCTAGCCAGTTGTGCAATGTTCAGAGCTGAAAATCTGTCACTTTTTTTTTTTTGGGGGGGGACATTTGTGGAAACAGACCATCAAAGCTCCCTAACAAACACACGTAAAAGCTGCTGGGATAATGATTTGGATAAGAATAATTAATTCAATTAACTTAATTCCAGGTTTTGAGGAGCACAGTGGAACCGCCTGAACAAGAATATTTGACATCCAATTATGTTTTAGTTTGTTATATTTAACAAAGTTTTTCTCTATTGAAAGTGGAGAGCAAGAAGTTTCTGTTTCAGGAGATTATTATCTGGTTTACAGCATATTTAATGTCCCTTTACCCTTTTATCTGAGCTCACAGCAATACTTCAATACACTTGCTACCTTTGGCTTGAATTCAGCTTAATTTTATGGACTTTTTTTAAGTTTTAGTGACATCCCTTTCTTTGACTCACCAGATGGGCTTGTGTCATATTTGAAAAGCAGGAGGCTTTATGAAAATAAATGGTAGTTGCTGTTTCTGAGACTGTGGTGAGGAAACAGTGCTGTTGGTAATGGGGGAGAGACCGGAGTCCAAACTATATATGCAAACTAGTTTTCCATTCTACAGCTTTTCTTTTGGTATTCACATAATTACATGTAGACAGCAGTTGTTTTTCAGTGCTGTGGCATTTTGAAGTGAACTACTGTGCTGGAGGGATGAAATAACCCTTCATCTGATTTAATGGATAAAAGGAGGAAGGGAAATAATGCTTTTAGATGCTGTTGTTAAATGGCAAACTGACAGAATTGTTGCAGTTTCATTTAGTCACCTGTTCCCTTGATGATTTTAAGTTATGCATGGTTTAAATTTAGATTTATGGTGAATATATTTTTTTTGACAAAGGTACAATACATTAGTAAAATTCCTATGCATTATACATGTAGGAGGTGGGCAGCTAGTGGAAGCTAGGGAAGGAAATAGAGTACTACCAAATGCTTGTAGCAGTATTTTTAACAGCATAAACTAATCTGTTCATATCTTTCTAAAATACAGAGGTGGCATTCCTGGTGCCTCCCCTATTGGGGCTACCTGCTGAAAGGATGAGAGTGTTTTCAGCGGTCTTTCCTCCTTCCAAAACTCGTCATTGTTAATTGATCCCTATCACAGCCTTTTAGTAGATGCAGTATTATCAGGAAGAGACTTTTTTTTGGGGGGGGGGGTGTTTAGTACCCCATCACAGCCCGTTTTCAGAAAATACTTTCCTCAGAAAGAGCAAACACCTGCCCCCATGCTGACAGCTTTACCAAGGGAGAACAGTTTTCAAATGAGTGAGACTGGTAGTTTTATAGATACCTGTAATATTTTTTGAGAAGTATCAGGGGTGGATACCCAGCAGTTACAATTCTGTGACTGCTTTAAGTAGCCATCTTTTAGCTCTTTGTTGCCTTGACTAATGCTGGCAGCATAAAGAGCTGCTTGGTTCCATTGTGAAACGTACAACTTTTCATTGTAAACTTGGAAAGATTAACGTGCACAGGATGCCTTCATAGGAGGAAAACGGAAGAGAACAAGAAAGCATATAAAGAAAAAACCAAGATAGAATTTTGTAGTTTCCTTGCCAGTCAGAAAATAAACATAGCTGAAAAGACAATTGGGACACCAAGAAGTGGAAGGGGCAATAAGGAATTTTCTGGCAGAAGATTTAAAAAATACCAACAAAACATAAATAGAGTATGACACATCAGTTCATATTTTTCCATTGAGAAAATACAGTCCCACCTACTCAAGTTTCTGAAAGAAATATGCCAGCTTCTGAGGAGCTGAAATACCAGCTTTTGGTCATACTTCTGGTGACACATTCTTTATATCTTAATAGGACATAGGGACTGTGGTGATTTGTTATCATTTAAATAGGGCACGTTCTTCATTGCAAATAGCAGCTAGTTTTCTGGTAGATGCCTTTTATGGTGCACTTGGGTTTTAATGCTTCCTCAATCGTTTCCTTTGTTGCAGCTTAAAAAGGCAAAGACTGGCTTGAGTCTAAGTTTCTAGGTAGCTGAGCTGACTCCGTGAGAGGGGTTTCTTTGCAGGGTTTCCAGTGTAAAAGGAGGATGAAATTTCTTGGCCTTTTAGAAAGTCTTCAATTCTTTGGACCTTGAACTTATTTTTCAGATCTATTCAGACTATAGATTCCTCACATGTATGTTTTTTTTTCCTTACTAAAGATAGTGACTTCAACTGCAAATTGTGCATGGAAAGGTAAAAGAATTTTACAGGCCCCTGAGTATCAGAGAGTAAAGTATTTCATATCCATAGTGTTCTTTAGGCTGTGGGTTTATGTAGAACTGCATTTAAACATTAAGAATGGCGAGAAAGTAGCTGAGACTATACTGAAAGCACAGGGGTTTTCCTTTCTTCCTGTTCCCACTTTTTCAGCATTGCAGAATTTATTGATGTGTGATATTTATTTTAAATTTTATATTACTTTTTTTCTTCCCTCCGCCGAGCCCTCGGGGACCCAGCTGTCTGCCCTGTAACTCTCTGCTGTCATCGTTAGCGCTCCGTTGTCTCCCGTGGCTGTGTGAGGGCTTTAATCTTCCACGTAATTGATGGCGGCGATTGCTGCTAAAGCTGTAAAGGAAAAGCATCCGTTCACCTTCGTGTGAAAATGGATGATTAACGAACTCAAGAATGTTTCCTCTCGGCTCTGAACTGAGTAAGTAAGGCAGAGTACCTCAGGCAGTCTAATTTCCTGGCTTGATAATAGACCGGGAAAAGAGCCATTTGTTGTCTTCAGGGTTGTCCATATATGGACAAATCTTTTGCCGGGCTGAGTGAAAACAGTCATCTTTCAGGAAAGAATAGAATGTTACAGGATTTTAGGAAACAAAGGTTTTATAAGCAGAGATCTGGCTTAGAATAATGGAAGATAGTTTGCTTTAGTGCACTTCAGACCGGCACAGGCTCAGGTTTGTAAACTGCAAGTGTTTCAGAGCATGGCACCTCTACGTGACAAGCTTACCCCAGTTGTTTGGCAGCCTTTGTGTTGAGAACATCACAATGGTGATGTTGATGTAGGTGACCTGTAGACTTTCACTGCCTTTTTATTTAGATGTGGATTAGAGACTAAGAAGATATTTCAAGTGAAGTTAAATACAAGCAAGATTGTTCGAGTCTTTCACCGTCTGTGGCTCAGTTGTATGCTTGTTTATCACTGTATGAAGACCTTTAAGAGTATCCCTTGATGATTTGGAGAATCAAGCTGATCATTATCACTTAGGACATCCAAGAATAAATAGCTGAATAATTCTTGAGTCGACTGCGGAATTGTAGTGTTATTTTCTACTCACTCAAAACGGTGGTTTATGTGGGGTCCCCCCCGTTTTTATTATGAAATACAGACTGTGTGTGTAAGCAGTGATTATCTCTGCATTTCATCATGTGACAGACTTGAGGACAGGAAGCTGGTGTGGGAGGAATTCATCAAATTCATGGTTGAAGGATTCTGTTTTATCTACTTATCTAGTTTCAACTCGTTGCAATATTTTACATGTAATATCTTTGTTCCACATATAGTTGAAGAGACATTGATTTCTAAAGAATAGAGACTGTAGAAAGAGTCCTAGATTTCTAGTAAGGGACTTTGTTTATGACTTGTCCCAATGATTGTGTTGTCAAGACCACAGGTACCCTGTTTAGGACACTGGTTTACTGCTGACCGAAGGGAGATTCCACAGATCATAGGATAGCAAATTTTGTTATGTTGCTCTGGAGATTCTTTAAGAGTTGACAGTCTTGAAGATGATTACATTTTGGCACATTGTAGTTCAGAGCAGCTTTAAGTTTTTTCCTCCTACTTGTTGTACTTGTAAGGGGAAGTTATATGAGAGAAAGAAGGAAAGGCTTTTTTTAAAGGTTAGTGGGACCAAAGCAGCTGATGTGCTTTAGGCATTACTAAAAATTTCAGCTGAACTTACACAGAAATAAAACATTGTACAGTAGATTGCTTAGATTTGACAGATGCTTGAAATGGAATAATTCTCTTTTTGACAGTAGGGAAATGCCCTTAAATATTTTTTATTGTCTTAGGGATTAAGTCAAAAAAGGTCATGAAAATATCTTTGGCTACTGAAAATATTAAGGTTACAATAGAGGGAGGAAGGAATGGCTATAGGGCAAGACAGAAACAATCATCCTGTCTTTGAGACTAGGGTGTGTTAAGTGCTATCAAGAAACTTGTGGATTGACTGTGTTACTGGGTAGGACATCAAATAATGTGATGCAGTTTCCATAATATGGCTGTAAATATGTGGGATTCTGTAACTTAATGCTCTTCAATCAACAGGTGATTGATGTGGCCTCACCAGCCTAAATTTTTAACCTTATATTTTTTCTATGCTGTAGGTAAAGCATTTAACTTTTTTATATGCTTATTCTGAAAAAAGAATGATTTTTAATTTGTATTTTGTGGTGATTTTTTTTTTAATTGGGGAGGGGAAAAAAAAAGGTTTGCTTCTCTTTGCCATTTAAACTTAGCAGTGAGTGCTTCAGTTTCCTGATCATCTTACAGTGCTTTCCTCTTACAGAGCTGACCTAGAACCTTTTCACAGATCTTCAGCTGTGAAAACTATTATTGCATTTTCTTGTATTTCTTATTAAGTTGGGCTAGTTTAAGCCTTTTCCTGTTTTTACTATTATGGCTTTTGCTGAAAGCAAAAGACAGTGCTGCAAAGTAATTTCTTACTACTACCACCTGCTTTCAGAAATACCTAATTCCCCTATCAAAAGCAAGATCCCAGTCTGGATCTGTAGCAAACACTGGACCATTTTTTCACTAGGTGAAAGGTTGGGGTTAGGTTAGGTTCAGCTAAAAGAAATGGATTGAGCCAGATAAAATGAAATCGTTTTCTTTACTCATTCTTTAAACAATTTTGTTAGATGTGAAGTTTACAGTAATAACTTAATTTTCAAGGAGAATAAATATGAAAACATACATGAAGAAAAGTAAAATAAGGTGTAAGTTAATTTTATTTTTACATTTCACTTATTTTTAGGCTTTTCTTCCGAAAATGCACGAATACTTGGTGTGCATTACTTAGGTCAGTTAAATGGTGTATTAACCAATACTGAGCAGTAGCTTGTCTTCATTCCACTCCTACCCACCCTGAGTTTTGCAATGAAAAGCATGCTCTGCAATAAAAGCATACCTTTATTTAGCATGAAATATAAGATTTCGTGGTATGTTAGTGAGAACATGTTGAAGGATAACATAATAAAATTTTACATTTTTTTTCTGATAAAAAGTAGCCATATTAATTATCTGCATCTATCCTATAGATATATTTTCTCACTTCTTCTTATGTTTCTGCACTACATGTAGTACTTTCTAAGATCCATTTTTATTCTATCCCTGGCAATTTTACTCTCTGTAATCCCTTTGCCCTTGTATTTGTAAGATTGTTTTTTGACTGTCTTGTTTCTGATGATCTCCCAGCTGAAGTGTATTCTATGGAACTTGTATGAGGTTTTTCTTTATTCAGATAGCTTGAGGACTTTTTCCTTTCCAGGCTGCCACAGGCTGACTCCTCTTCTTCATCTGTTTTTTTGGCATCATTGCTGCACTTCATGGCTCTGTGTGCAGGTCTGCTGGAGCCTCAGTCTTGGTTTGAAAGAATGAGGGTTAGATAATGGTGTGGATTGCCTGCATGACAGATTGTTCCTTTTGTCCTTTAAACTAGCTTTGAGTAAACATTTGGAGTAAAGTCATAGGGAGGTTGCTCAGGAAGAGCATGTCAGAATGGTGGGCTGAGTGAGAAAGGATAAGAATTGGGTCATTGAGGAAGTGGTTTCAGCCTAGGTCTAAGGAAGAGTTTGATCAAGTGGAGAGAAGGGCAGGCATTTGGGGAAGATTTATTTGCCCAGGTTACGAAGAGCCAGTGACTTTTCTTCTGTTAGAGGCTCTGCTCTATCTGATTTATGGTGATGGGATACTAGATTGTCCATTGCTGAAATTTCTATCTGCTGGATTGTTCTTTGATGGCTGAGATAGAAATTTAACATTAAGTGAAGTACTGTAATTGGGGCCATGTTCAGGTTCATGTTCATGTTTAGTATGTTCAGGTCAGAAAGATGATTTTAAGGTGACTGTCCTAGTTGTTTTTGGATCACATCAGAAAATGGGCCAACAGAGCACCCATCCCTTAACTGGATTATTTCAAATTAAACAAAACTGGGATGTGCACTACGGCATTTTCTCTTAAGAAGGAGGTTTGGTGTATAGGACCAGATTAGACAGAGTTTGAAATAAAATTAACCTAAACATTAAAAGTGTGAATGCTCTAATCACCTACTTTGGTCTGGAAATCCACTCCTGGGCAAGCTGTGCTAATGTAGCCACAGACCTGATTTGCAGCTCGTTTGTTGAAAATTCAGCAGTACCACAGCAATCCTTCACAGTGGTTGTGGTGGCAGCAAAATGGGGGACCCAAGATGTATGAAATGTATTGAGTGATATTTTGCATGCATCTATCTAAATGTCTGAAAAATTACTTTGAAGATCAGGGTCTGCTCAACAGCTTTGGCAAAACGTAGTGGAAGTACTGTGGAGTATTGATGTAAGAATATTTTGTGACCCATTGAAAGGAACTCGGATGGATGCAGATGAAGAATTGCTTTAGTGTGGGCCTGTTCAATCTGTTAATGATTAATGTGTTTGTAAAACATAGCTAAGGCTTATATATTACACTGTTTTGAGATGTTATCTTGGGTTTTGGTGATTTATTAATGTTATGAATTTGATTCTGCTGAACTGGTCCGACTTGCAAAGAAAATGAGAATTTTTATTCTGCTGAGGAACAGCATTACGCACTGTGTCAGATTTAGTTATGGAAAGTGCGAGTAAGTGTGGTTATAAAAATGTCCAATCTACTTAGAAAACACAAATGACGAGAGAGGAACGTTGCATTCTTCCCCACACTTAAACACTGTTAAACACAGTGTGCCACTGTTCTGGTTTATAACTCGTTTTGTAGACTAATCCTTTGGTTTGGGTTCTTTTTGTATTTATATCAATACTGAATCTGACAGAAGAGTCCTAATTTAAACCATATAATATGAGTCTTTTGACAAAATTTGCGAATGTTGGCTTTTTTTCCTTTGTTCTCCTGTATCTAGCCAAGTGCATATTTTCCTAGCCTCATAATGGCTAATGGACAAACCTATGTCCCCTTTTCTGATTATCTAACCTTGTTAAAATAGCCTTAGTCAGAAAGAACTGAAGGTCTATACTTTTTGAACGGTGTGTTCCCAATCCTTCACTCCTCACATAGAGTGTAATTCCAGTGGTATGTTTTAATTGGACTAGATCTTTTCTGTTATCTTCAGACTGTCCTTCATGGTTCACTTTGCTTTCCTCTCACCTTTGTTTTTTAGTGTTTCTGGTTAGGTAAGCTAAATGAGAATCATTCAAATTTGTCTGGTTCTTAAAATCGCTGCTGGAAGAGAGTGACAGTGGTGTAGAACAGCAAGAGGCCAATTTTGAGCTTCAAACTTCCTGTTTAGTGGTGCACATTGTCACTGGCAGGTCATAGGAACATCCATATTTGCAAAAATAAAGGACACTGAACAATGCACCTTTTGTTGAGGTCTGTGCTGATACTAGTTTAGTTAGGTTACTATTTGTGCTAAGACCAATCTGATTTAGTATCTTATGCTGTCAATGCATATAGCATTTGTTAAGTCTAACAAGAATTTATATTTGCTGTCAAGAAAGTGTATGTTTCAGCAATGGAGCACAAAACTGGTATGACAAAAAGCATGAGCTGAACCTTTCTCTCACTAAAGTTTGTAGTGGAGGTTTCCCTGACTCTCAGGAGCTGGGATAAATACTTTGGTGGCTGCTTCCAGGTCTGATGTAATGGGGCCATTCTTACATCTCTGCACGACATGGGGAGATAGATGTTCATAGAATGGTGCTTGCTTGGGATTTAATAATTTATGTTTTGATGAGAAGCCTTTTTCTTAGATTTGTTGGAAAGTCAAATAAGACAAAATAAAAAAAGAAAAAATTATGCATGTGTTGTAACTGACTTATTCCTAAATACTGTTTTTCTTTTCCCCTTAGTAAATCACTAGTTTTACCTTCAGCAGGTGTAACATGTTCTCTTAATGCTGTTTAATGTAGTCATGGTCAAAGTTATTTGCAAGTGTTTTATTGAGTGATAACAAGTCACTTTTCTGTCTTGCAATTTTATGTATTTAATTGGTAACACTATGATCATCTCTAGCACTAACACTGCACTGACAGAAGCATATTAAAGTGTGGTGTTATCTCACTTTTTTGTGGTGTAATTCAGAGAGTATTGTGTACACTGACATTTGTATTGTGTTTGGTAGCATTAGAAGAGTGTGTGTGTGTTGTGGGTTTTGTTGTTTTGTTCTTTTAAGCCAAGCAATTCTACTGTAGCAACATTAGTGGTTTATTAGTTGGTTTTAGTATCCAGAGATTCTGATATGAAGTTGCTCTAGGAAGTAAACTGTGCAAACACTTACATGATAAAAGCTGTACCTATACCAATGTCAGCAGAGTTATCCAAGGCTGCCTTTGACTCCAACAATATAAGCGAAGTAGTTAGGAGTTCTTGAATTTTAGTGGTGCCATGTAGCACATAGAGAGGACACTGGCAGCACTGTTTTAACCACAGATAAGGTGATTTTATTAGTTGATCTTTTGCACAATATTGCTTACAATGGTACTGTGTTGGTACTTTTTAACTAGAGTGCTGTCTTGGCTGTTTGCGTACATTGAAAAGCATGTTAAAAATACAGATAAGGAATTGTCATTGGATGTGGTTTGTTGTGCAAGGTTCTGGGCTGTTAGCTGGAAAAATAACAGTGGAATTCATGTGAAGCAACAAATGTGATACAACACTGTACATGAACATACGTGTGGACATAACAGACATAAACCACGCCAACATGGAGGATTTGTGTGTTTGGTCTTTTTTTTTGACATACATTTCTCCAGAGCTCATGTTTTATTCATTGTTCTTAAGCCATTCCTGAGGCAACACCATTCTTGCTGTCAACCGCAGAAGATAGAGCTGCTAGGCTGCACTTGACCATTTTCATGAAAATAAATGTAAGCACAAAATAGATGTTGTTCTTTCTCTGTGAGCTGTTGTAGAAGAAATAGCCACTGAAATTTTAGGCGGTTATTTAAGCCTCTACCCCCATAGAACTGATTTTAACTGAGGGGCTGGGATTTTGAGGAGGAGGCAGGAGGAAGATGATAGATACTTATTTCAGTTTGACTTTAGGTCTTGTGTGCTTTGCACATGCTGATTTCAAAGCAGATTGATTATTGTAATGAATTTGCAGGAATGATACCGGAACAAATGCACACATAAATCCTTACAGGATAATGATATGTAACTTGTAATGTAGTCTTGATGCTTTATGTATTTTGGTGATTTATATACTTTGTGTGCTTTCTAATTCTGGGAGGGTGTAAAGCTCAGTTTCATGTTCTTCTTACAAGATCTGAAAGCTCCACCTGGTATAGCATGCTATGATGGTGTTTCCAGTAGAAATCTGGAAGCATACAGCTATAAATCTGTCATATAGAAGGAGGACTGCTGTTTTAACAGTGGTCTGTATAACATAAATTATACAGTTAGAGAAAATAGTTTAAAAAGACAGTAGAAAATATGGTTGTAACACTTGACTGATTTGCATTTATGTGGAAATCTGAATTTTGTTTTCTTTACATGTAGTTAAAAAGAAAGGATGACTTAATACATCTCTTGCATAGTTTAACTGTTGCATGGCAGGTGCTGAGATCACACTTCTAGAGAGATTAGTAGGTGTGTAGTGCTGTTTCTTTCCACATGAAAAGTGTGCTTTGGGCAGGGTAAGACAACCCTTAGGATCATGTAGTATGTGGTCACATTACCAGTAATGATACTACATTGGCTCAGGAAAGGCTTGAATGATGAGATTGACTCAGTTTACTTTAACTTCTGAACTCTGGCATTTCTCAAGTGAGAAATGATGGCATAAGATTATGGCTTTTTTTCTTAAATTTCCCTTTAAAAAAAAATATGAACTAGCAAAGTTTAATTATTTTCCCATTGTAAAAAATAATCAGCTATCTAACTTGTAAAATGGGGCCTTCTTAAATTAGCAGCATGTGGCATTGTTTGTTAATAAAGGTTGTAAAGTGAAGCTTCAACTCGAGACACAGTGAGGGAAAGCTGAACAGAATGTTATAAAGTGACGACTTCAAAAAGAACTTGGTTTACCACCACTTGAGGCTAAATAACATGCTCACAAAATGGAGAGCTACCAATTTTACTGTTATTTCTGTGAAGCTGAATGTTTTTCCTTGGGAAAAACATTTAATGCAGGTGGAACATGAAGGTTATGGGATGAGTGTTCTGAGCATAGGCAACTTAGAATGTCCATTGTTTACTGTTTAACCACATTTGGGGAAGTCTTCTTGCATAGCTGGGTATCACTCTCATTTATGTTGTGATCCCTATTCCTATTTTTAACTCCACAAGACAATAGAATTAATTAGATAAATGTGCAAATGAGAAGAGTTTACTGAATGTGGGTAAATCTCTACAATTTTTGCTACTGTTTCTTGAAAGAGTTCTTTTGCTGGTTCTATGTTCAATATAAGTTCCACTGAATTAAAGTGAGTCACAGAAAACTTTTATTTAAAATTTGTGATTTACAAAGTGATGATTTTAAAGAATAGTGTTGCACAGTCTTAACTATAAAGACAGACACTGTTATCCAGTTATCCATTTTGGAAAACTTAATAACCGTAGATTTTTTTTTTTACTTTGATAAATCACCTAATGGTTTAGCAGTAATTATAGTAGTAATAATTACATGCGATGCTTGCTTGTTTTCATTAAGCTCTGTGAGGACAAATATCAAAAAGAAAAGAAAAGAAGCTAGATGGCAGTTGGACCACTGAGACCTTGTGCTTTGATGTTTTAAGGCAGTCTGAGAAATACTTCAAGCAAGCATGTGCCAACACAGCTGCTGAAAGACTTGGGGCTGGTGTTTCTGAGTTCTTCTGCTTGCTATCTCAAGGGAGGGCAAGGGAAAACAGGGAGGGTATGCATGCCTAGGAACTACAGGGAAAGACTTTGTGGGGAAAGAAGTGAACAGTAGAGAGAAGAGGAAGGGGTGCACCAGAGATGCTGATTTGTGTCAGATAACATTATCTGCTGAGCTGGCCTCGGGCTGGGCAAAGGTAGAGTTGGTTGGATCCTGAATGAGACAACAAGTGATTAATTAGCCCCATGAGACTAAGTAGTGGGACTGATGAAGCTTTTTTCCAGTCTTGTTTTGTCTGGTGGCTGGTCTCCCTCTATAGATGCCTTTATATGTCTTAAGGATTTAGCCAATGTTTCAGCCATTTTCTCAGTGGAGGCACAGATATACTCTCTTTTTTACCAAGCTGTTCTGGAGGGATCTCACATGTATTAACCCCCTGAAAGAGATTAAGCTTTTCATTGCAAATGGGCAGAACTTTAAATATTTTTCACATTCATGTACACGTTTGCATTTATGTTTTCATTATCGAATTTGCTCATTTCTTTTGGAAATCATACAAAACTAGTGTTGTTTCACATGGATTACATGTTCTGAACTTAGTATCTCTAGAGGTACCTCTTCCCCACTGTAATGCTTTTGGCCTGTGTCCCCAAATACTTTTTCTCCCATGGGCCTCAGCAGCCTTGTGGAGAAGATGTGACGTGACTGATGGTGTGGGTTGACTGGCTGCCAGTGTGCTGATTGATTAAGTCCTGGGCAGAGAAAATCTGAAGCTCTTTTAACCATGGGCATGCCAGTTTACCCAGTTGCCAGTGGTCGTAAAACTTTCAGAAATGTAGTTATTTTTGGATAACTCTTGTCCTGTGCTAGTTTTAGTTGAAATTGGCTCTTAAGTCCAGAAGTTGTTATGGGGAAAAAAGCAGAGAGCCTGCTGATCTGGCCAGTCAGGACTGAAGGTGTGAACACTGTGGAGCCTGGATTTTTTCTCCTATAGACTTCTGCCATGGCTCTGACTTGCACAGAATCTTTCCAGACTAGCATAAGCCTAATGGGGTGAATTCAAAGTTCATTTTTATTTCTTGTCTGTGCTTTTCACTCCCATCTTTTGGCATTCAAATCCCTGATCTCAAGTTGCAGGCACAACGTAGTCACTGCCTTCCTGCCTGGGAAGGTACCCTGACAATCTGCAGGTCAGCAGACTGACTGACTTCCTGTGGTGCTGTGTGGATGTGAGTGTGATGCAGCATAACTAGTCAGAAATGCACTTACCCTTTGTGTGTGACCAGTGTGCTGAGAAGGGTGCCAGCGTGTGACTTTCTGGGGACTTGTATAGCACATGAGCAAACAAACTGGATTTCTGTTAGCTTGAGAGGTAAGTCTGTTTGCAATCCTCTTTTCATTCATCATTCACACTGTTGTTTCAGTGCATTTTGTGTTAGTGAAAAAGTGTTCTTTCAGGCAAAAAGCTGTTGGTGATGCACAAAGTTTACTAATACATTGATGACAAAGGAGAGTCATGAAAAAGTGCACACAACTAATGGAACGCGGTGCCTGGGAGTCTAACCCTCTTCAGGATGCTATGCAGTGATGACCAGAAATGGGGCAGTGGAAGGAGATGTGGAAAAGAGGATGAGTGCAAAGTGATTTTGTGGGGGAAAAGAGCTTTATGCTAAGGATTCAACACTGACTATGCATTTTAGTGGAGTTTATTTCATTGTGGATCTGCTTCAGTTCTGTGCATTATAGTACCCTTGGACTTCCTGGACTGCATCTTCTGATGTAGCTCAACCTATGGGGAAGCCTCCATGCATGTGCTCTGAGTCTGTTCAGCCATGGGGACCAAGGTGCCATGAGTGGGACCTGTTTGGAAGCAAACTTCTGAACCAGTGATGTATGAATAGCCTGCTAGAGTGATGCTACGATGGGTGTGTCCCCCACATGGTGCCTCTGGCAGTGCTGCTAACATGCTTAAAGAGTACTTTGAATGTTTTTTAAAAACTTTGAATCCTTTTTAAAAAAGAAGTATAGCTTTTTTAAAAAGTTCCAAATTTTGGTAGCTGTGAGGAAGCCAAAGATGAGTGTCAGTGGTGGGTAGCCCTCAGCAGCAAAGTTGGTCCCAAACTATAAGCATGGCAACCAAAAAAATGACAGGTTTTGGCAGATATTTACAGCTGGCAGAAGATACCAAAAAAAAACAAAAAACAAAAAACAAAAAACCAACCAAAAAAACCCTGGGCCAAGTGAGGTGCAAAGGGCAAAATGCTGCTTAAAAGGAAAGAAAAAAAACACAGGCCCAGAAAGATCTTTACTGGATGGAAAAGTCAAGTCTTCCATGTGAGGAGAAAAGAGCTGTTGCTGAGTTAGTCCATTTATAGCCATGGTCTTTCCTAGAGAGAGGTTACCTAGCTCTGTGTGAAGATCTAGGTGTTAGCTCCTTTTGAGAGGAGAAGGGTAGAGCTGGTCAGCTGAACGGGATGAATTATCCACTTTTCTAGGATTAGAAATTTTGGCATTGCTTTTAGTGACTGTGGGATTTAAAGTGAGAAACCTTTGTTAATAAGAATGCCTCACTGACTCATTTGTGACTGACAGGGTTGTTTTTATTTTTTTGCCTGAAGAGGGTTCAGTTCTTGCTGTTTGCAAGAGAAATTCAATGTCTTTGGAATTTATAAATTTTTCTCTTTCAATTTCTACAACGTCAGTGAAATGTGTATTTCAAAATTTGCCGTTCAAGGTTTGCTTCTTTGTTTTTCCACTTAAAAAAAAAAAAAAAGAGATAAAGTTAACAAATGGCCTTGAAACTTTTTCACTCCAGAAGAGATTTTTGTCCTTGCACACTTTTCTTCCTCCTGCCTGTAGACAAGAGGGAGCTTTGCCTACTCACTTGACTGACCTGTCACTTCCATCACTGACAGTTCTCTACTTTTATGTGGAGATTAATGAATAATTTCTTATTTCTTCTGTCAAACTTGAAAGCCTTGGAAGTGCAAAGGATACTCTAAGCTCGTAGTCATGCAGCTTTTGAACGTGGAAACCCTTGTAATGCTGATGAGAAGATCTTCAGCTGAAGTGGTTGGATCTGGTTTGGCCATTGCATGGCTTGCTTTCTCTTGTGCCTCTAAGAGAGCATAATAGCCTAGAATAACATCAGAGGCAAGTGTGCTGTTGAATATTAAAGTGGCTGTGATGAAAACTGAGGGTTCAGTCCATCAGTGTGACTTTCTTTGTTCTCTTCTAACCCGTGCTTGGTATTCTTTGTCTGTGGGAACTCCTCCTCACTCCTCTGCACGAAATTGGCTCCAGTTGTTGGGTGCTCTCTAGCCTGTGCTATGTGCAATTCATGTATATGTACTTGAGAGCTGTGGAAAAAGTACCTATTTGTGCTGTCTCTGTGGTTAAAACACTTCTGTATTCAGTGAGTGTGGAAAAGCTACCTCAACTTCTCCAGTTGCTCATGAGCAAGTGCTTCTACTTTGCCAGGAGAGTTTACTGTGGTGTACAATGCAGAAATGGTACAAAACTGCAAGGAGAGGGAGTGGTATTCTGGAAAGCCAGAATGACAGGAAGGAAATTCTGGAGGAGAAAGGAGAAGCAGTAGAGGGCCACAGAGGGAGCAGGACAGCTTGATTGTGTTTTTGGAGAGAAACTTCTTGGAAGGAGAGGAAGAAGTCAGGATGTGTCATGTCGGCAATCCAAACAGAAGGAGTTAATAAGAGTTGGAGAAGTGGACAATTAGTGGGTTTTTTTGGCAAGGATTCCCACTGGAAACTAATATATGGGAGTAAAACCAATAATAAGTATCAACAAAATGTTAAACATTAAATAGTCATTTTCCATATGTTCTGGGGCTCTTTTGAAGGTACTTCATGTGACAATGTTTGCTAAACAAAAATAATTCCAGTTTGGGGTGTTTAAATCAGGCAGCACTTCAGCTGTTTTCACATCAAAATGCAGCATTTTCTAATGTTTATGGTTACACCTGTTACATGCAGCAGCTGGCAGATGCATCGTGTAGAAGCTGTTTCTCAATTTTTTAAAAGTATTTGAAATAAATAATACTTTCTTGATTCTGATTTTTTTTATTATGATTTTGGCAAAGATAGGCTGATAGATGGGAGCAGCAGTTCAGTGAATGTCTTAAGTTATAATTCATGATCTTTATTTCAAAAGCTAATTACTGCGGGGTGTCCAGAAAAAGTAGGCTTTGCCCTGTTGGATCCGTGTTTGGTGAGAATCAGGGATAAATTTTTTAAAATTGAATGAGAAATATTATTTTTCTGAAGATAGGGGAGAAAAAAAAAGCCTTAAATTTGTATGTCTCAAATCTCAGGCGGGCCTGACCCTGCCTTTTGGCCAAAGTCGTCTGATCAGGGCAGGACCAGATGAGTAATGTTTGTGGTGGTGCAAATCCCTGGTGTCCCATTCTGAGCAGCTGCAGTTCCTAGTTATTGGAAAACTCAGGTTTTGACTAAGACAACAGCTGGAGTCTGGCAGGTTAGCAATAATAGAACAAATTAGCATCATTAGCTTGACAATGGCAACAGCTTTAAATGTTGACTAAGAAATTTTAAATTCCTTATTCCAGTTTTGCTTGTTGGCTAAAGGCAGAAAAAAATTGGCAGTAAAGTAAATCCTCTGAATACAATTCACTGTTCAGTGTGTGTTGCTCAGGAGTAGCACAGTAGAATTAATTGATACTATTCATATTAGAGTGATGAAGCAACTGGTTTTTTTTCCTCCATAGGTTTGTCCAGTCCAGAGGGTTTTTTTTCCTTTTGTAAGTTTTGCACCCAGAGTAACATTATATGCTTTATAGAAATGCCTCCAGGGGGATTTTACTGCACTTCCGAGATAGATGATAAAATATAAGGCAAATCCAGCTGTGAAAATAAGGCCCCTAGCCTATTCTTTTAAAACTGATCTAATCCAAAATGCTTAATAATTGAGGGGATTGTGCAACGTTCTTTTTTACCAATGTATTTATTTCAGATACTGTTCTGGTCAAATGTGAATGCTGCTGGTGTTTCAGTTTATAATGCCAGCTTTCATTAACTTACAGTAACAGTATCAAATATATGAGAAAAAAAAATGGATATGAGAAAGAATGTAAACAAGATGGTATTTTGCATGCCAGATGTAAAAAAAAAAAATTCCAAACTTTGGAAAATATGCCTGAGATTTCATAATAGTTTAATTTGGTCATCTTCTGCGTGTACAGATACAAAACCAGGATAGGCATTTTATTTTTAAAAAAGTTTGGTCTTTTTTAAAGTCATCTTTTATATTTCATGGGTTTTTTGGGTTTTTTTCAGCCATGATGATTTTTTTTTTAGCTATCAGAAGTGATCTGAGTGCTGTTAGCAGTGGAGTGACTCCACTACTACTTCTACATTCACAGTTATACTAATGATCCTGAAAGGATAGTGGGCATCCCATAGCTGTGAGAGGAAAAGATGATCTATTGTGCATTGACAAACAGAACCAATAAGAGTGTAGCCTGCACCACTTTAAAATAAGAGGTAGAGGATAGATTGAGGATGGTAGAAGATAGATGCCTTTCATATATGTTTTTAGTTTTTCTGGTTGTTCTGTGATAACTGAATAAATGCTTCTAGACGTTGCCACTAAGATTACACATCAAATTACATGCTCAGTGGCAGTTTGCCACTGCCAGGGGCACTCCTGCATATCTAATCTGATGCAGGGTTTGGAGGCAGTGTTTTCTTTACTAACAGATGCATCTATAGAAGTTCTTTAAATTTTAGTATTATACATTTTGCAGCTTATAACAAAAAATAGTACTGCTACTACATAGAAACAACGTTTAACAGTTTTTTGCTCAGCCTTACTAACAAGAGTATTAATACATGGGTTTTGTAAGCTTATGTTTTACTTGGACTGCATCTTGTGCAGTTGAATCTACAACTGGAGCAGAGGAACTATAAATATTTGTAATTGGTCTCCTTTGGCTAATCAGAGTTACTGTACTAGATGTACATATGAAATTCCTCTTTGTTTTCTTTGCCTTGTGTTTGTTCTATGCTAATCCATCCTTTTGTGATATTTTGGAGAGAATTTTAACCACTTTTCACAGATAACTACTTAAAACTTATATGGTATGTGCATGTGTGCAAACTAAATCAGCATACTTCATTCAGAATTGGTTCAAGAGGAGGACAAATCTACTACTCAGGACTTCAGCTTCTTCTCTGTTGCTAGAACTCATCTACCATTTTTCAGGATTCCCAGCCTGGTTTGTCGATGTGCTTCAAAACTGTCCTGAAACAGGCTTTAGAGATCCCATGACACTTTCTGTGAGATATGTTTATGCTGATAATTGCACAATAACACCAGTTGTGAGTGTGTATTAGGTTTTCTAAATTTTCCTTCATGTTTTCAGCCTCTCTTCAGTGATACTTCTGTGAAAACAGTTCAGTGAGGGTCTGATGACACAATTCACTCCCACTGCATTGCATTGCATTGCATCATTAAATTCATTACAGATGACCACAGACTAAATACCATTCACAGTTAAACAGCCCTGCATAGGCAGGTCTTGAAATTCCAGAGAGCCAAAATTAACTCTGAATCCATACTTGGATCATTCATAGGCAGCTCACTGCACGATCAGTTGTAAATTGTGCCTGAGTGACACTTTCAATACTTACAACTTTTGAACAAAAGGCTGGGAAAGATCAGGGAATGTCATTTACATACTGAAACTGAGATAGCTGCTTTCATACAAACCTGCCTAATAAGTAAGTATTTTATGGGTTGTGTGTAGCATTGTTTACTGCTAAGGGCAGTAGTAAAGAAAATAGAAATCCTGGAATAGAATTGTTTCTGTTGTTGAAGGAGTGTTGGTTAGGCCAAAGAAATTTAAGAATAAAATAAAACTTGTTGGTTATTGTTCACAGTTAAACACTGATCTCAACTGTTTATAGCAGATGGGTCGCATTTGAAAAATGTTGCTTCTTTTCAGTCACCAAGTGCACAGACTAGCAGGTTAGTGACAAACCTTCGTATTCGTGTGCTGAAAAAGGAAAAACAAAGGCAAAACTTATAGCGAATTACAGCTTAAACAACTGCTTAAAATAAAATTTATACCGATTTATGAATTCTGTAAGGTATGTAAGTAGTAAAACGCTTTCCATGTTTTTAATGACATTTTTATTTCAAGTGCTTTTAAGTGGCATTTGTGAAATTTGGGTAGTTCTGATTCCTTGTCTTTTATTATTGCTAACTATATTTATTAAATGTTTGAGTCTAGTTAGCTTTCAATAACTTCATGAGGTGACAACCTTGAATAAGATAATAATATGTACTTAAAATTTTTATTTAGTATCTTAGAGGAGTCTGAATCAAGCATTCAGCTTTTTTGACAGAAATAACCTGTACTGTAAGACAGTGGCAGTTGGTCATTGCCTACTTATAAAAATATCTGAAGTTTAAAAGGATAATGATTAAAAAAAAAAAAGGCCGTGACTTCCTGGCAATAAAATAATTCAACTGACTTTAGCCTTCTACATATGGATAGGGGTTTTTGCAACCTGGCACACTAATGACTGACTTGATCAATCTGACTGAAATAATTGAGACTGTCTGGTTTGCTTTTATATTCTTCCTTGCTTGATTGAATTGTGGACATTTTCACCATAGATTCATCACAATATTCAACAGCCACTCTTCCATGTGAAAGACATCCAAGAAAAAAAACAAACAAAAAAAAAGTCCCAATAAATATAACTGAATGGCAGTAAAGATTGTAACTCTTCATTTGTTACACATGTTTTTCTGGTCTATTACTGTCATCTTTTAACACAAAGACCATTTTACAGGTGGAAAGTGGAGGCATTTAAATCCACACTGTGAAATGTAGCCACAAATGTCACATCTCTCTGTGCCAGGATCTCTCTCCTCAGAATTCCATTTTTAAATTTTTTTTTAAATTGTTTTTGTAGCACAAAATGAACCTAAATGGAAAACAAACTGTCCCTTGTGACAGTGGATCTGAAGAAGTTTCTGATGGGTACCAGAACAGGACATGTGGAATTGCTGGTTTCTACTGAGTGGTTTGGCCTTTAGAACTTCCTCAAGATCTCATGGGAAAACGATGTCAGAAGGAGAAATGGAATTTTTTTTCTCTAGAACAAATCTATTTTTATTAACAAAAATGTAATTGAGGCTTCATCATGATTTCCACTCAGTTTCTGGTTTAAATGCTCATTGCCCTGTAAAGCTTAGTGCTCCTTAGGTAAGCAATTCCCAGGCTTTTCTAGTGCCTGAGAATGGCTATTTTGGGACTTTGCATTAATACAGTTTTCTGAGGGAGAAGAAAAACAGGAAAGGATGACAGTGACCTTTTATTTATTTTTTTTTTTAATTTAAGCAAAACTTTGTCAAGTGTTGAAGCTTGAACTTACTAAAGAAATGCTGCTGAAGTGTTTCAGGTCTGACCACTACACAAACTTTGAAAATCACTTTATGTGCCAGTTTGCCTTTGAAGAATTATTAGGTGTATAAAGTGAGTAGCTAGAGAGGGTCTGCTGCTTATGTGTTTCAATAATCTTGTGTTTTCCTGTATCACATCTCATGGTCAGGCATTAAAAGAGAAAACAGCATGGCCTAAAATATTACCTTTTTGATTAGTTGAGGTCTTACAGAAAAAATTGTGTACATGCAAATATTCTGGTTTTTTCTTTAACCAACTTGACAAAAAGCAAATAAGATTCTCCCTACTGGAGCTCTGTCTGGAAACTAAAACTTGTTTTGCTAATCATTCCTTTGAATACTTGAGGTACTGTCAAGTTTGACAGTATTGGTACTTGTTGTGATGGTTTGGCTTTTGGGTGTCTGCTCCCTTCTTCCCGTCTTCCAAAGGCAAGTGTACATTATTTTACCATTTCTGAAACAAATTGAGCTATTTATCTGTAAGTCTGGTCTTTGGAGGTTGCAAATGTTTTAATAAACTTGTCTTGAACAGTGGAAATTGCTATTAACAGAAAAAAGCTTTTTCTGACACAAGTAATCTTCCAAATTGTCAGTCTGGGATCTAATTTCAAGTTAATGAGTTGAAAATAATTTCATTTCTTCCAAAAGACTTGAAAATACCGGATCCTCCTGCCTACTGCAGGGTTTGTCTCTCACTCAGTGTGTTTTAAGTGCTTCTGCCCTCTCCTTCTGCAAAGCCTCTGACTACTTCAAGGAGAGGATTTTTTACAAACTGTAGTGGGAGTGGAGCCAAATAACCACATTATTTTAATTAAATAATGTTGCAGCTTTTAATTTTAAAATGTTAATTGAAAGGCTTTTTCCTTACATGAACAAAGCCTGAAGAGTTACTGCTTTCCTCTAACAGCTGCTCACATCACTCCTACCTAGAGGATGGAGAATGGAATTCCTTTTGCTGATTTAAGTTCTACCAATGCTGCCAGTTGCAGCAGAGAGACCCAGCTGTGATATTGACAGCATGTGATGTCAGAAGTTACTATGTTTGTTTTAATTAATTTCTTTGTGATATAGTTTTTCTTCTTCCTTTAATGTGGAAACTTCACTTGAACTCTTGTTTTATGTTTTGAATAATTATTTAAAGAGCATTCCTTCTCAGTTTCTTGTGGTCTATTGGCATTTTTTCCCAAGAAGTGTGGGCCAGTTGTGTTTCTGTATGGGACTGTGGATTAAAACGTCATTATTTAAATGTGTGGATAAGAGCAGAAAAATTTATATGGGATTTAAAACATATGATTTTGGGATTTGGGGACTGAACATTGGGGTAAAGGTAAAAATATGGTATGGCTAAGTGGAGAACATGTGAGTTTGAGGCTGTAATTATTTATTATACAAAAATATGAGCAAAAGAAATTGTGGCCTCACGAATGTGGCTTTTGTGGTTATGTTGCCACACTGTAATTTATTTCAGGCACTGGAACAGCACTGTTGTCAAGGTGGACTCCAATTTTGTATTTATTAAAGCGAAATTTGTTTAATTATCCTATTAATAACAAAACATCTACAAATGCACATCCACAAAATAGTAACAGATAGAAATTATATTTTTTTAATATTTTATGCTAATGGTAATTTTAATTTCTAGACATTATTGTTATTCTTTTGTTGCAAGCATTATCAGTAATGGGTCATAGGGCTGATTAATAGAAGACCTTAATGCAAGCTGAAGCATAATTTGTGTCAAATACAGACTAGGTAAAAGTATAACTTTATTGCATTTCCTCTTAATTATTAAAATGCATGAAACAGAACAGTTTTATTTACGCATAATCTTTGTCTCTTAACGTGTGCTGCGGGTGATAATTTTTTGTATACAAGTGGGAACATTTGTGTGGGAGAAGGTTGATTAAAAGGAGTCTAAAAGTCTCTAAGTGTGGCTAAGGACATATGCTTAGTACCTAATAAACTTAGATATGTGTAACAAGCAGCTTTCCATTCCTTGCTGGAGGCTGGAGTCAGCCTTGACTTGGAATTGAAAGTTATTACTGATACTATATAAGCTCAAATGGAGCTGTTTTGAATAAAGCACAGAGTTTGCAGTATGTGTGTTGCATTAACATTTTGGGCCTGGGAAGGACAGAGTATACAGCTTGGTTGAAGGTAGAAGCTGTTTGTGCATTCTAAGGATCTGGCCTTTGCTCCTACTTCATCAGTTAAATCTACGTGCTTCTTAAAATTCTTGTATTTGCTGTGTTCTCTGTTGTATTGATAGAACTGTGAAGGCAGGATTCTCAGAGATGGTTTTCTTGTGGCTCCTTAAGTAATTTCATAATGAGGATGATGAACCAAAATAAATCTTAAACAAGTGAGTTTTTAGAATTAGGCAGAAAGTACGCTGTGTAATATTTCAGTTGTATTTACAAACAGTTATCTTTGGTGTGTTTTGTTTGATTCACCATTATATGTGTAAAAATGCCTGCCCACAGTAGAAATATGGCTATCTCTTAGTTCCTCAGTGTTCCAGACATTGAAATCCATGGCTAAACTCCCATGGAGATACTAGGTCATATGTTTGCTTTGACCCCTTTTACCAGGTTCTTCTGTTGTCAGTTTTTCCACATTTCCCAAATAGCCAAGCTCTGTTTGTCCCTTATAGTAGGCAGAAATGGAACTGTCGGTAAAGGGCTCTGTCTTAATGGATGAATGAGCTGGCATGTGAAATCAAGGCTGTGACCAGCTTGAAGCATCCATTGGAAGTTTGCATGAGCTTCTGGGGGCTCCTTGGGTCTTGCCACTTGCATAACTGTGGGCCCTTAGAGAGAGAGGCATCTCTCTCCCATAACGACCCCATGCACATTTGTCCTCACCAGACCTGCAATCTGAGTAGTTACATGCTATTTTCTCAAAGGCTGTCAACACATTTGAAAGGATCATCTCGACACTCTTCAAATGTTCCCAGCTACAGACACTTGTGGCTTGACTTGAAATCCTTTGGGATAAACCATAGACACTTGGGCCTGGGGTTACTACTTGAAACATGCGTAACAAATCTGTTGATTACTTCTACCTAATTGTCATCCAGCTTAAAGAAACAAGCCACAAACCAAAGGCAAACCACCAGAACTTTCAGGTCTGAAAGGCCAGGCGTTATTTACTTTTATTGTGGCTGGAAGGTTGACACCTCTCCAAGCCTCCTGCAGGCAAGGCCCTACTTACTGTCTGGAGAAGCAGAGGAGCAGTGCTGCAGTGCGAGGGGAACCAGACCTTTCAGAGAAAAATCCTTGAAGTCATCCTTTTGGATTATCTGCCCCTGCCTGATTTATGAGGAAGGGTCTGAATAAGAAACAAAACCAGGAGGAATCCTGAGTGTTTACTCTAAGAGTGAGGTTGCTTTTAAAACCAAAAAACCCTGGTATTACTACAGAACTGTGATGTTGTGCTTTCATGGCTAGTTTCACTAGGTAAAGTTCTTAAATTTCTTATTTAAAAATACTTCAAAAAGCTCACAAGATTTCTTATTTTAAAACTTGCAGATGAAGAGTCATCTTTGTACAACAATTTTGATCCCTTTCACTCTTTCAGTGCTGCTGTAGACATTTGTGTGTGGGAGTAACTTAAAATTTCTTAGGTATGTGAATATGCCTACTGAAGTCAGTAGTACTTAAAATTGGACATGTTTGCAGGTTTTGACTTCTAGGCTTCAGCACAGAAAGCGTTTTCTGAGAAAAATTTTTTTCTGTAAGCATAATCTCATGTTTTTCTTCACTCAAAAATTGGAGTCTACTGGAAAATCTGCTGACAGATTTATGAACAAACCAAAGCCTTTTCTGGTGTACTAGGTCTGGGAATGTTCATGTACCTGTGTCAGTGAGACCCTTTCTCCAGCGATGAGCAGGCAACAAGCTTCCTTGCAGAGATGAGTGTTCTAGTGTTCTGGATAAATCTTAAACTCTCAGTCCAGAGAGTGCTATGAAGAGCATAATCCCTGTGTGTTTTTCAAAAAAGTTAAATGAGTGAATTTTAACATTGCACTTTGCCTCTGAAATGAGCAGCCCAGTCATTTTAATTATGATGGTATTATCACCTCTGTGCATCCAGTAAGTTAGTGGGCGACGTGCTGTAGCTGTACCGGAGCTTCAGGACAAAAGCTTATAAATAAAACTGGCAAAAAATCATGGAGAACTCCAAGGAATCAGGTAGAACAAATGTTCCTGCATAATGAAAGTAATTGACCAAATTAATAGAAGACCATTTATAGAGTTGCTTTACTAATGCTAAACAGTTTGTTATTCTCTCTCTGCATAGGGAATGTTTGTCTAGAGACTTCCCTTTGAGAGTTTGTTTTCTCTGTCATTGTGTTTTATATATCTAGGAAAAAAATGAGATGAAGAAATAACAAGTTGAAATAGAACTTCGTGGAATTTGACTGCAAATGGCTACAGTTCTCTGGGAGGATGTAAGCATCTCTTTCAGTGTGCTGCATCAGCTTTGGTTGGCCTGGCGGTTTTCCTTGAAGGGGAATGTTGGCTGGCAGCGTGTGGGATGAAGAAGTGTCCACAAACAAGGCCAGATCTCATCAGCTGTGCTGAGCTGAGGTTGTGAGGATTGCCCAGGCAAAGGAAGCAGCCTTGGAATGCTCTGGTCGAGCGCTCTGGTTGCTAGCTAGAGTGATTCTTCCCCATGTACACCCCCCCCCCCCCACATTTTAGGGTGCGCAAGGCCTAAATTTCCAGAAAAAATTAATTTTGACATGCATTATAAAGTCAGATAATATAGTGTGTGGGTCAGGAATTGCTTCTATTACTTGACAGTGGTGAAGTAATGACAGCATTGTTTGTTGTAGAAGAGATTTCATTAAGGTGAAAAAAGAGTTACCAGAAGACTGAACAGCTAATGATTTTGGTATGAGTGCTCTTTGAGTCATTTGTCTTGAAGCAAGATGTTTAGTTTGGGCTTTTAGCTTTATAAACTGTATTTCTCTTGGGAAAATACGAATGGGTGTTAAAATAATCTGTAATTTCATTTCAATCAGAACTAAAAATAATAGTCAAAATTATGAATGCGTCTATGATGTTTTCTTGAAAGTAACCTATCCAGGTAGTTTTACTGAATTCAGTGGAGAAATTAACATTTTGTCTAAACAGTGATGAACTGATGATCACATAATCCAAATATACCTTATAACATGCTTGATTTCCCACACTAATGTCTTGTGGGACAGTCTTCCTAGTTTGATGAAGATCAAAACATATAATTATATAGATACTACTGGGTCTACATAAATGAATTCCTTTTATTTAAAGATTGGAGGTTTGGTTGTGGGTTTTTTTCCCCCCCATGGACCTTCATGCTGTCCAGTTGTTAACGTACTAGCATAGTAGACTCTTCTTCTACTTCTATAGTACTGCCCACGATGGAATCAACGAAGAGTAAATCACTCAGTAATTCTATATCTTAGATGCTTTTACATAACTGATACTTAAAATCAACTTACATTTTTGTGAGTACAACTTGGTCATAATAAACTCAAATGTCTTTCTATACACGAATAATTTTGTCATTCTTTTTTTGTTCACTCCTAAAGCTGTTTGATTTGCCAAAGCTAACCAGAATCTCTTCCAGGTAAAAAATGAAGACCTAGAAGACCCCATATCTGCATCAGTTTTAAAGAGAACATGTGCTTATGCTTCATTATCTTTATAAAATTTAAACATATTCTATGGATTTTTGAGATTGTGTTTGCCCAAGTGCATACCTTTTGTGCTATGATCTTTTGAGGGATCTCATGCCAAGGAGTATTTAGAGAAATTTCATATGGTTAAGGAAACAATTTCCTCCTTCAGTCTGTGCTGAATCATTTTTCTAGCTGTGGACACATCTTATCTCTGGATAAGATAACAATTTGTGCTATATGAGATTGTTAACTCTCTTGTGGCACTTCATTAGCTGTGATATGTTAATCCTTTGGTTTGGCATATTTAGCTCTCTTAATTCTTTTACTTCTGACTTACATACTATGTGCAATTTTGGTTTCCAAATGTTTTCATGCAGTAAGCTGTTGAACAGAATCGCATCAGGATGTCAAAAGAAGCAATTTTTCCCTAATGTCTATTAAGACAGGAGAGTTTGGGGATCGCTTTATCCATCTCACATGGAGTTTGGAAGTCTTAATTTCAAATTCCTCAGTTGTTTGCATAGGAGATTGAAAACCAGTGAAAATAGTCAGGGAAAGTAAAGGAATCAATAGAAGCATAGCAAGATGAGGTTTTTTAATTAGAGTATTTTTAGTGGACATGGTGAAGATCAAGGCAACACTTCTAAACAGGATGTTCAATGTGTGCAGGATACTAAGAAATGTCCTTCCTTCTGCTGACCACAAATGTGATTATCTTTATGCATGTGAAGAGCTCCTGTTGGCTTCATTGTACTAAATATTTTAGTAGAAATAGCGTATATAAAAAAATTGCTCAAGATTGTGCCAGGAGCACTGTGAGGTTTGTTTTTCAAGGCCTGTGTTGTCTCCACAGGATGTGAGGAGTGGGGGAGAGTCTTAGGTGAACATGAAATTGGTCACTGACTTAATTTGATGTAGCTTTGTACTTCTGTTATAATACAAGCAAATCAGATTTGTTATTTGAAGAAAGACACACTGGAATATTACATAGTATGCATACTCACTGTGTAGGGCCTGTGACCCAATTTAATTATGAAAAAAATTACTTAATTATGTTAAAGAAACAGCTACAAAGCATTGGCATGTAACTGAGATGCAAGCGCGTAAATTGACATGTATAAAGTTACTAGGTATTGTATGTTGGCAGTGAGATTTTGACACTTGTCTTGTTCCAAAAGAAACAAAGAAGGAAGTAGAAGGGGAGTTGCAAAATGGAGATAGACCCTTTTTTGCACTCAAGCAGACATGTAAATGGGACTGATAGGGTCTTCAGAGATGATGCACGTTATTTTTTCATGTGTATGTCTGTTTTACTTGGCTAATGAAGCATCACATCCAGTGTTTGTTTGTGTGTCATAGATCTGTAGCTACACTTACAATTAATTTGTCAATTGCATTTTCAAATTAAAGTAGAAAGAGTGAAAAATCACACACTCTAAGAAACATAACTTCTGTAGGTCACGAGCCTCATGAGAACACATGATCTCACATGGAGGGATTCTTGATCACTACCAATAACTTCTATATTTATCATTTAACTCAAGGGGGGCCAGCATACTCTTCAAGCCACCAATTCTGTATCCCAGATATTATGCACAGGCCTTTGAGATGAGTGCAGTGGTGGCTTCTTCCAAGTGCAGGAATTCATCCATTAAAGTTAAGATGCAGAATAGTGTCTACAGGTGATGTTTCTCTTCAGGCTTCTCATTTATTTTTCTCTTTCTCTGTCTCCTAATCCTGAAAAACAGCAACCTGTCAGACCAAAACAGATAAGAAAAACATGAATTTAAAAAAAAATTATATTGTGGCAATTTTGTAGATTTTCATAGCAAACCAGTGATTGTGTTTCACTCTATAGACAGTTTTTTTGAATGATAGGATCCTTGGTCATAAATTTTCATTCTGTTTTATGTAAGAATACGTTATTGGTATTTACCTAAAAAGCAGCTTGTATTTGGAGAAGAAAGTGTGCTAGTACCAGAACTGCCTCTTCAGATGAGTGATTGTCTCACTGACTACACAGTACTGTGTAGTTCACCAACTTGACACAACACTAGAAATGAAACTTGGAGCACAGTATGTCTACGCGCAGCAAAACTTGGCAATTTTTGATGATGAAGTTTATGAAAACAGTGTTTTGAAGTAACAAAACTAACTTCGTTAGACTGAACAGAACCTATGACCGGCTGCCCAGTCCTAGTCCTCAGCCAGTAGGTCTTCCCAGAGCTCTGCTGAATCCTTAGCAAGTAAGGTTTCTGTGCCAGCACTGAGCCTTTTTTTTTTTGTCCTCTACTGATGATAGATTGGTCACTGCAGTATAAGACAAAAAGTTTTGTATGGAAATACCTGGAAGTAATTATAAAGATTGCTCAAGGGTGCAAACCTAGTAATTTCCATGGATACTTTAACAGCTTTTCGTGTTCTCCTGTAATTTATATCTTGTGATGCATCTTTAGAGGTGGAATAGGTTAAGGAAATTAATCTGAAGGAGGTGACTTTTTCTTTTGCTGTCTGATTCATACACATTGTGTAGGAAGCGTAGGGTAAGACAAATAATATTTTTCTGAGTAATTATATTAATTTTTCAGTTGGAATGAACCTTGGAAAGCAGATGCTTTACTTGAGAATTATCTTTTGTGGTGAATGTTTTTCTAAATACTAAATAAAAGGGTTCATTTGTGCAATCACGTTTTAAGCTTGGAGTTGTGCTGTACTGTAAGGCTCATTTGGTCCTGAGAATAATTTGCTATAATGAATAGCACGAGCTGTTAAGTCCTGCTGAAGCTGTGCGTTTGGGGAAATAATCTGGGCTCTTTAAATCTTGTTTGCAATAAGAAACTGCACCCGTTCGTAGGTTTCCTGGAGGATACGCTTGCCTTGATAAGCTTTTTCATGAGTATATCGTATTCCTCATTTCTCTGGCAGCCCTTCTATCAGCTGTGTGTGAAAGGGAGCATTGTCCCTCCAACACACACACATTATTCTGCCTTCTCTGAACCTGGATGAGAAGAAGTTCCTTTCTTCTAAGAGTGTGTGGGGAAAGTAGGAGAGATTTCTGTTGGGATTTTCTGCAACCCTACAGAACGCAGTAGACCAAAGTATAATCAGGGCTCTGTCCTGCAGTCCAGCCTGGCTCACCAGTCCCGTTTGACCTCCTCCCTCCTGGTTATACACACCTTCCTTCCTTCCTTCCTTTCTTCCTTCCTTTTTTTTTTTTTTTTCTCTTTTCACGCTGCAGAGGTTGAAGTGCCAGACCCTGCAAACTGATAAGATAAGAACCACACGGTCCGTGCCATAAGCCGAGGGTCCCTACTGGGTCCAGTGACGCACGCAGTCCTCCCCTGATGTCAAACAGCTGATAAGTAGCACCTTGGCTCCAGTCCCAAACCTCTGTGCCAAGAGGGGAAAAAAAAGCCCTTTGTCTGGAAAAGGCAGCTCTGTTGAGACTTTTTTTTTTACATTTTGCTGCTTTTCTTGAATTCAGGCCAGAGTTCTGTCTGTTTAAACTATTTAATATTATTCCTGAATTGTTTGGCAAGAATAGATGTCCGCTCAAAAAAGTGTGTTTAATTCATCATGCGTGATGTATATTTGACTGTACTTGCAGCATCACACACACAATACTGCGTGCGGTGTTTGTAAAGTGTGATAGCCAAGGCCACACTACAGTGCTGTTTAAAGCTATACAAAGCTTACTTTTCAAGAACCTAGCATCTGATCATGAAGCAGAGAAAGAGTAAAAAATTACAAATTTCAGACTACATTAATGATTAAAAAAAACAAGTTGGTTGTAAGAATGCTTCCATAATAAACATGGAACAGTAATCTTTGAAGTCCTTGAAGTTTTACTGGTTTTGTTCATCTATATAGTTCTTATTGCTTGATTTTCTGTATTAAACTGTAGGTTTGGTGCTTCAGATTTTGAAAGATATGCTCCTGCTTTAGAAGGATTGTGTTTTCCCCTGTTAATTGTTCTGAACAAAATAGCTTTGTGCCGAATACTGCAGGATATTAAAACCTTTAGAAATAACATGAGCTTACATGACTTCCAAGCTTTGTGTGTAATATTTTTAAGATAGGAAATTGAATGTGTTTCATTGTCATGTGCTTATTTTTGTCTATTTATTCAAGCCTGTTGCTTGCAAACGGCATGTTTATCTATTTGGATGTTTCAAAATTTGTGTTGTTATTTGGAATTTCTAGATGCGTGTCCAATTTTTCTACACTTCAGTGTTCTTGTAGGTGTATTTATAGGAATATACAGTCACGTTTTTATTTCATACTGCTGTAAAGCCAAATCCAAAAGACATGTGCCAAGATAACCCAATTCAACACAGGTCTCAAGGACCTGAGTAGCCACTGGAGCAGCTGCTGTTGTTGAAGTCCCCCTGAGGCTGCTAACCTTTGAAGTGTTGCTGCTGTAATGAAGCAGTGGCAGGATGGCACTAACATGCTTATCCTGGGCTAATAATTCAAATCCTTATCCAAAGCTTTTTTGGGAAGCTACTTGGTTTCAGGAAATCCCTCATAACACTTTTGGAGGTCTCTTTTCAATGCAACCTGAACCAAAGGAGATATGGCTGTGTGTTGTGAAAAACAAAGGTGATGCTAAGTTTAATGCATCATTTTTAGTGATGATAAAGTGAACATCAGTGTATGCATTATAGGTGTCTTCTTACATGTGTTATTAAAATATTTGGACTCACTTTGGGCTACTTTGTGCATAAAGCCATATATCTTGTGGTCCATTTGCAGAATTTCATCCATTTATCATAGGGGCAAAAGTTTGTGTGTGTGTGTGTAAATATTTAAAATGCCAAACATGGAGGTCTACTGCAAAACAGCTTTTCACAGTTGCATGGGATTATGCTAATGCTCAGTGCTGCTCGAAGTACTGTTTTGGGTATCTGAAAGTGTAATTTCTCTTGGGACTGACATTCTGCTGGCTATGTAGCCGTTGCTTGCAAAACACAGCTGGATTTCCAGTCAGGAAGAGATTGCAGGATTTGTGCCTGAGTGGCTCTGAGTTGGGTTGGATGCACAGCATCCAGTATTCAGGGCCAGGCTGGATGGGGCTTGGAGCAAACTGGTCTGGTGGAAGGTGTCCCTGCCCATGGCAGGGGAGTTGGAATGAGATGATCTTTAATCTCCCTTCTAACCCACACCATTCTGTGATTGTAAAAGACTGTGTTGCTTCTCAAGTATGTAATTGTTTTAAGAGATACCTAAATCATCCTGAATCATCATCCATTTTCTACTTTTTGACTGCATAAGAAGTCAGAATGAACAGAGTGTGGTTTAAATTAAGTGCAACTCTGACATTTCAGGGAATTATTACTAGAAATAAATGATGCAGTGAATTTCATTAAGGCACCATGCTTTTCTGCCATATGATAGTGGGGTTTGTTTTCTGGTTGTATGGAAGGGCTTCCCTTGGCTCTCTTCCCCTTCTTAGTCTCATTATTGTATACTTAATTCTCAAGATAAAGTCTACAAAAAGTACTTTGTGAATGTTCATGGAAAAGAAAGGAGAGGTATTCCCATAGTTCTCTACTGCTGGTTCCTAGAGACCATATTCACTCTAGAATGCTTTTAAAGAGAATATATTATGAAACATGACTTAAAAGGCTAGTGTTCAGTTAACCATTTACAACAAAAATACAATAAAAAGAGATCCAGATATTGCATACATACCTGTATAGTTTCAAAATTGTTACATTTATAAAAAGCTTTTGTCTGGAAAATCTTTGCTTATACTTTGCAAGAGAAACTACAGATAGATACTGTAATTTATAAAGGCCAAATTTCATCAGCTGACTTCAGCAGGATGATATTTCACCCTAAGGATTAAAGAATAATTTTCCCCAGATAATTTTTAGAAATAATTGCAATTATTATTTTGAAGTCAAAAACATTTCACAAATCCTCAGTGGAAGCTATCATACGTAGTATTAATTTCCTATGTAATGTGACTCTAAATAGTTCATACTCATGAAATGTTAATGTTTATAAAATACAAAATAGCTTAAATTCTCATTTTATCAGTTAGCATCATTTTAATAATGGCATGAAAAGATAATTGTGTTTTAATGTAATTGTATAACTTTTGTCCTTTAGCAATGTGGAGGCTGAAGTGAATTTCATTATAGTCAGCAGCATGATCTCACTGTCTTTAAGGAATGCAACAGGCTGTGTATGCTTCTTTTGCTGCAATGGTTTTTGTATTGCTTATATTAGTTAAAATTCATGAAATAATTTTCTTCTGAGTAAAATTAACTTTAAAACAGATCCTGAATCTTACTGATCAAATCCCTTTTACAATAACTCAGTTTTTTATTTTAAAAGACAGATTTTTGTGTGAAGAGTAGTCTAGCAATATGTTTGTGATATTATAGATGTTTTAAAATCTGTATACAGGACATACAACACGATATGAGAGAAGGAGGATGAAGATTATGTAATGCAGAGTAATTTAAAAAATGTACCACTTCATAAAATAATCAGAAATGGTGAGATGTAAAATGAGTTATAGCTTGTGTGAAACAGCCCCCAGGATACTTCTTACAAAAAGCCTAGCTATTTGAGCCACAAGGAAGTTGTAAATGAAGTTGAAATGAGCACTTAAGGCTGTTCTAATGACTATAAGATGGTAAGCTATGACTGAACACCATATACAACTGTATTAAAAGTTGTGAGTAGGAACATTTCTGTAGGTTAGTTACAGCCTAAGCAGCAGTGTTTGATGAAATTCTTGAATTCTTTGTTCAAGGCTTTGGCTCTCTGGGGTTGCCCTGTCCCTCCCATTCAGTGTGGGGTTTTGGTTGCCTGCTGCTGGTTGTTTCTCCTAGACCCTAGACCTAGCAGATGTGCTCACACCGGTGCCTCTGTGTGCTGTATTGCTGTCCTGGGCAGAGAACTACTTTCTGTGAGGCAATAAGTTTGTGGTGTGGCAACACTGCTTGGGAACGGGATGTGCATTTTCCCTCCATGTCCTTGTGTGTTTCCTCTGTGCCTCTCCCAAGTTCTCATCTCTTGGTGATTCAGAAGGAATACCAATAATAGATGTCCATCATTACTGCAACTTTTATGTGGTTTCTAATGATAAACCAAATATTTTTTGTACTTTATTTTTTATCTCCTCCTTCCTTCTCTTGTTCTACTTCAGGCTTTTCTGCTTCTTGGTTTGGGAGCTGCTGTAGTGAACTATAGAACTCTGTCTCAACTTTAATGCTGTTCTGTGCATTAGCACAGATAAAACAGGTAGCTCTCACTGAAATAATGCTGAGATTACAAAGTGATCCATGTTACTCAAAGAATAATTTTCTCTTGAACTTAACAGAACCCACAAGGCTCTTCTTGGGCTACATTTATCTCACATCTTTCATGGAAGATAGTCTTAAACATGACACTGTCTGTACAAAAATCAGTGGATTTTTGCCACCAGGCAAGAGAGAAGCTGCAAAGAGAGTATATGAATCAAAAATCTTGATAAACTGGAGTAGTTACCTGTAATGAACCAAGAATGATAAATAATGCTGAATACAACACATGTAATCCTGAATACAACAAATGTCAAATCAGAAGTAAGTAGATAAAAGTAATGCAGAATCAGATATGGGGATAGTAGTGGGTAACAAAATGATTAAGTCAAAGCATGGCACAAGTCTTAATGACAGAAATATTACAGTTGAAATGTGGAAGAGCAATTTCCCTCTCTTCTCCACTGAGGCTGTAGCCAAAACAACACATATGTTGAAAGACATATCTGTGGTACCAATGGGATAGAATCCAGAGGAAAGCAACAGATTTTAAACTGAGTGAGAAACCGATAAATTTTGATCCATCTAAAGTAGAGAAGATGGATTGAAGAGGGCAACGTAGAACATAGGCATCAGTTTGAGAGAACTTGGTACGTGAAGCCAGACAGTTGTTTTCCGTAGGAGGTCATGGTATCCCAAGAGAAAACCTCAGGGAGACACTAACTAAATAATAAGAAATACTTTGACAGTTAACCAATATAAGCTGGAATTTTTGCTATCACAGACTTTAAGGAAGAGCCTTCAAATGATATGTAAGAAAGGATACACTTAAAAATACGTACTTGATCTTGTTTTAGATCACAGAAAGAAACTTAATGATTCTTTCATATTGTGTGTTTCTGTGCAATTGCGTCATTTTATTTTTTAATAATCTCTATCATGTACATTTGAATGTATAAATTTAAGGGTTTGACCCAGAAGCTTTGTAATAGTGAAAATTACACTTTTCTTTATTTGTGCTAATTAAAAAAAAAAAGGACAATTAGTGAGTGACTTGCATTTAAGCCCTTTAGTATTTCCCCTGAATCTTGGTAGCAATTAGGAAAATGCAAGATTTATGAGATTTTAGAAATCCTGCTTTTTCTTTCACAGAGAACAATAGTTTAAAGCTGTCTTTCACAGCTCTTTTATTTCTTCCAAAACATAATTTGGTATGAGAACACTATGCTGTTAAATTCATGTAATTAAGCAGTTTTGTTTGCTTTTACTTTCTGCTCTTTATAAAGTGTCTTCCAAAATCCACTAGAAGGCACCTATAATCTAGGAGAGGGCAAGAATTTGCACACTATTTGCTTACATGTTACCTCAGATAGAAGCCTATTGTTTACAGAAGGGACAAGATATTCCTGATCTGTATGTAGACCAAAGACAACTGAAAGGTCAATGTATCTGTCCCCAGCTGTAGAAAAATGCAAGAGGAAGACAGCCAGGAGCCAAGACAAAAGAAGCAAAGTGATTGGGCAAAGAGATTAGGTGGATATTTGAGTTTCAGAACATGAGAGAATTTGATTATGGCAAGTCTGGAAACCAACATGTAATTTTCAAACTATTATTGTGACAGTGGCTGTAGGAAGTCTGTGCTGGAGGTGGCAGAGGAGGGGTGTGCGGGTGGAGGGAGAAGAGAGGTGATAAAAGCTTAAATAGTGCAGCAGCAAAATATAGCCACAGTGTTCAATCATTGGGAAAAATCTGTGCGTTTCATGTGGCATATGGGGAGTTACAGAAGAGTGGACAGGAAATAATTTAGGTATGAATAAAGGTGTATTGAGGAAGCCTGACATAAGGGATACTGTAGTGCACATTTGTGGTGCATTATTGTTTCTATTCTAATACAAAATGATGGCTGTAAATGTAAAATACAAGCTTTGGAGAGAACAGGTATGTTTTGGATATGATTTTGGTGAAAATGGTCGATAGGCCACCACTGCTTATAATGCAACTGTTCAAAATAATATTCAGCAATTTAGCAAAGGGATTGATGTTTTCAGATGGTCAGTGTTCCATGGAGAGCTTAGGCTAAGCTGCAGCAGGTGAATCACAGAGTCACAGAATATAATGCATTGGAAGGGACTCATAAGGATTATCAAGTCCAGTTCCTGACCCTTCACAGGACCATTCCCAGAAGTTACACCAGGAGTCCCAGAGTATTGTCCAAATGTTTCTTGAACTCTGTCTGGTTTGGTGTTGGGACCACTTCAGGGAGAGCTTGATCCAGTTCTCAGCCACCCTCTGGCTGAAGAACCTTTGCCCAGTATCCAACCTAAACCTCCCTAACACAACTTCAGGCCATTCCCACAGGTCCTGTCACTGGTCACCAGAGAGAAGGGATCAGTGCCTGCCCTTCCTCTTCCCCTCACGAGGAAGATGTAACTGCAGTGAGGTCTCCCCTCAGTCTCCTCCAGGCTGAACAGACCAAGTGACTTCACGCTCTCTTCATATGGCTTCTCCTGAAGGCCCTGCACCATCCTCGTGGTCCTCCTTTGGACACTCTTTTACAGTTCAGTGTCTTTCTTACATTGTGTTACCCAACACTGCCCCCAGCATTCGAGGTGAGGCAGCCCCAGCTCAGAGCAGGGCAGGATAATCCCCTCCCTTCCCCAGCTGGCCATGCTGTGCCTGATGCACCCCAGGACAGGGTTTTCCCTCCTTGGCTGCCAGGGCACTGCTGGCTCATGTTCAACTCGCCATGGACCAGGACCCCCAGGTCCCTTTCTGTGGCACAGCTTCCCAACATCTCATTCCCCAGCCTGTCCATACACTCAGGGTTGCACCATCCCAGGTACAGAATTTGGCACTTTCCCTTGTTGAACTTCATACAGTTGGTGGTTGCCCAGCTCTCTGATTTGTCAAGGTTTCTCTGCAGAGCCTCTCTGCCCTCAAGGGACTCAACAGCCCCTCCCAATTTTGTATCCTCTGTGATCTTGCTCTGTTTCCCTTCCAGTCCTGTGTCAAAGTCATTTATGCAGATGTTGAAAAGCACAGGGCAGAGAATGGAGCCCTGTGGATCCCCACTAGTGACAGGTCCCCAGTCTGATGTCACCCCACTCACTGTAACCCTTTGTGCCTGACCCATGAGCCAGTTGCTCAACCATCCCATGACGTGTTTATCCAGCTGTGTGCTGGACATTTTGTCCAGAAGGATCCTGTGAGAGACAATATCAAAAGCTTTACTGAGATCAAAAAGATTACATCAGCTGGCTTCCCCTGATCACCTATGTGGTCTATCTTGTCATGAAAGGAAATCAGTTTTGATAAAGAAGACTTTCTGCTCATGAAGCTGTGCTGAATGTGCAGTTCTATCCTGGCTGTTTTTTTTTTTCCCTGTGCCTGGCAAAACATGTTCTTTCTTCCTAAGAATTGAAGAAAATATCTTGAAAGAAAAAGACTGCTAGGAGGTTTTAGTTCAAAAGATGGTATGAGGTTACAACTACAAGCCGGCAGGCTCAAACTTCATGGACTGAAGGAATGCAGCATGTGGATTAGAAGGAAGCAGTGATGGAGCAGTTGTTGCCTAAAGCCTCTAGCTGTTGTTTTGTGCTGTCTCCACATGAAACAGAAAAGTTTTGGACACCCTTGATTTATATTCACTTAAACTGACAGTCTTCCTTGTATCACTTGAAAGCCACAATGTTATTATAACAGTTTATTTAAACTTGGTTTGAATTACTCAAATATGTAAATTCTTTCTTTCCACTAAGTGGTAGGATTTACAAAAGAACTGAAGCACATGGGGTAACTGTCATAGAAATGAATGCTGCTGTGGCTTCTACAGGACTATACCTCATTTAAAATGCTTATTAAGGCACCTGCCAGCTTTTTGTGAGGGTATAATCTCTGCATGTTTGACTTGTCCTTTTGAATGTTTTTAACTTCCAAATTAAATTTGTGTTATTGCTGTGCTACCTTTGTTTGTGAAAAGCATCAGGATACTTTCTAGTGGTTATGACATCTGTGAGAACAACCCCTGTTTTCCAGAAACAGTGACATTTCCCTCTAGTGTAAATTATTTTATTAATATTCCTGTATCTCATCAAAAAGGATCTTTCACTGAGAATGTATACCTTCTGCAAGTATACAATTTAATAGGATTTATAAATGAATTCTTGAATTTAGAAATAATTAATATTTGTTCCATGTCTCTATTTAATACAACCCAGTTTTAGAAATACCCACAGAACCATTGCAGTATTTCAAACTGCATTGATTTGGCTAGCTTTATGTCTGCTTTTTAGGGTGACCTGGGAAGTGTGAAAGCTTGTTGCTGTTCTCAGCGTTTATAGTTGATCTGAAAAATCACTGGGGTCTCAGTATTTCAGTTGCTCTGGTTTTTTTGTAAGTACAACTGAAAAAGGTGACTGCACATTCAGGACATGGCAACATTATAATTAAATCCCACTGGGTTCAATGACAGTTAATGGCAAAGCTTAGCACTTCTGAAAATAAGATTAATTAGATGAGGGTCTTAAAATGCTAGGCTCATAAATGTAAGGCCTGTCACAAACCATTTACAACTGTATTCCTCTCATGTGAGATACTTATTTTCATGTAACCAATATGTTATTGAGATTTTTTTTGTCCATCCTGGTAATTTCATCAGTGTTGAGCCCTCAGGATAGATTGCTCTTTGTATAGTAACGTGGTAAGGAGAAGAAAATGGCCAACAGAAACTTTTCCTCTCTCTATTGTCAGCAGCGTATCTTTAAATGGCTGGAGATAGGTGCTTACAAGCAGCCAGCATTTCAGCTGTACAAACTATTTGTTTGGGAATGTGGAAAACAGACAGTGCTTCGGATGATTAAAAGGAGCTGACAAAAATCGCATTTGA
Organism: Trochalopteron elliotii; assembly: GCA_024734555.1. Taxonomy (NCBI): domain Eukaryota; kingdom Metazoa; phylum Chordata; class Aves; order Passeriformes; family Leiothrichidae; genus Trochalopteron; species Trochalopteron elliotii. The sequence continues at coordinate 1,667,400 of JANPWX010000097.1, read as the reverse complement.
AGATGTTTATGCAGGGTATGTACTACAAAGTCTTTGTGCACGCGAGTATTAATACTGTTAGATCTTTTCACAGGAGTTGTAAATAATATACAAGGTTTTCAGTAAGAGACACCAAGGGTGAAATATTTATTTTGTAGGAGTTTATAGCTGTAAATTAAGACTAAAACACTGACCTGAGTTAATCTTGAAGTGTCAGGAATACTATAAGATTTAAAAGCTCTGTGAGTTTATAACATATAATGAGGCAGTAATTTGGACTCCTCCAAACTTAGAGGAAAATAAAAAGTACAAGAATCATTTGACTTCTTTTTTTCTTTTAAATGATCATAAAATTTATATTCTTGAATGTCTGTGGGTTTAATTAATCAATATTTTTTTAGTACTGGGGGTTGATATTTAAATAGAAGAAATTTTTTATGTAAACATAACAAAGTCTGTATTTTTTTTTAAGGATAGGTCTTTGCTTTGTTTTCAAATAACAAGGTAGTGACTGTGGGGCCTAAAATACAAATTTACTCAGTGTTATTTACAGCTTGATAGAGTTCAGTTACAGGAGATACGGGAGGACAAAAATTTAGGAACTAGTTATTTTTCATGGCAAGTTTTGTGTTGTTTAAGGAGTGATATACAAACCTCTGCATTGCTGTTTTTTTTTGTCTTCAGAGGCAATCTGTTTTTTGCAAATAAATCTGAGGATGTTTTGAAGATTCTGCTTCTAATAATCCTTTATATTGCTCTTAATTTCAGTATCATTGTTCTGAACTAAAAAACAACTTCCAGCATCAAGGCACCGTGACATTGCCTTGTTTTCTTGTGAGTACATCTGGTGCATCTGTAATTTTATCTTTTAATTAATTAGTACATTTTTCCTCATGATGTTACTTTAAAGAAACCAAGACAGATGAAAGCAAACTAAAATCAGTGCTATATTGGGCATAAGAGTAGTGTGTATCTTTTGGTGCTATTCCTTCACAGTTCTAATTGGGTGGAAAGAAGAATTTCACTTTTCATGACCCAACAGACGTGCCCCTCTTCTGGGTGAGGTTTCTCCTCTGAGTGAAAGAGTCAGAGCCATGTTTTAGTATAATGAATTCAGCTGTTCATCTGCTTCCTGATGCTCCCCAAGGCGAGCTGTATATGTGTCTACTACCTCATCTCAAACAGATGTCTGAAATGGGAACTCTTCCAATTGTTCATTCACTTGCCATGATTTAGCCATCACACTGACTACAATATTTCTATTCCTATGGTCACCTTCATATGACCGTGCAAATATGTGTTGTGCTTATGTATTACATTATAACCATAGCTGTAATATTGCAGCTAATAATTTTGCTTAATAGTGCAAATAAAATAACCTTTATGCATTTTTGTAGAATGAACAGATAAATCTATAGAATTCTTAAATGCTGTATTAATTTGGCAAGTGTAATTATGTACCCTTAGTAGCAGGAGTAAGTTATGGTAGATTTCTATCAATTTAATTAAAGCCCCATCAAGGAAATAGTTGTTCTAGCATGTGTGTGGAATGATTGCACACTAGATCTTTGTACAGGAACTTTTTGAAGTAGTGCCCTTCTACAATGGATTTTTCTTTTTGTGGGTGGTGAAGGGGATCCCTAGGTTCTGATAACAAAGTAGTAATATTTTATCTCTGGATGTGCAATCTTTATCACTGTAACTGCGGAACATCTTTCCAGTATGGGCATTACATTTCTCTTAGGGAAGTGGAAAGTATAAGTCTTTAACTGATACAATAATTTTGTAGCACTTCTCTACGTGTTAAAAGCAAAGCCCAGTAAAAAAATGTACATGTGGATGCATGAGAGTTGTTCTAGGGGATGTACTTAAACCAAAGCAAAACACTCTCTTATTGTTATCATTCATGTATGTTGTATAGTAAAATTTCACTGTATGGGAACCAGAAGAAGTTTTATGAGAACAAACTTGGATCAGGGTTACTCCTGCTGCCAGCTGAGTGCTGTGGTCCCTGTGCTGGAATACTGTTGCTCATTCTGCTTCTGGCTTCATGACTTCTCAGTATCTGTAACACCTGTGACCTGCTGCAGAAGCTTCTCTCCCTCCTCTGCTGCCTCCAGCCAGAGCTCCTCGCTGCCTGTTGGCTAAGACACTCTGCAGGGATTTAAAAGTTGTTGGTTCAAAGAACTTGGGCCATGGAGGGTGACATAGTGCACGTGTTACCTTCTTTGCAGGTGACCCTACTTCTGGGCAGTTGTATAAAATACTGTGTTTGGTGGTTACTTTTGGCCCGTGTTAACTATATGCTGCTCACACCCAGAGTTACAGGCTCTCTTGGATGTTTAGGCATCCCTTTGCACCCCTCTGGTCACAGAAGCAATTACAGTGTACCCTGAGATTTTTCATGCTGTGTTTCTTTGATTTAGAGGAAATTGAGGTAGTTCAGAATATGTAGTACATGCATGCTCTGAGCATGAAGGAAACCGAAGGCCAGATATGATTTTCCTGAATACTAGAGGCGAAAAATTTTTCTCAGTTTGAATAACAGCAGAGATGCTCATCCCATCTATATGTATTCCCAGATAAATCTCAAGGAGTCTCTTAGCAAATGATCTCTCACCAAGGGTTTGTTTTTTTGTTTGATGGTTTTGTTTTGTTTTTAAATGAAGGCAACCACACACCAGAAGCTCATTAAGTTGCTATGTTGTATATATGACAACTTGAAATAATGAACTGTTGGCCATTATTCTTTTAAATTGTCTTTTAAAGTCAAATACATGACACAACATGCCAGAAGGAAGCAGAATATCACTCTGATAGCTTAGGTTTATAGCTTTTGCTTAATTAAAACTTTTCTTATGGAGATTACTTAAATTCCAGCTGATTCTTTTAGGTTTTGTCACTCAGTAAAAAGTATGTGCTATATATATTTATGACTATTTAGAACAGAATTTCTCTGGGATAAAGAAAATGCTGATGAACACAACAGATTTCTAAAGAAGGCATTTTAATTCTTAATATCTTCTACCATAAAAACCCCAACAAATCAAATTCCTCCAGGAAACTCCAGATATTTTGTTCACCTTTTGCAGTAATTGTAAGTTTGGAAAGTATCCTCTACATGTTTTATAGTTGACATAAGGTTAATACTCTTTGTCAGAACACTTTAATGTCAGAATTGATTTGATGTATTGATTTTGTATTGTATTGTATTGTCATAATTGATTAACTGGAGAGCTCCAACAAATAAAATTTGCTAATTTCTTTAACTGTTTCAAAAAAATTACCCTGTGTTTTTTCCACTTCTGTGCTTAATTGCAAAATTGAAGCAACTGAGAATTAATGTTACCTAGCAGGTATTGAACTCTGTGGAAAACTGTATTCTTCTTTAAATTCTTTATTCAAGAGAATTTGTTTTTTCCGTCAGTAAACTCAGTGATTTTTCATGTGATATTTGGGATTTAGTCTTCCAAAAAAGTTCTTATAGGCAGGTTTGGGTTTTTTTTGATTCTCATTTTGATTTTGATTTCTTTTTCTGAAGAAAAGTTGCAAATGTTAATCCAGTTTTCTAATATTTTTAAATGATGTTTTTTACGAATGTATTGACTGTAGCTTTAAAAGACCCTAATTAAACACATAAGTGCTCAGCGAGGGATGGTTATGTACAAAACTGGTTTTGAATAGCAGTTTTGACTCCACTTTGTCTGTGTCTCTTCAGTGGTATTTCAGACTGACTGAGTAGCCTTCTCGGATTGAAAAACACTGCTTGATTTCACCGCGTTTTTTTCTTTGACTGACTCCAAGGAAGCTCATGTTACTTGTAATGTATTTTCCTTAATGGTTTGCCAGCTAAATCAATTAGTAAGGTTTAGCTCATTCCGGTGCTTCTAGTAAGGAAAGTTAAAGAAAGAAGCACATGTCTGCATATTGCATAATAGAGGAATTTTGAGTGACATAGAGATGTGGACTCTCACCACTCACTTGTACGCTCTGGAAAATGCAGCTTTGTTGAAATGAAAGTACAAACATGTTAGTTCTAATAGAAAGATTATGAGGAAATAATTCAGTTTACATTTTTCAGAATTCTAAAGAAAATAATAAAAGTACAAAGTAGTAAAATAAAAAACAAACAAAATTGTCCCCAATTTTCATACTTCTATAAAATTATCTTTTTAATACTGGTTAGAAATAAAACCAAATTTCAAAATATTGGAATACTTATGTTTCCTGGGAAAGTCTACTTTCCGACTTCTTGTAAGAAACTAATTGATTAGATTTGGATATTTTTAAAAAGCACTTGTTTATTGAATTTGAAAATGTAGTAGCTGATCTTTTCTAGATATTATGCACTTGCAAATTAGTGTAGCTACCTGGCCTCTTGAATGGCATGCATTCATTCTTCCATATGTTAGGCTGTAATCCCCAATCACTGTAGACCAGAGGGAGGTTATCAATGTTGCTGTGTGAAGAGATCTGCCTTCCCTCAGCCTGGACTGCCTAACCCTCTCCTCACACTCACCACTCTTTGCTACAACATGAAGGTTCACACAGGTGTACAGGATAACTTGATTTTGGCAAAAGCTGTCAATTTGTGTTTTGGATTGGCTTATTTTTTTTGTTTCTTTGGTTGGTTTGGTTTTGTTTTGTTTTTTTTTTTCTGGTTAATTTTGTACTAGTTTGGTTAGTCATTCCTTTACTTCTTGAGTAGTCTTGGTACTCTATGACCCATGTTCATCCTCATGCCTCTAAAATTTTCTTCTGCATTTTCTTTGTATTTCTCCCAGCTTCACTCTGTCCATTTATCCGTGGTGAAAATGCAGCCGTCTATGTAGCCCTGTGACCTTTTCCTGTCGATAATATATCCAGTGTTTCTTCAGCCTTTCTATCACATGAGAAGACAACTGTGCCTAAAGAATTTGAGCTGATGCGTTTCCAATTAGCTTTTGTTTTTCTCTTGGTTCCTTTTACTAATCTCTGCACCAGCACACCCCTCCCTCAAATAAAAATCCATGCATATTAAAATTTTCCCAGCTGCTGTCATGCTGAGTGTGCTCAACTTACGAAAATATTTGGTGTCTATTGACTTTGAAATGCTTGGATTTCTTGCAACAAAGTTGGAGTGTGTGTATCACAGTTGCTTAAACAGAAGCATTGCAGGATTGCTTGTTTGCTGGAAGAATGTGCCAGGGACTTGGATGAGTTTCACTATCAGGTACATTTGTTAGCTCCTGTAGTAACGTGAACAGCGCCAGCGCTATTAAGTCCTCAGAACTGCTGTTCACAAAATTACTAAGACATTAGTCTGTAAAATAACGTGACAGTGATAGTAAAGGAGAAAGAGTAATGTACTAGTATTTATGACTGCTTTTTTCATTGATACCATATCCTTGAGAGACCTCCTGCTGCCATTTTTCTTGCAGTACAACATGGAGTCATTAGTTATCTGGGTGCACTGGATTCTCTCCAGATCTTTCATGTCACTGTCAGTTAAATTGAATAGTATTAAAATTTATATTCTCCAGCCTACAGAAGTTGCAGTTTTGGAGGCTTTCCCAGAGTGAATCTGAAGGACTTTAAAAATGTTGATAGCTACCTATTTGTTAAATCTCTTTATTTTGTCTAATTTAAAATTTTTGAAGTCCTTTTGTGTTCTTCTCCTATTGGATATTTTATGACAAAGCTTTTAACTGGCTAGTTTTGGCAGTGGATCAGCATGTTTATGTGCTATCACATGATTTTTTAGGTATGGCTTTAGTATTTTTTTTTTTTTGGTCATTGTATGATATTGTAAGGGACCTACTATGGGCTCATGAGAACTATTGGGTTGGTCAGTGAGCTGGACTGAAATCAGAATCTCAGCCATCAGTACTGTGACATGTTAAAGTGAAAATTTATGACCAGCCTTGTGGAAATGTGCCTCCATTTCATGTGTTATAATGTCTGTCTTACATGGATTTTTTTAATGGTTTTAAAGTGTTTTTCTGGACGTAGTCAATGGGCCAAGTTCAAATAGGCTTTAGACAAACCAGGCTGCTACAAAGCAATTAGTAGAAGTGATTCTACCAGAATTTTTTTCTCATTGAATATTTTATCGTCTTTGCCTGTGAAAAGTTTGAATAAATTGTTATAGCAAGGGCACAATGCAGGATATACATCCTGTGAATGTGGGAATTTTTTAAAAACTTGTTTCCTGAGTCCTGTACAAATACAAGCCCTCAGATTTCATCTCTCCTGTTTTCCTTTAACTTCTTCTCTTTCCAACTCTTCTCCCCCCTTCTCCATTCCTTTCTCTTCTAAGGATGTTTTTTGGAGGTGAACACGTGTTTGTGAGCTACACGGTCTCCAAAACAAACAAAAGAGGGTGGGGAGATGATGAAGGGGAGGAGGACAGGGAAAAGATGCAGCTGCTCATTTTTAATTTTTGAAGCTAGCCTTGAATTCTTGGCATTTGTTTAAGCTTTATAATAAAAACTAGGGGCATGACTGAAACACTGCATCTTTGTTCTACTGTGGTTGCCAGCAAGTAGTTCTTAAAATAGTAACAAATAGATTATTTGAATTCTTGTCTAAAATAGTATTGATGGAAGATGTTTTGCCAGATGAGATTGCGTGCGTAGAGCATTGTCACGGCAGTGAAAGCTTTTGGAAAAGCAGCCAGTGCCATATGTTGTTTTTTATTCGGTGGTGCCAACATCCAAGTCAGTAAAAGGTATTTTCATTTATTTCACCTGCCAGGAAGTAGAAATCCCTGTAGCATTTCTTCCTGTAAATCTATTGAACATGCTCAAGCTGTGTGCCCTCAAAACAAAGAAGGCCAGCAGCATCCCAGCATTTAGGAAGAGCCTTGCCAGCAGGTCGAAGGGTGATCCTGCCCAGCCCTGGTGAGACACATCTTGGGTACTGGGCCCAGGGTTGTACTCCACAGTGCAAGAGGGATGTGGACAAAGTAGAGTGCGTCCAGTGAAGGGCCATAAAGGTGAAAGAAAAGAAATACAAACAGGTAAGGTTGCCCTCGAATCTAAGTATCCTTTAAAGGAGGAAGTAAAACACATGGAGCCAGTTCAGGTTCTTTGTGGCTGTTGCCAGCAGGAGGAAAATCACATTGGGTGCAAACTGAAACACAGGGATTTCTACCTGAACACAGGAAAACACCTGAATACTGCCACTGACTGCACAGAGAGGGTGTGGAGTCTCTTTCTGTCATTGGAGATACTCAAAGCTGGCAGACCAGAACTCTGAGAAACCCACTGCAGCTTGAGCAGAGGGTCACTTTGGTGGCAATCTCTAGAGGTGCCTGCCATCCTCAGATGTGCCTCTACTTTGACGTCTAGCTGAAAAACTGGAGTATGTCAGATACCTCTAAGCAAGTTGTATGCTTTCACATATTTTTCTGAGTGGTAATATTAGCAAAATAATATTATTAACGCTATTAGAGGAAAAAAATTGTGGTTAAGGAACAAAGCTTGAAACAATGTGTGGAATGAGACGTGTTTAGGGCTTTGTTGCACAACCCTTCACATTTTAGTGAGCTCTTACCCACATAAGTAGTCTCGCTGACGTCAATAGGACTACTCCTGTAAGTGTTCACCAGTGCAAATAAGGGTTGCACAATGTGTCCTTGTCTGTAATGTACAAGCGTATGTAACACAGTATTTAATTATCACTTCAAACCTCTTTTACTTTAGTAGCGTATTCTTTTAAATATCTCAAATTATGCTGCTTTTCCTAGGCTGTACTTTACTGACATAGAGATATCATTACATCCATCACCATACAATTGAGCAGAGATAGCATCTCTGAAAAACCATCTTTCTCTCTGTTCATTTATACAGCTGAAAAAAAAGAGCTGACAGAAAAAAAGAAAAGTATTCTCTTCCTTGATAGTGTTTTAAATAAATTGGAGTTTCTAACTTTTTTCTGACAGTTTGATGGAGTTAGTGCTTTACTTTCAGTGCTTAATTAGTCTGAAGGTAGGCTTTCTATTCCCCACAAAAGAATTAAATAGGTTTTTTTTATTATTTTAAATGTCAGTCGAAGTTCAGTTTTGTATAAAGAGGTGTCTTGTATCTATATTTCATAGTAATACAAAATGTAGAATAAAAAGCAGTTTCCAAGATCAATTATGTGATGCCAACTTTCTGTATTTCAACTGTATTGCTAAAATATCTGCTGTGTATCACTTTTGGTGATGTTTAGGGAAGGCTATAATGTACCCTCTAACATTCAAGTGATAAAGCTGGAGTCTCTGTCATGAAAACTTGATTTTTTGGAAGGTTTTTAGAAGCTTTTAGATTTTAGAAGTTCTTTTCTTGTTCTAGGTATTGAAATTTTTGTCAAGATGTTTGCATTAGGTTAGGGAGTTTTCTGGAACTACTGTAGGAATAGTTGAATATTTGTATATGGATGCTTGGAGTTAAATCTCCTTGGAATTGTGAAATCTTGTAAGAATACAGTGTTATAATTTAGAAAAATGAGCCTGTTCCACTGTGTAAAGAGGATAGATGTTATTCATTGAGACCAGCAGTACCTTTACAAAGAGTTGATTTGTACTGCTGGAAACTCTTTCAAGATAATCATTAAAGTATAAAAGAAAAAAATTAATTGCTGGAAGGTAAAATAAGAAAAATTGATACTGCAATTAGAACGGTATTTTAAAATTTTATTTGATATTTATTTAATAGGTGCACCCATTTTATACCTATTAGCAACCTGAAGGGACTAAATGGAAAATGCAATAAACTCTTTTACAGCTTAGTCTTTTATTTAAAATCGGATGTCTTTTTTAAAGAATATGTGCACCAGTTCAGCCGTCAGTTTGTTAGGCTTCATGTACATCTAACAGATGACACCCTTTGTGTTAATCAATAGGTCAGGATCTTTGCAGCACTTTGTCTTTAAATAAATGAACCTGTAAATATCGTGGCCAATCTTTAGCTCAAATAAGAATTGCACTTTGCAGCCTGCTTCTTGCATCCCTTCTAAAGTTTTCCATTCAACAACTCATCAGGGTTGTGCATAGTGATTGTTTTGGACTTCAGCAAAGCTTTTGATGCTGTCTCTTACAGGATCCTCCTGGACAAAATATCCAGCACACAGCTGGATAACAGAGTTACATCATGAGTGAGTAACTGGCTCACCGGTGGGACACAAAGGGTTACAGTGAATGGGGTGACATCAGACTGGGGACCTGTCACTGGTTGGGTTCCACAGGGCTCCATCTTCAGCCCTGTGCTCTTCAACTTCTTTATTAATGACCTGGATGCAGGACTTGAAGGAGTTACAGAATATGTGAAATTCATATTTTAGAGTAATTTGTATATTTTTCTAAATGTTTTATTTTAGCTGTGATGTCTAGAAAAGTGCTGGGCTAGCATGGTTTGTTTTTGATGAGCTTCCTTCCCGTGAACCAGATCAAACCTTTCTGGATGTGGTTGTGATATATTTCTTCTATTAGTACTTTTTAGTGACCGATTTCTCTGGGTTTTGTACCTTCTCATTTTGTGAAGGATGCGGACTCTGTTTCTCTTTAAGCATCCTAAGACTTTAAGTTTGGAGGTGACTGAAAAAGAATGACAAATCCTGGTCTGTGGTGCTGCAGATAGGGTCCTAGTATCACCAAAGCAGAGACTCTCAGGTGTCCAGTCTTTTTGCTAAATAGCATGTTATTTGACTGTGTGTAGGTGTTATTTCAGAGGAGTCCTGTGCTCTGGGAAACTGTCCTAACATGTCTACTGATCTGTGTTAAGATGGAGTGGGGTTCTCCTTTCAGAAGGAAGAACATTCTCTGTCTCCAATTTAGTGAAATAACAGAATGAGACTTAGCACAGGCATGTAATGTCCCTCAAAGGTTTCATCATAGTGGATCTTGTTTGTGGAGTAAGTTAAGATGCAGTTTGTAAACAGGACTGCACATTTATATTGGTAAGTGTATTATAAAGCATTTACAGAACTATATTCACGAAAGTTTGCTTTAAGTAATAAATCAACAGTAAAACTGGTAATAAAGGGAATGAGACTACTTTTAATCCAGAAGAGTTCACTCAAAAAGGGAGCTACTCCAGGTTTAGGTGTCAGGTGGGAGGAAGACATTACATCAGCCAGAAGGTATTACTGGAGAAGACATAAATCAAGAACTTGTTTCCAACACCTGTTCTCAAGAAAAGAATGAAGTCATTCTAAACTTGATCATTAGATTTTAAGTAGTTTAATCTGAAGCTGTATATACTCCCTTAAGAGATTATGTGCCTGTTCTGAGGGACTTCACATTTTTTGTAATGAGTTATTAATGTATTTTAGTACTTGTTTAGTCTTTATTAAGATATGCATTACTCTTCAGGTATATTTTGGGCAGGAACAAGGTACCCTGGCTCCGTGTGTTCCACAAGAGAAAGAAAAAGGCAGATAATTATACTGAGATGTTCCTTATACATCTACAAATACATTTTAACCTACTTCGGTATAATGCTTTAATTATAATTACATTAATAATTATTTTTATCAGAAACCTTAAGATAATACATAATTTTCTCAAGCAAATGCTTGAATTTCATTACAATTTGCATGTCCAAGAGCAGGTCTGTAGTCCCTTTGCTAGCTCTTTACAGAGTGTTAATTAAATTTCCAAATTTGGTTCCATCATGCACCTGGAAGGCAAATAAAGCTTTTTGCAGACCCCTCGGAGTTACTCCAATGTGCTAATGAGAACTGGAGAAAAGCTTCTCTCAAACCAGAAAAGTAAGACAGAATTTTAAAAAGCCCCATACATTAACTAATGGATGATATTACAGCATAGCAGCATACATACAGTATTATGGCATTCAGACAACTTAAATTGTGTTTTGAAACCCCATGAAAAATGAATATTCAAATTGAAAATACTCCAGTATGACTCCATTAGGCATACATATAATTCCTATGGAAGGATTATAGGCCTTCTAGCTCTAGCTAATGAAAACTGATTTCATCAAGAGTTTGATATGATTTTTTTGCTTTTTAAGTTAGTACTGAAGCAGCGCTCAGAGCTGCCAGTTCTGCACAGTTCTCAAGTGTTAGATTTTGGGAGACATAAGCAGCTGAGTATCTGCAGATGTCTAGGGCTCAGGCTTGCAAAGTGCTGGTAATATCAGAAAAACCACCATGAAAGGTGGTGGAAACTAATGGTCTTAGGTCCATGCCTTGCTCAGCATCTGGCGTGTTCAAGTGCATCCATGGCTTTTTCACCAGGAATATGGGATTTGAATTACAGGATGTGGTGGTTGTTGATACTCCTTCTGTATGGGCACGTTCTAGTTCTGTGTAGCTGCACTGGTCTTTATTTTCTCTCTCTGAAACTTCAGCAGAGCTGCTGGCATCCTGGCTGAGATGTCACATGGCTACTGCTGTCATTTACATGTGTACAGAGCCTGCAGGTTTATGCAGTTACTGGAGACTTGTGTAATTAAACATTCACCTCTGAATGAAGATTTGAAACTACTAATAGTAAAATCTAGTATCTGTGAAACAAACATACGCCCTTTTAAAGTACCTAAGTCAGCAAGCAGTGAGGTGTTTTCAGGTACAGCATTATTGGTTTTCACTGGTGATATGCCAGAGCCATGTATTGAGTTTTTTCTAGAAGTGCAGGAGGAACATGGAGGAGGAGGGCAAAAAAGGTGACTGGAGCTGCTCACAGACAAGCTTGTGAATTGACTTTTCAAGAAAAGAGAAATCAAAGGGGTTTGACCATTCTGAATGCTTCTTGTTAGCGATTATTCTTTTTGCCAGACCAGTAATGTCAGGTTTCAGAGGGTTTGAGCACTTGGTCACATTACATTCCTGTGTACTTAAATGGATTAAGATAAAAAGTCTGACTTGAAAAGGATATTTCAAAACTGACTGTGCCTGTGGTTTTGAATCCTGATGCTTTGAACAAAGAAGGGATTGATTTAATGGGATTAATGCTTAATCCAAATGAAGCAATGTACACACATGCCTTGAATGCTTTTGAGAATAACTACAAATATCACTTAAAGTTCTGTAGAAAAATAGAGAGAGGTGATCTTTGTGTAAGTAAGAGATGGGACAAAACTGCTTTAAATAAAGGAGTACACAGGCAAAGCTGTGTTCAAATTAGGTCTTCTGGATGACTTTCAGATATTTCAAGCCTTTTTTTCATACAAGTATAGTATTTATTTTCAAATGCTAATTTTGAGGAAGTGTGAAGCTTCTCTCTTTGTAATTTTGTTACTTCAGATGAGAAAAAAATTCAAATTAGGTATTATTTTACTTTTATTTGAGGTAAGGTTGTTTTTGGTTTCAGATGATGCTTTATCTTTATCACCGTGATTTTTAAATTTTTTTCCCTTGGCTTGAAGGTTTTCTATGTGGTACAATATACTGCTAGCTACTCAGAGAAATTAAGACTTTGCCTATATTTGCTGTGACGCTGCAGTCCCTCTAATTTCAGGGAAGAATTGCTTATTAAACCAAACAAGTTAATTTGTGTATTTTTTTTTGTTTGTTTGAATTAATTTCTTGTTACTGTTAACAGATGCAACATTGACAGCATTTATCGTTACTTCCTTTCATGTTTATTAACACGTAAAAGCCTTCTTGATACAGGAAATCCACCTGTTTTCTTCCAATGACCAATGTTCACCCTCACGATGTGTTTTCAAACCATTAGATCCTGTCTAAATGGGCAAAAGGTGTGTCAAGTGCAAGGGTTTGGAGGGAAGCAATGACTGCAGTCTTTCAGAGATTAGTTGCTCTAGGATAAAATGCTGACCCTTGGTAAGTATTAGGCTGGCTCATCAATTTTTACCCATTCTTTCCTGACTCCCCATGTGCCCCCCCTGACTGGGAACCAGAAACTTTAGGTGAAAATTAAAATTCTTGCGTAATCATGAGGTTTGATTAAGCTGGTGGTTTCAGAAAAAAGACCAAATATCGCAACGCTAATGAAAAAATTGCAAGAATTGCTAATGACGTGTGTGACTCATGTTGCTAAATGGAGCAGATTTTTAAACATAGCTCTAGGCTTCAATTCTTTCAGCTCATTCACAGTCAGCTCTGCTTTATACTGAGCTCAGTGAAGCTATTCTCAGAGGAGAGTGCAGTGTGACATGGATTAAGAGTCAGAGAGCAGAGCCATTAATCCATTCAGTATTACACAGGTTATCTAATATCTAAGAAATGTTTTAAATATTTTAGGTAGCAGAAAAAGCTGAAAGCAAAAATGTGACTGTCTAGTGATTCTTCACTTTATGAATTATTTTTTTCCTCTCAAGGAGGGCTGTTCAAGACTGGCTCGAAGGCAAGGAATAATTACTGATAATTGATGTTTGAAGGGTTTTTTTCTTGTTTTATTTTTAAACCCAGCTCTGCTCTGAGTAACAGTAATAAACAGTGCAAAGGAGCATTCTTTGTACTAGAATTGGATTTTTGTCTGGAATGGTTCCTGGCATTGCATTTTCCAAGCCAGCTAGTGATGTCCTGGGCAGATCTTGAATGTTCTGGAGTAGGGTTGGTTCCCAGCAGGCAATCAGCCTTTCAGTTTCTCCTCAGCTTCATTGTTGGAGATCAAGAAAGCTTAATAGTAAGGATGAAGGAGTTAAAACCCACTTGGTTTCAGGTTTTTGAACAGCCCTAGACACATTCAGTTTACTGATCTAGACAAGCCTACAGTGCTTCCTTGTAGTACCATTATAATTTAACGTAAAACTCACTGTAAAATGAGCTTTAAGATGCTAAATTGGGTGTAATTTGTCACCTCTGCCCCAAATACATTTTCTTCCTTAACATGGAAGTCCTAGTGTTTTATGCTCTTATTTTAAAGTGTTGATACTCAGTTATTTTCCAAAGAGCATTTATTGACACCTTAAGAGGACAGCAGCATATAAGACTGCAACAGTGTTTGTAGTTTCTGTCTCTTATAAAACCCAATATAGACATTGAGAGGATGGTGGTAATCAACTGGGTAACTATTGATCTCATTTATTAGGAGAATCTTTCTATTCTATAAACTTCATCCATTGTTATGCTTTATTCCTTCCTGGTCATTGAAATACACATTTTTTTTGAAAACTATCTTCACGTACTTGACGCTTCTTGAAAATTGTTTGTGTCAGTACCTGCAAAATGATCTACTAGTATAGTACTCCCAACTATAACAAATGTTTCCTGATTTTCTCTTATAACAATTAGTATTTTTTTCGTGCTACAGATGTTGACTAATGAAGCTGTTGGTGTACTTACACTGGACGGGGGGAGATTGCTCTGTGAAAACAGTTGATCCTCTTTTAGGGTTCTAATTTATGTTATCTTTAATGAAATGTAGGAGTTGTTACATTGAAAGCTTTTCTGGTAGATCAAAAGGAGAAACCAGGCTTGAGCAGGCCAGGCAATCGCTATTAAACAGCATGCAGTATTCACACTGGCTTTGTTGGAGACCCAGAAATAGAGGTATTTTGGAAGGTGGTGGTTCTGGGGTTTTTTGGGTTGTTTGGGTTTTAGAAGTACTAAAAAAAGTCAATATTTTAGTTATGGTTTTGAAACCCCAATGATTTAGTCTTTGTACCCTGTTGAAATACATAAAGAGTAAAAATAGTTTCCCGTGTTGGTTCATAACCTACAGGAATAAGTATTCATCTTCAAACAGCTCTACTCAACTGCCTGAATTATCTTCAGGTGAAGATTTCTTTATTCTTTACCCTCAGTGAAATGAAGCATATTTTTAAAGTATTAGTCATTGGACCATTGAAAAGATAGTTATTTGTCGAACCAGACTATCATGAGGGGTTTGGCTTTCTAGTTCAAGTTGTAGTAACTGGACTGTGGTACTTGGTAGCAATATCTGTACTTTATATTACTAGTTTAGTAAAATAAAAAAGGAAAAAGAATCTACACATAATTCTGGCTTCAACTATATGTATTTTTGCTATTAATTCCAGTGAAAAAGAACCCTAATTCTCAATAGTTTGGGTAGGAAAAAAACCCCCAAGTGACACCAAACCATTCGTGCATGCTGAATTGAAAGTCAAGGAGTTATTTAAAAAAAACAAACCACCACTTAAAAAACCAAACTCAAAACACAACCCCAAAATTTTAATGGGCTGGCATGAGCTATGCCAAATGAGATGCACAGCTAGAGCCTCAGGCATATGCGAAGTAGAAAAACTGGGCTATGATTTTTCATATAGTGCACTAATACATAAATTTCTAGAAATACTACAAGTAAATATAATTGCTTTTCTATCATTTTGTTTACCCTTCTCATTCTTAACATCCCAGGATGAATGTCCTGCTAGCAAGGTTGTCTCCTCTGGCAGTAAAAAGGCCTTTTCCTGATCAAGGAATTGCCTCTTCGGTGATTTCAGGAGGAAAGGCTGTCTTCTGCACTCTAGTTTGCATTGAGCTTTGCCAGTTTTACATTGTCCTACCCTGTAATAAATGAGATACACAGAAACCCCCACAATAAGGTGAACCACTTGCATAAACCCCAGCATTTATTGGAAAGTTGTATTTCCACTTACTGTTAAGACAGGAGTGGCCTAGAAAACAAAAATACTAAACCATACCCAACTTGATTAATGTTTTCCATATATATGAAGAAACTTTTAAAAGCAGATGATATGGCCAAAGAGAACATTTCAAGTTGAGATCTACACAACCTAACTGGGTGTGCTGGTCAGGAAGTGAGGAGCTGCTGGGGTGCCACAAGTGATGGGCAACTAGAGCTGTTTCTTTGCCTATGGTTTTTTCAGAGGAGAATGGAAAAAGGAAGAGTGTATCTGATTTGTGTGTGTCCTTCACTATTTAATCACAAATTCAGAGCAAACAGTTAATGTGTGCATAAAACACATCAACAAGCAAGTTGTGTCAGATAGCATCACTGAGTTGATCGTTTTAAAATAAGAATACAAGAGAGAAAGGTGGTTTGGTGTGTGTGTTTTTAATTAAACAGGATATATGTATGGAGGGCAAACTCCACTGCATAAATGGAATGAATGGACATCCAAATCAAATGCCAGATTCCTCCTTTAATTCCCAGAGGAATTATTCCAGTCCTTCTGTGCTTTCTGGCCTGCTGAATGCTGGGCTGTTGGCCGGAGTTCATCCCTCCTGAGTGATGGTCCCTCTTGGTAACTGTCACAGCTCTGTCAGAGGACAGATGGAGTCCACATACAAGAGGTGATACTTTCTGGGGACGCATGAAATGAAATGAGGGGAGCTTTTGTTTGGGCTGTTTGGGAGGAAATGCACAGATCAACAGAGTTAAGAATGTGTGCACTGCTGCCTTCTCCTTTGCTAGGCACTGTTGATGTACACGCTTGATGCTCCACACAAGAAATGATGAACAAGAATGAGAGAAGTCCTAACATTACTGGAGGTCATGGGAAGTGAGGGGAGAAGTAGTAGAGGAGAAATATTTCTAATGTGAATGAATGCAGAAAAGTATGCTGCCCCAAATACTTAAGACCAATACATTCGCAACAGAAAAATTAATAACCAGCATTGGCTTTTGTTATGTTTGTTGGTAATTCTGTAAATGGCACGATAAACTTTTGTTTCCTGAGTGTTGATGTGTTATTGTCCTGGTCTTTTTTAATGTTAGTAATCATTGCCTCTAAATATTCAAAGAGGGTTTTTTACATTTTTCAGAATTAAGGGGTTACAATGCTTCAATAGAGATGTCAATAATATTTAACAAAAATACATTTACTAGAAGATTTCAGGAGCACGTGAATGTTCAAGAGGACAAGTGTGTACATGTTGTTATGCAATAACTTTATTCTAATGTAAATCTTGCAATCCAGAAGGCTTTATAAATGCCATAAAATAATTTCTTCTGCACAGCTGTAAAATGCTTTTATATTCAGACACCTTTACAACACTTTTTAGCCTTAATGTACATAAAACACAAACCATTAAAATTTCTTTGAAAACACTTGTATTTCTACATTTTGTGAAGTCACACTGTGTTATTGTTAGTTTTGGTTATGGAGTTTGTGTGTACGTTTGCAGGGTATGTTTTTTGATGCAGCAGGCTAACAACTGGGAGCTGACCGATAAGTTGGCCTTAATCTATGTAGAAAATAGATTTTTAACTTTTTAACTCTGCAAACATAGCTGTAAATCCTGTTCTTCTTGCTTCCATCTAAAAATCCCACATTGAGAAAGAACATCTGCACAGATACCTTTAGTGAAATAAAGAAGGGTAATTTAAGGACTTAAGGTATAGGATTTCTTATATCAACTCCATGAATCACTTTTCTGTATAAGGTTAAAGCAGAGTTTTTACCTTTAGGTTGCTGAAGTTACATGATATGTGGATATTAAATTCAAGACCTGTAGACTGAAGTATTTTTTCAAATTGACATTTTATTGAATTCTGATGTGTGTTTTACAAAACCCACAACATATAAAGGTTTGGATCAAGAAAGAGAGGTTATTTTCATGGAAGAAACAAATCAATCCTTTCAGAATTCCAGTTGCTAATTTCACAATATTTTCAGGTCCTATTATTTTACTAGAAGCAAAAAAGTGTTTCTTTGCAGTCTAAAGACAACTTGAAAGTAGCAGACATTTTATGACAAGTTCTGTTTTGATTATTTTTCATGTAGAACTTAAAGGGCAGATAAATTTTGATGACATTCTGATGGCTAAATCTTTAAAATGTGGTACTCTTTTGAGTGATTCTTAAAACAGGTTTCCTTTTCAAATTTTTTTCACTATGAAATTAGAAATACTTTTTCAAGGTACTACATTTTTCTCATTTGAACAAATCCCAGAATTATATTAATGAGTTTGATTTTCTCAGATCATGAGGCAATCTCTGAATTGGCTTTAAAATCATCTTGTTCATTTTGCACCTCTACTTTATAGCTGCATTATGATCTAACTCTACAAGGTATTACCTAAGGTTAAACAATCAAAGCAGTGGCATTTTGCTTGGTTTTGCCCCACTTGCTGATTATCTACTTGTCTTACTGATTTAGGATAAACCTTTTCTTCTTTACTAATGAAAATCAGGATGCTCAATTAGCTCTTATTCAAGTGATTCATAAATGGGCAATTGCCTTAAGTTGTTCTTTGAGGCTATGATATCCAACAGGAACTGCCACCTCTGGATTAAAAGCAAGGGTAGTTTAAACCAGTTTTGAGCTGTTGTGGGCTGATGTGGGTGAGTGATGTGGTGCAGTTGGTGTGAGGAAGGTGAAGTAGGTGGTTGGTGCCTTGCAGATGAGAGCTGTTAGTTTGTCTTCTGATACTGCTTCCTGAAGCTTTTCACAGTAAACATTTGTAAGAGATCTTAAATATTGCCATCATTGACTAGTATTGAAATTGCACTACACCTCTGTTCATCATGTTCTGATACTGTGCAAAGCACAAAATAGAATTGGTCTCATTTTGTAGCATGAATATTCTCTGAAAGGGTCAGTGTTATTCTTTCTGCTGAACCCTGGCTGCTTGCTGGGGAGAACATTATATTGAAATACACAAAACACAAGAGAAGTTGGCATATTTAGTGTCATTTTGCTGGTTGTTACTCTTCTTCCCCTCATTAAGGCTTTTGCACTGGGGTGCCTGTTCCCTCTAAGGTCAAGCCAAGTCTCTCAGGACAGGTGCTTTTTATTGCTTCCCCCTTTGGACAGCCTCAGCACTGCTGGGTTCACCTCCATGTGGGCAGTTGTTTTGTTTGTGAAGTTGTTTTTTTGTGAAGTTGTTTTGTTTGTGTTTATATCAGATTATAATTTTGTGAATTTGAAAATTTGTTTTTGAATGTCAGGGATCTGAGATTCTGAATATTTCTTCTCTTTCTAGAATGTTTACTGGAGTTTCCTCTTTGTCGCAGATATTGTAAATACCTTTTATCTGCAATTATTTTCATTTTGATAACTAAGTTACTAAAGCAATGGAAGCATGCCTGTGAAAACAGTTTATACATCTAAAGTAACTTCAGTAATTCTAGTATTTGAAAAATGTGTATGATTTTGGTATTCCATAATAGCTAGTGTTGATTTTGTTGCCATTTGCAGTGAGAATACTGAACGTTATACTCTGTGAGAGATCCCAGTTCACTTTCTTTTCTCTTCTTCTAACCAGTTTCTTTATCAGTGTATCATCTTGCATAGCTTGGAAATAATATCATAGTCATGAATTCCTACCTGGCTGTTTCTCCTGCGTAATGTTTATGTGTAGCCCTTCAGGGGACGTTTTATATGCAGTATCTTTTATGGCTACACTTTGCTTCTACTATTTTCTATATTACAGCTCATTTTTTTGACAGGATATTGCTCTCTCTGCTCTATTTAAATGGTCCTATATTCAATCACTGTGTTAAACAGAGGGATATTGATTGATTCTTGCTGGTCTCCATGTATTTTTTTCATATGAGAGAGTTCATACCAATGATGTAATCAATTAATGTTCTCTCTTTCAGGCTTAACAGATGAAAAAGTGAAGGCGTATCTTTCTCTTCACCCCCAGGTACTGGATGAGTTTGTGTCAGAAAGTGTAAGTGCAGAAACTGTGGAAAAATGGCTAAAAAGGAAAAATAACAGACAAGAAGGTAAGTGCTTTTTATTTGTGATTTGAACCACTCAGTTATTTTCAGATATAAAAAAGAAATCTGGTTTTGGTATAACTTAATTATTATAATTTTTGTGTTTAGGTTCTACCATTTTTTTTGAAGGCAGAATAGGCTAACAATTTTTAAAATATTTTGAACCTTTGGGTTTTTTATTTTGAAATATACTGGTATTAATATTGAAAGTTTATTTTACCTATTTTGAATTGCAAATAATATCCATCAACCTGTATGTTTGAGAACATAACTTGGTTTTCTTGGATCTAAAATTGGTAAGTTTTGAATTTAAGTTATCCAATATGCCTCAGTAAATTACTGGATATACCATCTCAAAAGTTCTTACTTGCAACATGTAATAGGTCAATTTTAGATAAGAATGTTGACATAGATATTATAACCCAGTGTGTTAAGTTTCTGTTGGGTTGCTTTAAGTCAAATATACCTTGCTAAATAGACTCAGAAAACTGTCTTTTGAGCCAGCCAGAGTTGACAATGATAATAATTTTTTAATGATCTTAAATTTTGTGGGATTGTCTGCAAACATAAGATTCATGCAATTCTAACAAGGATTTGTAATGTACCAGGTAAAATGCAAGGGAGGAGATTACCAGGAAAGTCAGGGAGGAAACACTGGTTTTGCTTTCTGACTGACTTCTAAGGTGTCTAGGGTTTTAAATTCTAATGATAATTCTTATTTTAGGTAGAGGGGCTCTTGCTACTTCCTAGAGGACAGTGTTTTCTTCAGAATTATTGAAAAAAAAGATGGTGGAGAAGGGACAAAAAAGGCTATATTGAGCCAGATTTTTGGTGGTAATGACTACATATCATCCTAAGGTGACAACAAATTTTTGTTTGTTTAAAGATATTATCTAGCAGCCGAATAGAAGTATATGGCAATAGACTGTTTACTTCTTTCTTTGTAGTTTGCAAACTGTACCACTGCTGGAGGCCTATTGTTATAATCCTCAACAGCAATCAGAAAAACTTGTTATGAATCAAGGGAATAGGTTGTGACAATGCTTTTTGTAAACAGATGATGAAAAATACTTTTTTGTGTTGACAGAAATTCATACTTCTTGTTTTTATGAGCTATGCTCATTTAAAAATAATAATTTTGTCTAGGTGCTTGAAATCACTGTAAAAAATCATTGTGTGTTTGAAACACAATTTATAGTCTGGGTCAAGGGTCTTTATGCTAAAACCAAATCAATACTTTGGAGAATTTTTAGCTTCAAGAATCATAATTTGCTAAGTGGAATTTATTACCAGTTGCTCAAAGTTTCCAATTTTTGGGGGAAGGCTGTAAACGAAAGATAAATTTTTGTGGAAGTCCTCATGAAACTTTTTGTAGAAACTGCCAAAGCAAAGTGGCTGCTGACCATTATCCTAGCGAAGTTTTAGTGTGAACAGGTACTACAGTGGGATTTCTCTGGTTTTTCATACACTTTAAAAATTCTATATTATGGCTAATTTTCCCCAAACTTATATTAAAAGTGTCAAGCAATAATTATGCTACCATTAGCATTTTGCTTCATATCTGTTATCATCCTACAGGTCTTTCTGCCATCCCTGCTACTTCCCTTTTACTGACGGTGATCTTTAAGGTGGCCGTAGTTATTACACTGAAGGCAGTGTTGGATTTTAAATAAAAATAAGCAGAACCAGATTTAAAACTGCACTTGCCAAGTAAAAAAGATTAATTTACATGCATTTTGTTTATAGAATGAAATGGATACTGATGGGCCTTGTCTGTGATTTTCTTGTAGAAAGATAAAGTCTGTAGTTTTCTAGTCTTACGCTATAGTCTAAAGTCTATACAAATATAAAATATTTCTGATAACAACATATCCTAATCTTTCAGAAAGCTGTATTTTCAGGAAAGAAATTTGC
Source organism: Trochalopteron elliotii (assembly GCA_024734555.1). Lineage (NCBI taxonomy): Eukaryota > Metazoa > Chordata > Aves > Passeriformes > Leiothrichidae > Trochalopteron > Trochalopteron elliotii. The sequence goes on along the minus strand of JANPWX010000097.1, from coordinate 1,645,961 downwards.
TAGATGGTTTACTTAGTGCATGTTATGTATGTACAAATTCTACTGCCTGAGTTATAGTGGCAGAGGGAAATGAGGGGGAGAGGATGGAACTGATTCTTTTGGTGTCAGCACCGGTCTGTGGTGACTGAAAGTGACTGTGTAGCCTAAGTCACTTTACATCAGTAGGGGTATAATTTTCCCTCTATCACTTTTGCTTCAGTCTAGTCTACTTTACAAATGCTCACATCATGTAATGTGATACAGGCGGAAAAGCAAGCTTTGTTTTTATGAGGAAGTTGCCAGGCAGGCAAAAGGCTGTTTTGAGGTCTCTGGCTCAGTGTCTGTTCTCTTACACATTGGTGACGCAGAACAGTCATTAACCTATATGCAGAAATTGTGTCCTGCCTGATTTACAGACATCCAGCTGTGTGTATTCTTCAGCCAGAAGTCAATGGGCCTGCAGCCAGGGTAGTTTATCTGAATTTCATTAGCATGAACTGAGATGTCTGATTTGGACTTAAATGAACCGAAATTTATCTGTGACTGAGATTCACTGAATTAATTACTGTAGATGGTTTGGGTTTTTTAAAAACCTAAATTATTAAAAAGGGAAGAAATCACTAAATATTGCAGTCTTTAAGGTATAACTATATCCCAAAATATAACGAGTTGAGTCCTCAATGTATTAGATTTTGTATCTGTCATGGTAAGTATTAGATTGAAATTTGCTCATGACAGGTTGATGGTGCCTGGCTTTATAAGACATTTTTTTCTTTAACTTGTTTTTTTCCTTTTTCTGGTATATTGGAGAAAACCTGCAAAGGTAGCACTGGAAAGGAATGTTGCTTATGCTGATATTTGGGTATTCACTGCAACTTTTTGAACTCTGACTTTTATCTACCGATAAATTACATGCTCAGAAAACACCCAGGCCTTGTATTGTTGCACGCAAAATTTCCAAACAATTCTATTTGTAATACAAAAACACTTGAGGTTTAAATTTTTCCTATCCACATCATGGCAAAGTTATCTGCCAGAAGGAGATCTTTCTTTTCCAGATGCCTAGATATAATACTCACAGAACTCATGAGACTTCTTCCTTTGTCCTCTTTCGTATCATTTCATATCAAGTGGCAGATGATTGTAGCCAGAGCCATAATATTAGGAAAGCTTTAGACACTGCTGCTGGATAGATCCTCATCTCACAACAAATTTCTCAGAAAAAATATTTATAAATTCCAAGCTTTATTATATTTTTTGAAGCTTCACTTCAACAATAAGAGGCTGAGCACATTGAGTATAAGCCAGATGTGCATCTTTTACACTGTTGATACTGAATTTCATAGATGTCTTTCCTAATCTTTTTAATTACCTCTTATAATAAGAAGAAAGGACAAACTGTACTGGCACAGAATTTCTCCATGGAAAGCTGCCTATATCACTTAAGAAACTCATCACTTCCCATGGCCCTCATTTTCATCACAGTGCATGACCACGTGCTTAATTACTGCTGAATCTGGAAACATTAACAGCTTTATACATTATTTTGTTTCCAGCAAATATTTGCCAAAAAAATGTAAGGCTATGTGTAATGGGAACTTAAGGTGCTTTGCCATTGTTAATATAAATATTGTTAAGTAGTTAATAAATACAATTTTAAAAAATATAAATGGAAAGTTGTATATTCAGTACATGATATGACACTGATTATACTGAGAAGTTATCATCTTTTAAGTGCAGTTGACTTACTGCATTTCCAGGAACCTGATATTTCATAATTGACCTGTTTAAAAAAAACAGTAAATAGAAATTTGTTGCTTGATATAACATTAATATGACATTACTGTAATGTTTGAACTGTACTAGGCTGCATCATTGACACATAAATGAAAGTTCTGTTACAAAAGTGATTTCTGGTGCTGCATTTTCAGGCTTTAAGGTATCAGCATGATGGGCTTTAAAGTTGGCTACAGTCCTGTAAGAGACAAAGTAGTGAATTTTTGAGAGGTTTTGATATGTGGCTCTATTTAGGGAGCAAGTCTGTACTTAGGCTTTTATTGTTAAGGAATACTGAAGTACGTATTTCTACACTGGATCATAGTAATTCCATTATTTACTCTTTTAATTATGTTATTTATTCCTGCTTTTAAAAGATGGTGTATAGAGCCATGTTATTTGCACTGAGGTTATTAAATAGGCAAAAGAATGGCTAGCACACATTTCCATAAGCAGGGATAGTGTTTATAAAAAGATATGTGTAAGGAGGATATGTGTCAGTATGTGTATGCTACAGAGATGTCATCTTGCTGCCAGAATTATAATGAAAAAAATAGAGCCTATTCATGTTAGTTTTTGAGGACGGTGCCTTTTTGCAGCAACTGAGCAGAGATACCTGTTCTGTAGTGCAGGGTAGTAGCTGTAGAACTGTAGGTGAAGGAAACTCAGAATCTGGAGACTGTCACTGCTGTGATGTTCCACAGCTTGTTGCAATTCTCACTTCTCCCCAACCTAGGCAGGAGGAACTGATATGGCAGCATGTTAACATCCTCCTTGATTTATAATTAGGGTGTCTTAATAATTCATTGATGCTGCAGACATGCTGTTTTATTCTGAGATACCCCTGCTGTGCTTATGTTTGTGACATCCAAGCAGGCAACAAATGCTTACCAAAAAGCAAGCATAATTGAGGGAATTATTTGGGTAGTGCAGGACTTTTCACCATTGACACCAGAGTAGTAGCTCTTAATGGTTCTTACTATCAAACCCCACTATTTACATATTTTAATGCCTTTCCTGGATTTTTTTGGTTTTTAAAATTTTTCTCAAAATAAGACAAAGGTTTTATCTTCCAGTTCCAACTGGAATAATTGCTTGCTGTGTTCTTGCTCTTCACTCAGTGTTTGCTAATGGCCATTTAGCTACAAAATGTTGGTCTAGGTGGTCTTGTTGGTCTGAACCAAGGTAACTTATGATACTGACAGGTGCTACTTTCCTGGGATAATATCCAGACTGACAAAATTCATCTCTATTGTGAATGTTTTTATCAGAAAATTTGCAATAATATCTGGGGGCTTGACTATGTAGAACCTATTTCTCTGTGTATTTGGCACAGTCTTCTCTTCCATGGAGATAAAACTCATTGATAGACTTTTGTGTGGCATAGTTTGCAGATTGCTGTTTTTCATGTGTCTAAAAAGTTTGTTAGTATTAGTATTCCAGAGGCAGACAGGTGAAGGCATTCCCAGTTCTGTGGTGGAGCTCTACATGCGAATGCCATTTTAGACCAGATAATGAAAATGGAATACACGTGTCAGAGGTACGGAAGAATTTTGGAGCAGACAGCTGGGGAGACTTTTGTGTTGTGCCATTGCTTTTAAAAATTGTTTTATTGCTGCATCATTTCCTGAAAGACTCAGTATAATTGTCTGAGGTGAAATGGTTTCTTTCCTGTGTGATCAGTTCAATGTTTTTTTGGTTTTTTAAATTGTTTTCTCTTAATTAATCAGAAGAGAAACAGCTTATAAGTGGGCTCGTTTAGGCTGTGAAAATATTGAGAAGGAGTTAATGAAAAAGTTCTCCCTGTTGTGTTGTCAGTCTGTTTTTTTTAGACAGAAAAGGTTAATGGAAAGGATATTTAAGTTACATAGAACAGAATTTTTTTAATGTATTGATAGTACAGAAATATTGAGCAGTGGCCTCTTGTTGGATAACACTGAGGAGCTCTTGAGTGATGATGAAGTCTTTTGTTCAGAGTGCATCCCAATGTTGAAGCAGTTGCTAATTTTATTCTTTGTTATTTGAATGGCTATCACTAGCAAACTCCAAACAATGCTAAAAATGGCTTGGTACATTTTTTTCTTCTAATATTCTGAGCAGTCTGAGAGTCTATTGTCTGATTGTTTTTTGGAGCTTTTTGAGTAGGTCAGGTGAAGGAGGTGATTTTTCTGTTTTTCTGGAGTTCTGCATATTTAGAATTGTTTAGATGGTCAGAGATTTGCAGAGGGTAATCCTTTAATGATGATATGTTTGGTCTTAAGAAGTAGATGTCACTGCTTGGTCTGAGTTCCCTCTTGAACTAATTATGTTAATCACATTATATTTGGAGCAATTATTCTCAACATGTACTTATACTAATATTTGTTGTGTCTTTGTTAAGCTTGAATTAGGAGCATTTATGTTTTTTCTGTCTACTCACAAATACTGTTTCTCCTTACTTATAAAGCCTGGCTTCACAGAATCATTTTTTGCTCAGTACTGCTAGTTATATTAGAAAATAACCACATGTTGATTTTCGTCATTTCTCAATCTTTTGGTAAATTAGGACATAGAGCTTTTTTTACTATCATACTGAGGGATAGGTTTTGCACTTTTGTTATTATTTCTCTTTGGTTTACATTTTGAAAATTTCCAGGTGATCAGTATCTTTCTAAAGAGTGGGCAGTATGAGAGATAGTATTTCAATAATGGGTTAATTAACATTATATGCAATACAAAAATATAAGTGTAGAAGAAAGGATTACAGGGGACCTCACCCCTGATATGTTACAGTTGTGCTAATTACCAAAGAAGAGGAACAGCCTTTGCCTTAGTGGGTTACAGCTGTGACTAATGGAGATAAGTGTGATAAAATGGATGGGTTAGCTAGTTAGAGAGAGGATCCAGAAGAAGGGGATACTGGGAGGACCTTTAGGGAAGACCTGGAGGAAGAGGAATGATCCTGATGAAGGAGATATTGAAGGAATGATCCAGGAGCACTGGGAAAAACAGGAGAGAGAATCACTGGTGTGAGGTCAGTCTGGGTCTGATGGAGTTAGAGCCTGTTGTTGGAGTCTGCAGTCACAGTCTAGCTGGGTGAAAGCCTGCAGTCAGAGTCTGCAAACTAATACTTGCAGTCATAGTTTAGCAGGAAATAACCAGCAGTCAGAGGCTGCAAGGGAAACCTACAGTAGGAGCTTGCTGCAGCCAGAGTCAGTGAATGGTTGGAGTAAGGATAACTGAATTGTAAAAGGAATAAACCAGGACCCTTTTCACACTGTGATAAACAAGAAGTCTGAACCTTGGCTCATTTCTATCAAGCCCTCATGAGAGGGCTGCTGCAAGGCAAAACCATTTCCCTCCTGTGTGAGACAGTTCTCCTGAATGTTGTCTGGTCCTGCTGTTCTTTGTTTTCAGCTTGTTTCTCTCCTGTACATGGATCTTTGTTTTTAGAGTAAAAAAAATCAAGTAAACAAAAAAAAATAATCTCACTTATTGGTGGAGACAATCCATTCTGCTGATGTATGTGGAGACTGTATATCCATGAAGCCAACACTTTTTAATAATGATTATTTATGTCAATGTCAGCTAACCTGTTTTACCTGCATTGAAATGGATTAGGAATGTTCCCATGGTCTATATGTTGAGAAAGAAAGAAATAACAAGGGAATAGTCATTAAATTTTATGGGACTTTCAAATATTAATTTAATTAATGTTGGCTAGACAAGCCCTGTAATCAAAGATTGACCAATAAGCATTAAAAGACAAAATGTAAGGTAACTGTAGATGTTAGCATTGCTTGTTCTGTCCATTAAATGAGACTTGGATCTTTGAGGAAAGGGAAATATGAAGGCACACAGTATGATAGTCTGTTACACCACATGTGCATAAAGAAAGGATATTTATTCATGAATGTTCTGTATGCAAGTAGTGAAAACTCAGTTCAGCAAAGTTCTCAATGCCTTATCTATATATAATATACGTATAAAAATTCTGTCATCTCTTTTGTATCACGGGAAGTACAGGAAGCCCTGAGGATGAATGAAAATTCATCTTTTACTGTGGAGATGTCTAGTTGCATATAAATGTTAATGCCATGCTCTAAATGGATAATTTTCTGTTTCTGTGGGCAGAAGCCATTAATGATACTCATCTTAACCTCATATTGGCTATTGGGGAAGATTTTCAGCAGAAATTTTACTTCTGAAACTGCTCTGTTGTCTTAAAGCTTTGAAAGCAGACTGTGCACACAGAACAGTGAATCACAGACATAGTATGGGCTTAATGAAAGCCAAAAATTTTTACAGAATCAAAAGTGATTCTGTAGTGAGTTAGCTAATCAGGATGGTGATTCAGTTACTTTATCCTTTAAAATATCTATGATTAGATGGAGTTTTAGGATAGTTGTCCTGTGTTTATCAGATAAGATTTAGTGCAGCTAATTTAAAGTGTGTAGTTTTCATGGTGAGTCATAGATACTCTCTTTATTTGTCCTAGTGGTCATTGATAGATCAAGTTCTTTGTCCAAAAATTACTTCTTCTTACTTGTCATTCTGGCAATGAAATAAATCCTGTGAAATACCTTTCAACTGGACTATAATAAACTGTTGTAGGGTTTTTTTGTTGTTTTTTTTTTTTTTTTTTGGGGGGGGGGTTGGGATTTTTTTTTGCATGTTTTATGAATGAAAGTCAAATTACATTCCCACATCATTTAGCAAGAGGAAGGCCTAAGCATGATTTAATTTCCATTGATTTACTTCTATACATTCCCTAATTGCTCCTTCAGGAGATTATACCTGTTTAAATATGTTGTAGGAGGAATGCATGTATTTCACATAAATGAACACTGTTGCCTCTGCCTCTGACATAGAGTTTTGTGTCACATACTTTATTATGTATTATTATTTAAATATTATTCACATACTTGGAAGGTGTTATTAAGCATGTAGATAGGAATTATTTGGTTCAAAACATGTACTTGCATTTCAGACAATAAAAAGTCCAACAACAAACAAACCCACAAAATTTTGAGGTGAAACCTTTTAAATGTCCTTCAAAGATACGAATGTTGGACAGAAATTCCAGGTGATGGAGAAAAAGTCCTCCTGAAGATTGAGTTGTAAGAATTTAGAAGTCAACTGTGGAATTCCTAGACAGTTTTCATTACAGCAGACTTCAATATTCTGAGAGGAATTTTTATTTTCATAAGCTCTCTGAAAAAATGGGGGAATACTAGGGTAGTAAAACTTCAATTGTACTGAAAATTAAACCCAGATGCATAGAAACTGTAAAGAATCTCATAAAGCGTCAGATAAAAGTAAGGTTATGTTGATCTTTGTCTCTGAGGCCTAGTTGCATGGCATGTCACATCTACAAGGTTAAAGTGCTTTTTCTTCACACCCAGATATGATGTTGCATCCATCTGGAGCAGTCCTGGGCAGGTGTTAGTCCTCTCATCTGATCCTAAATATTGTTTTGGGGAAGTGCAAACTGGCAAGATCCAAGCCGTGCTGTGGGTGCACAGTTAATCAGGTACTGGTGATATTCAAGCCCTGACTACAGCCCTAATTCCTCTTAATTTAGGCCTAGCCTGAATTAGCTATTGCAGGTCAAGGAGGGATGCTAGGAATAGAGTGGGGAAAATCAGCCGTTAGAGGTTGGGAACAGATAGAGAGCTTAGCCAAATGCAACCAAACGGGAAGCATCATTAAGTCACTGTGGAAACTTGAGGTTAATTTGAAGTTCAGATGCTCTGTACAGGTAATACCACCTCCTCAGGATACATAGGAGAGCAAAGTTAATCAGAAGTGTAGATGCCTCCAATCTGTATTTCTAGAAGTCAAAAAAATAAGCAAGAAAGGAAGCTTTTTTTTTTTAAATAGATTTCTTTGTTGCTGCAATATACGTGTCAAGCTAACATTTCCATTAGCACAGCAGAGGGGGACAATGAACTATTTGACAATAGCATGTGAGGCTTGAAGGAACCACCTCACCTGACTTTATGAATGGCGAATAAAGCTGGATAACAGTACATTGAGTTTAATTGTGTTTAATTGAGGCTGGTTTCTGTGGCTGCTTACCGGCAAGCAGTAGTTCCCAGACCGGCATAAACAGACAGTTTGTGGGTTCCTCAGTCTCTTGGCTGTGCGTGGTTTCAGGCTTGGAATAAAGAGTGGGCTCAGATGTGCATTTGGGAAGGTTTATTCCTCTGGAGATCCACGTGGCAGAGCAAGGGTTGGGCTCTGTTCTCCCCTTAAGTACCAGGGCGCAGCCTGGGCAGGAGGAAACTCCAGGGCAAGGTGGGGGAAGGAAGGGGGTGGTTCCATCAGGGTGATACCACAGGGACTGGGGGTGTTTCGGAAGGGGCTCAAAGGGACATACCAATACAGACAAATAAAATACATATACAACTCCATCATGCACCGCAGCGTTTAATTATTTTAATTCTTTAGGCAGTTTGAGCGAAATGTTTGAGTGTCAGTTATGGAAAAAGACGAGATTGTGTATGGTAATTTTGTCTAGGTCTGAGGGGAATGGATTTTTTTTTTCCCTGTGGAACACTTAAGCTCAGGTGTAAGGAGGACTGGCAGGAAATTATAATGGGTTATAAAACCAGTGTCAGTGTTGAGCCAGCAAGAGGCATAAATTTTACATGAAGGATTTGTCTTGTTTAAGCATAAGGACAGAAAGGCTAAGAAAGAATTAATTGCCTAATTAGGTTAAAGAATATTTTTTTCTCAAAAGAATTATTGTTTCTATTTTTATAAATTCTGTGAAGACATTTACATCTACTTAACTGATTATATGGCATTTGAGGGTGCTCAGTTATTATCCATAGATCTTGTGTTCTTTTGTAGGAGGTTTGTTGTTATTGTGGATGGAAGTTAGCAAGGTCTGAATTTCTTGCACTGGATAGCACATCTAGTTAAATTCAGCCAGAAAAAGACCCCCAGTTCTTATAGTGTTACTAACTCTTTATAAAGCATTTCTTCTTTATTATCTGTGCACTGTGATGAGTTTTGTGACGCTGCTACCAAACAGAGAGGGTTTCTTTATTCTGCAAAAGACTTGAACCGTGGCAGAAGTTTTATAATTATGACTGTCTGACTGTCATGATGGAGACAGTTGTCAGATTTACCTCTTCCATAACAGAACAATGAAGGGCACCCTGCAAAACAAATTGACTACAGATTTGAAACAACAGGATGTCCTTTTTCACACAACCCATGCCTAAATTATGAACCCATTAGCATAATATATTTTGAGATGTTAAAAATGTAAATGGGTTCAAAAAGTGATTAGACACATTCCAAAGAAGAAATACTTCATCAAGAGCTGTTACGTACTATGATCCTGATGGAGCCTCCAGCTGAGAAAATTCATAAGCATCTGATTGCTCTGAGGACATACTGGAGTAAGTATACTCTGTACATCTGTAGTGTGTGTTTTCTTTTCGTACTGTGTAAATTCTTCATACTCTCTTCCTATTTCCTTTCTAAATGAGCTATTACTAGCCATTGTCATAGGCTACAAAATCGAGTAGATGGACTTTTAGTTTAGCAGAATGGGGTCATTATTCTCTGTCATTATGCTTCTCTTACGTTTCTGGGATTTATGTACCACCCGTTGTTAGAATTGTGAGTCAGATTGACCTAATAACTCATTTGAATATGCTGGAAAAGAAACTGTGTTTTTATACTATAACACATCGTTTATGGATGTTCTTAGATAATCTGCAAGAGGTCTCTTCAGTTATAACAATAAGGCATCTTTGAAACTCTTTGGAGACAGCACCTTATTCAAACTTACGTGAGCTGCAGTACTGAGCTAAATTATTTTATTCTTTCTTTCAACCTGCAGTATGCAGAGATGCCCATAAGTGATGATCTTTGGCTACAGAAAAAAAATGTTTCTCTAGTTGAATTTGCTGAGTAACAGTGGTGATTAAGAGACTTTCTCACATTTCTTTTTTAATGCAAAGGTAGAATGTTTTATTGTTGGTTCAGGTAACAGAAGGGAGCTCTTTTACAGGGTGCTTGGTCCTCATCCTAAAGTGCTGGTTTCATTTCATTTGTCATTAAGTATGAGGAGTGAAAGGGAAAAAGAGAAAGGATGATGGTATTGATGAGCAACAAAGATTAGGAAATTAATAAGACACAATTCAATAATAGGTGTGGGAGGAGGAATGTCTGTGAGTTTTTGAAGGATTTATTGCAGTTGGGTGTAACTGACATCAGGTTTTGGTAACTGGGGTGGGGAAGTAGCAACTGACTTGTTACATTTATACTAATTCAGTTCAAGAGCTTGCTGGGCAGTGATTTTGGATTTACAGTGAACACTTGAGGAGACTTTTTTTCAAAACAAATTTTTCAGCTAGGAACTACACAGTGACCCTTCTTTTTAAGTCAGAGTTGTCATGACCCACACAGTGAATGGCCTTCTGAGAGAGGAGGTTATTTCAAATGAAGTTTTAAATTACCAGAATGTGCTCTTTTTGCATTGTATTACCTAGGAAGCCATATCATTGTGACACCTGCTGGTTTGCCATCATATATTTCATGGTCAATCATGAATGTACTCAAGGAATAATCTGAGTTCTCCCTATTGTCTGTTACTTTTCTTAAACAAAATTTTCATTTTACAGATAATTGTTTTTACAGATAATTGTTTTTACATATGTGTACTATTACCAGGTTGTGTTTTCCAACTGTTCTCTGTTGCAATGCACGATTGATGCTTTCTAAGTTTTATGTGTATTTTATTTATTTTGTGTTGGTATGTTCCTCCCAAAGTCCCTTCACCCATTCCCAAACCCCCATGGTATCTCCCAGAGGGGAGCCCCTTGTCAATCACCCTGGTAACTTGAAGGGAGATCTTCTCCCATTTGGCCAGGTGCTCAGACACCTGCCCTCTTCAGTTGTTGTGTATTAAGTGTCCCCCTCTGGAACCTCCCTCCCTTTCCATCCATTGGCCTGAATTCTCCTGTTGCCCCAGGCTGTGTCCTGGGGTACAAATAGGAGAAGGACAGGCCAGTTCGTGCTTTTTGCACGTGGAGCTGCACCTGAATAAACACCTTCCAAACCCACGGCAGAAGCCTGCTCTTCATTTCCAAGCCTTATCCACGCTGAGCCAGCTGATCTGAGGAACCCACACAAACTGTCTCGGTTGGTCTGGGGTTTACTGCTGAGCCGGTAAAGCAGCCCCCAAGGAGAAACCACCCGCAGTTCTCTGGCCAAAACAATTTTTTGGGGAAAATAACTATCCGCTCCCTATCTACCAATATGATTGTGTTGAAAAAAAAAAGCTTTGCTTCTGAGGAGTAAACAGTGACCATTAATCTCTGATACACTTTAGTGTTTGAAAGTACCTATTGTGGCAGCCAACTGTATACACCAAGTACAGTGAATAAATATATAGATATATGTCCAAGTACAGAGAAAATGGCACTATATAATACAGGAAAAGGGTATTTACAAGTATTTTCTCATGTTATGAGGGTTTTTTTTCTTCATCAAAAACTCTTTGTTGGACTGATCAATAACAGTTATCAAATTTTGAATCAACGCAATTCGAGTAGGTATAGAGACAATTATGGCTCTTCAAAATTCACAATAGGTGTTACAGAACAATATTATAGAGTCACAACAGCATAGGAAATCTCAGAAATACTGTTGTTTGTCATGGTTCAGTCCAGCACCTTTTAGTGACCATTTTTAGATCTAAACATTGATGAATGAACTTCTGGTCCATGTTGGCAGTTTTGTTCTTCACAAATAGGTCTTTATGATTGGAGATTGGATAAGCTCAAATTCTGGAGTAACTACTACAACTCTATATTTCTACACAGTCAGATTTAAGTCTTAAGCATTGCCAAGACTGGCCCTTTTACATAGGGACATAGACAAGATTCTTTTAAACACACTTTGAAGAAACTCACCAAAGCTAAGAGGTTTTTCTGGATGGTAGGATGATAGGTGATTTTAATATTTTCTTTGCAGTGTGACAATGCCAATGCAGTTTCTGTTCACAAATGTGGATGACTTATCATTTGGAATTGATAATTTTTTAGTTTATGTAGCTGTCCATCAGCTAAATGGAGATGCTTCTGGAGCACTTCTAGGTGAACAGAGGTGCTGATAGAATCTAGCAATATTTTGGAGGGCAGCTTAAAAAAATTGGGTGGGTTTCTGATTGTTAGCAGTGCCAAAATAATTCTTTTGATAGAGCAATGAAAGGAGAAAATCTATATACAGAGAATCCTCAGGAATAAATGTTATGTTGGAAGTTCAACTTGTTTCTTTTCTTTTTTCCTCTTGCAAATCTAGTTAAAGGGAGAGAATATTTGATTTACATTTTCTTCATTCTTAATAAATGTGCATAAAATCTTGGATATTAAGTTATGATACTTGTTTTTCTTTATTTTTATGATGCACCTTAAAGGAAAAGCTCATTTCAAATAATACTAAATTTTCTCTGGATGTTTTCTCAGCTCCGCAATTAATTAGTCGACTTTTTGAAGACCTCTCTCTTCTATAGACTGTTAAGAAACTATTGGCTTTTTCTGAGTGATTGTCTTTATGTAGATCTTCAGGAATTGAAATCTATACCTGCTGAGCTCAGCATCCTCTTGTTTGTATTTGTCCCTTATTTTCCTTTTGATAAATAGGCAGAATGAAGCCTGGTGTTATTTAATGTTCTGCACTTCCCTAAGCTTATAATTTTAAAAATATATATTAAAATATTTCTTAATTCTAGGATTGTTAGGAGAGACAGTTTTACTAGGTTTTCATTCCAAGGTCTGCCATTGCTTTTTGCATGTTACGGTTATGGAATGATTTTCCTTGGTCTCAAGGTTCTCTCTCTCTCATGGTATGTCCGAATCCCTCAGGTATAGTTGGTTACCTTTCACTACTCTTTCTGAATGTGGATTTTCTTAAAGAATGCAGAAACAGAAGCGCATTTTGTACAGTAGTTAGGTGAGATTTGTCTTAGAGACAAGCAGTCAGGAACTTTTTGGCTTCATTTCATAAAACTTTGGTGTGGTCTCACTTCACTTTTACCTCTTAGAAAAAGATATTTAATAAGAGCTGACTGAGCCTGACTGTTTTCATATCCTTGAAGCTTCATTTGTGCATCTCTTAAGGTTAGTGAAAACCTTTGCTGTGGTAAGTGACAAGCTCACACATTTTAATAAGTAGAATAAAGTAAAATAAGGACAGGCTTTTTACATTCTTACCAGTACCCAGTACCTCTTCTTGGGACATTTGCATCAGATATTACCTTGGGTTTTGAAAATGTTTTTAAAACATGTCCAGGATCGAAGCCTAGAGGAGGAATCACTGGAAACTGGCTTGGTAACTCTTCTGTTTCCTCAAGGAAACAGATTAGGAATCTAGTGAAAGTATTGAATATCTGTTCTGTAATCCTGTTATCTCAGTCTGACCTTTGCTTTGAAAGTGCCTCAGATTAGTTGAAAGAGGTTGTATTTTGTTAAATGTGTTTCATTCGACGTATTTAATCTTTGTAAATTTTCCTTTAAGTGGTTGAGCAAAGTATATGTCGAGTTCCAGATACTGGCATTTATACACACGTGAAAAAAAGCCCACAAAGGTCCCGTTAATTTTGTTAATTCTAATAGAAAGGCCTGGATTAATGCAAAAGCAGAGTGTATTTTTTCATAGGAAAGATATCTGGAATTTCTTATGACCAGTTGAAGTGCTGCAGGAAAACACATGCTGAACAGTGGTGCCTTTCTTTGAGTTGATGATACAAAGCTCTTGTTTTGCTCCTAAAACACATCTAAAGATGAGGTCTCAGTGACTGTCTAAAAAGTTACTGTATGCAAAGAATAGGTTAAAAAAAATTGTCAGTACCCAAGTATTTGCTCCTGCTTTTCATACTGAACTCATATCTGAAGAACCCTCCAAGTTTGCTTATAAATCCTCATCTTATGGAGTACTCACACAAATTCAGAATCTTACAAATTTTTCACTACTAGTTTCAGCATTTACTAGAAAATTACTGCTCTGAAGATTAGTGTTTCAAAGATACTGTGGCATAATATGTGAAGGACTGAGCTGCTCTGTCAGTAGAGAAGCTTAGAAAACAACTTACCTGCTTATCCTACTTATGCTTTTTATAAACATCCTTGGCTACGTTCCCAGTAAAGATAGGAATATGAAGTGGCTTTACTAAGTGGTTTCTTTCTTTTCCTTATGTACTGAAAGAAGAGCCCTTTGGGGAAGCATAGGACAGATGGGAAAAGGACAAAAGCAGGAGTAGATGCATGTAGGCTACAAAAAAGAGGAGTGGATTGCATAATCTATTGGTGATGGCAGGTGAGACACCATTTTCAACTAATTAGCACCCCATAGATGCAAACAAATATGTAGTATTTGTTCTATTTCCTTTTCTTGCTGGTTTTCATATCTATGAAGTAGGGTGCTACAGAGCCTGGGTTTCTTTGGACTTAAAGGAAACCTAATTTTCAGGATATAACAAGTTGCAATTTAAGTAATAAGTCTTGTTTATATTATTATTAGCTGTCAACTTAAACCAACATGCTAGAGTGGGTTTCTAAAGAAATGCATGGAGTTATATGCTTGTTTTATGTTTGTCGGAAATCCTTTCATGCATCAAATTAAAGGACACTTGCTAAATTATGTATGGAAAAAGGAACAAGTTTCGTAACTGATAATATTTCAAGCGAGAACTTTTAAAGTACTTAATAAGGATTTTTACTTGTTTTCATAATTACGAAGTGTTGTTAAGTAGGAGAACACAGAATTCCATCATTAAAAAATTCTCTGAATGTTTATTTTGCTATGTTTTGTGTGGATCAAATTATGTACAATATGATTAAGGATAGCATTGATCAACTGATAAACTTAATTGAAAGGTTATTTTCCCTAATTTTTTGCACTCTAAACTACCTCCCAATATGTTGCCAAAGCGAATGTGTTTGGGGACAGGACCCAGTCTGCACCACATGGCTGACTGCCAAGCCTTTCCATTGGAAAGCCAGCCATTATTTTCTACTCTCTACTGCACAGTAGGGGGCATCCACCCATTTACAGCATTGAGCCGTGGCTTTTTATTTTATGGTAATCTTTTGTATTAGATATTCACAGGAATAAATTTCCTCTAGCCATGTAGGTCATATTTCTCCCAAGACAAAGCTGAAGCATAATAGATGCTTTTTTTTCCTTTACGTGTCTTTGAAAAAATTGTAGTCTCTAGCAATGGGTTTTTCTTGGAATTGAACACATTTTTACCCTGTCATTCATATTGTAGGCACACCTTATCCAATTTCATTGCTGTACTACCGTCGGCACGCAAACAAAAGTAAATTAGGGAGTAAGTTTGGATTCCTCCAGTGTATCTGGAATTGTAATGGAAAAAGAAAGTATTAAAGACAATCATACAGTCAGTATCTGGAATCACGGGCATCTTTTAGAACAAGGTTAGGGAATCTGTCACTGTGCTGTCAAAGCAAGTTTCTCTCCATGCTTGTTTTCTACTTGAGAGTTGTCTAAATAATTAAAAACTAGGAGGCTGAAGATAATTTTCAATCTTAATGCCATTCCTCTGTTCCTAAAATACTATTGTCTAAATAATCAATCCTAAATCATTTAGATGCAGGATGGACCAAATGAAAGAGTATACTCAGAGGTATGACTTAGCAATGATTGTCTTGATTGTTAAGAAATATTTCAAGATCTGAAGAGAATAGTGTGAATTCTTACATAAATCTTTCTCTGTGTGCTTTACAGGTACCTAAAACATTAAATCTTCTTACTCATTCCAGTCCTGTGCTGAAGGACAGTAATAAATAGAAATGAATGTTGATGTGATTATCATGTTCTTTGAATGGAAGAACCCATTAAATCTAGACATCTCAGTAACTGCTACATTTTACTAAAGAGGACGTGTCCATGTCTCCAGCCTGAAGGAAGCCATAATTGCATTTTGTTTTATTAAATATTAAGCTATTACATATGAATGAACTTGTCATGTTAAAAAAAAGTAGCAATCATCTTAGCAAAGAGAACTTTCAATGCCTTCTTGAAAGTCTTCAGAATTTCAGGCTCCTTTAGTTGGCACCAACTAGCCTTGAATAGCCCAGTCATCAGGAAACTGAGATGCCAATGAATCCTGTCTGCTCAAGTGGTGTTTGCTCGGGCCAAAACCTTCTTGTTCCCAGGAAATAATTCTGTGGTTGATTTAAGCCTGCACTGCCTGCCCTCAGCTTCCATCCCTGGGTGTGTATATCCAGGCCCTCCCATGCACTGGTCATTTTTCTTATGTAATTGCAGATTATATCTACGGCTCACTGCTGTAGCTGTAAACTGCCCCAAGGCAGTGGGGAGAGCACAGAAGTGGCAGTTCAGACTAATTTGTTTCGGCTGGTGTGGATCTGCACCTTTCCAGTCCTTTCTAGATGGTTTAATCTCTTCAAGAAGAGACAGTTTCAAATATTCTAATCTGAGATGGCATCAGTTGGATCTGATTGAGTAACAGACAAACATTGACAAAACGCTGGATATGGTTTAGGTAATAGAATCACAGAATGGTTTGGGTTAGAAGGAACCTTAAAGATCGTCTAGTTCCAAGCCCCCTGCTATGGGCAGGGACACCTTTCACTAGATCAGGTTGCTTAGACCTCCATCCAGCCTGGCCTTGAATTGTTCCAGGGATAGCACACCCTCAATTTCTCTAGGTAGCTTGTTCCAGTGCCCCCTCACCCTCTCAGTAAAGAATTGCTTTTTAATCTCAAATCTAAACCGACTCTCATTTCAGATCCATTTTCCCTTGTCCTGTCACCACGTGCTCTTGTCCTGTCACCACGTGCTCTTGTAAACAGTCTCTCTACGTCTTTCTTGTAGGCAACCTTCAGGTACTGGAAGGCTGCAATCATGTAACCCCAAAGTCTTTTTTCCAGGTTGAAAAAAATGCCAATTCTCTTAACCTTTCCTTATACGAAAGGTGCTCTATCCCTCCACTTGACTTGGTGGTCCTCCTCTGGACTCACTCCAACTGATCAATGTTCTCCTGTGGTAAAGGATCTCTCTGAAGAAAAAGTGCCATGCAATTCTTTAAACTCTGGAGAAAGATTCATGCTTTGAAATTGTACACGTCCCTTCTTGAGTCATTTTCCATGTAGGTATCAAAGCAAGGCCTTTCCAAGAATGATGTTTTAGACTGAATAAAATATGCACAGAGAGGACAGGGTGCTTAAAGGAGTTAAACATTAACATAGATTGTACTAATAAAAGTTGCAGAGAGAAGTGGTGTGCATTTGAATAAATCTGCACATATGGGAACTGGTATATATTAATTTGGAGTGAAAGCTGAATTTTCAGTTTGTTAGCTATCACTTTTTATAGTAAATCCATTTTGGCACATTTTGAAGGTGACAGGAATTTGCATCTTATTCAAGTTAATTAGAATCCTAACAGACACCAATTTACTGAGTTGAGACATTGCTATGGCTGGAAGACAGACAATAGAGAGTAAGGCAATCAATTACAAATCAGTGATTCCAAAGTGAATTCAGTGTAGGCTAATAATTCAAAATGGTGAAGAGAAGAGCAAATAAAGCACTTCAGGTATCAAATAAGCCAGTGTGGCACAGCATTTAAAAGCACTATGTGCTAGGTGCATTTGGCTGGCCTTTTGTTTATTTCATAAGAGCATCACCTCAGAGAGTAAGACTTACATTTCTGTGTGTATTATTTCTGGAGTAATTTCATTCTTACTTATTGTATATTATAGTCTAAATTTTATATATAAATTTAAAGAAAAGCAAATATAACAGGCTTTTTCCTTTTCAGCTGTCTTAGAGACTGTCAGACTTGAAGTCCTTTTTATAGAATTCAGGCTCAGAATGCATGGAGTAATTTGGAAGTGACCCTGGAAAATAAATTACTGTTTTATAGAGCTTTTTCTGCATTTCTTTTGTGCTTTTGTTTCATTTGGCATATTTGGTTTTGTATACTAACTCATAAATGTGATTTTATAACCCTTATTTGTACTTTTATGCTATTTTGAATCCAGCAGCTTTATTTGCAATATTGCTATCTTTTTTTTTTTTGGTATAGTTAGTGTTGTCTAATAAACTTATAAATACTTCATTCTACTAGAATTTTAATAATGCCATCTGTTCACTTGATAGAAAATGGCAAGCACACTGAAGCAACTACCTTTTTTTTTCTTGACAGCTGTATTTTTAAAGCTTATAATTTAAGTTTCCGGTATTCTTTTTTGATTAACAGTAGCAGTGAACAATATTGGAAGCAAAAGGAATTTTTTGGGTGCAAATCTTACCTTGTGACTTACACGTAGGATTTTCTTTAGATGCAGTTTGAGTTTTTCTGATCTGGACTAAAGTATTTTTTATTTTTACTGGATCTTGTTTTCTACCACGGCAGAAAATAAAATAATCCTAGAGAAGTCAGTGAAGTACATCACTGTTGGTAGCATCTGACATCCAAAGTGCTTGCTCATCCTGGCATCTTTGTCCCTCTCTCCCTGCAGGTCCTCCTTTTGAAACTCTGCTTTGGAAGTCTTTTCATTGGCTCTATTTTATTCTTTCAGTCTTACTTTATTTAACTATGTAAATGTTTGTCTTTTGAACCACCAGCTTCTTATGTAGTTATTAGGCTGTTCTCTTTGGTGTACTGTTTGGTGACTTAATTCCACTCCTGCAATTGATTGTCAAAACAAGTGGCCTGATGTCTACAAATGGTTAGGTCCCCTAGTAAGCTCCTGAGGGAATTAGTGCTGCATGTGAAAATTGGGTGGTCTTGTGTGTATGCCTGAGTAGATGTCAGGCCCAAATGGGTCAATTAACACAGCTCTGGTGTTTCTGAACTGGGCAGATGGAGTATGTAAAGAAGTGTCTAAGAAGCAGTTGTATCACAGGGTTGTTTTTCCAAATTCCTCGTCCAAGTAGTTGTGTGACGCTTGCTTACGTAAGAAACTCGTGTTGGTGTTGACAACTCTGTGGCAGGCCTGATGAAGGAAATTAGGAAGAATGATGCTATAACTGACAAATTATGAGATTCCTCAATCATGACTGTTTCAAAACTATTTTGAAGGCATGGTGAGAAGAGACTTAGATTATGAATTACCCTTTTCATACTTGCAGGAATGGATTTCTCGCTTGGTTGCTGACTCTCAGTGTGTGATCATTAGTAGTGTTCTTAGATTGACAATTTGGGAGATAGACACAGCTCCTTATCCCAGCAGGTGGCAACTTCAGCCATGCTGAAGAGGTGCGGTTGGCTCTGGTTCCCTTTATTCCACTGACAGAAGTGGTACTTCCAGTTTCTCTTACTGCTGTGTTAGATACACTTTATTAGCTTTCCAGCTGATTTCTGTATGTACTTCCTGATTTCTTATTAAGTATTTCAATTAATTTACCATCTGCATTGGATTTTGTTAGTTAAATAAAAAATGCACATGAAGGTAATTTTGTCTTGCATGAACACATCCAGCTCTTCATTTACTCTAGGCTTGTAGATCTGAATATCCAGTTTTCCTTTGACTTTTTTTTTTCCCTCTTTTTTTTTTTCTTGACATCTCTCAGGCAAGCTGTGAGTAGAGAATTCCTTCTGAAATTTCCAGAGTAATCTCTTTTCTGTGTGTGTGTCTGAGGTACATTTGCCTTGCAACCCCTAAGGATGGGATGATTTCTGTCACCAAGTCTTTCTCACATTGCTAATTGCAGACACTGTGATTTACCTCCCTCTCTTACGGTTCAGGGAGCTAGATTCTTACAATGGGATGTCATCAGTGCCTGATAGTACAGCCAGCCCTCAGTTTGAAGCCTGTGTCAAAGTTTCTGTGCTGAAAGTTGGTATGCAGTAGATTTGTTGGCATAGTGGAGTGTGAGGATGTGCTGGTGGGCATACTCAGAAATAATCAGTCCACTGAGGACTGGGATCTACCTGTCAATTTTTGTGGAACCTCTTTCAGAACCAGTCTGGGTCAAAGGATCATCTGGATGCTGATGTGCCAAGGCATTTAATGACCGTATCTCTTGATGCATGTGGGCTGCTAGGTGCCGTGACTTTGTGATGTGTTCTGGTGCTGAAGTATCTGATGTTGGCTGTTACAGCATGTCCTCGATGTTACACAAGACCAGTCAGAGCTATATAAACAGAGCTTCATTGGGAACATTCTTGTTTTCAGCCAGGGACAACTGGAATTCATCACATTTTGATCTTGCCTTTTAGTAAGCTTACTGTTCAATAACCTTCCTCAATTATTTCACATAACTTTAGTATCAACTTAGAGGTGGCTGAGTCTCTACAACTTAATGAATGTCCTTTCTCACATGAGCTATGGTAAATCAACACATCTACTCATCACTGGGGTATTTAACTTCCTTTCTTTTCAAGGAATTGGGTGCCAGACTGCTTTGGAGGCTTTTTTTTTTTTTTAAAATCATACTGCATGTATCCCTGCCTGAAAACTTTAGTAAATCTGGCCTAGCATATTTAATACTGCACCTACTATTAGAGAGAGTTAAAATTTTGCATTTGTTCAAATGTCAGTAGAAAAATACTGAACTCCACAAAGCTTTGGATTTTGTTTTTGTTGTAGAGCAGCCAAAAAGATAATTTTTATTTTTTTTTCTTCTATCATTCCTGTGAATTATAATTATCTGTCACTATAAAATCTTTTTAGAATAAAACTGACTAGTTCAGAAATTCATAAGGTGCTGTCATATCTTTCATGGAGAACTGTCTATAATTTTGTAGTTACATATTCTGTTCCTTTGCACTCACTAAAGTTATAATTTTATATTTTTTTTAGCAGTCTTCTCATTGCAAGCAAAATGTTTTACTCACAGTGGTGGTACTGATAAGTAGTAAATAGTTCAATCTTCTCTTGGTTTCAATCTGTTCATCGTGCTAGTGTAACATGTCATTTTTCAAAGACTCCAAAGTAATGAATTATCTCCACATCATTATTCTGTAATATTTAACTCAGTCACTGAGAGCTTGATTATGATTACTAACAAATCAGCTGAAATATCCTAAAAGCAAAAAGGCTTAATTTGTAAATTTTAGTCTGTCTTTTTCATCTCCAGTTTTTTTCCTGATTAATTTAAACATATTTTTCAGTTTCTTGGTCTTCAATCTCCAGAGTAAAGTAAGTAAAACCCATCTCTAATACAAATGTACCTGTGTTGTAGTTAGAGTATGGTTTCTTCAGAGGGATTGAAATGATTCCCCGACATAAATATGTTTCACAATGGATCACTGCACCCTCTCACGTGGTAACCTATCATCTCGAGCTCTGATGATCCCTTACCCTTGTGGATGTTAGCAAACTTTTCCTCTGGGGCATTTTCTCTTGTTTCTTTTGTCAGCTGTTCTAAAGAGAAGAAAACTACTAAGTCTTAATTTTTCTGCAAATTCTGGGGATTTTACTGCAAAGTTCAGTAACATGACAGTTGTTTTCAATGTAGTCAGAGGTGCAGAAGGAAGGCCGCAAAGCTTCTTGTTCTACTTATGATTCTCCATAGCGATAAACATTGAAATCTGAAAATTTTATACAACTTCTTAAGAGTACAATAGCTTACAGTTTTATTACTGGGACATGTTTTTCCCTAAAAACCCAATCTTTTATGTTTCTAAATGGAAGGAAACGAGAATAAAGTGATCAAAAAGGTAGGGATGAGAACAAAATAGAAACAATTAAAAGCAAAAAGTTTACTAAGAATGTTGATATCTGATTCTCTATTTCCCCAGGGTTAGTGAAAAATTACATTCTTCTTCACATGTGTAAGATTATTACGTTCTCATGTTGTCACTGAGCCACATGCAGTATTTCCTGCTCCAGAAGCTGAAAACCTGCTGAAATTTCTTGGTTTCTCTCTAGGCCAGCAAGTCATGGAAGCCTTTCTCAATGCCTGGGATGGGAAGGTCATGGCACTGAGCTGTGTGATCCCATCTCTTGCCTCGTTGGACTCAGAGTGGAGTGTGGGCAGTACATAGATGTTGGGAAGGCAGGAGGAAGTTCCTTTCCTTAAAGTTCTCCAGGCACCTTTTGAGTCAGGAAGAGGTATTCATGGTCTAGGAATAAACAAGCCAAGCTCAAGAGGCCCAGCAGGGTCCAAATGTTTTATGTTTTTAAAATATCTAAAGGTCTTGCAGTGGACCGGATACAGTGGGGCTTTCTCAGGTTGCTGGAGCTTTGTAGGACCTGCTTTAAGCAGTGCTCTCTTTTAATCATCTCTTTCAGCCCTGAATCACTGTACATTACAGAAATGCTGTGACATTTAATACATGAAAGCATTTCTGTTTTCCAGTACATGCTGTAGCAGTTCTATTGATTTTAATGCAATTGCTTAAGGTGTATGTCTGAGTAGTATTTGAGCCAACAGCAAAGTAATTTTTTACTTCTCTTTGAAAACATCTGCTGAACACAATAAAACTTTGATTTTGAAGTTTGAATTTGGTATTTGAAAAATATTCAAGAGTAAAGGGACAGCTTTATTCAAAAGTGAGAGGACAGATTAGTAACGATAATGCTGTTTCTTAGATACATTGATTGCAGTAAACTCTAAGGATACTTTATATTTGGCAACCTGGGCTTCTGGAACAACAGCAGCAGCAACAACAACAACAAAAAAAAAAAAAAGGAAAATCAAGTTTGATTTGAAAAGGGTAATTCTGAAATTGTGTTACTACATTACTAGTGGATGAGAGGCTTTGTTCACCAAACATGCTTGCAAGATATGTAATCAGTTTTAAAGAAAGCTGCAGTGCAGGTAGTGGAGTGAAACCCAGGCAGAATTGTGTGTTGGACAAGAAGAGCAGTAGATATGGTCATAGAGGTATAGCTGTAAACTGCAAAGTACGAAAAAATGATAAAGCGTTTTACATGCTCTTCAGCCCATTGTCTTATGGCTGCATTCCGGCTATAAACCACGGTGATTGCACCTCGTTGACTGATAAGGTAGATGAGCTAACCAGCTTTAGCACACCTGTCATTCAACAGTCCTGTTGAATAGGATATGAAGTCATTGGCCAATTACCATAGAACACAATCACAGACTTTCTTGTTAAAGCGTATTTACTGCTGGAAACTATAAAGTTTCTTCTTGATGGTCAGAGCCCAGGTTCTAACATGATTTTTGCTGAGGTGTGTTAAACTTGACAGACTTGTATAGAATTTTATGGAGCTTTTAGCAGATGTGGCAATGCCCTGCTTAGATTAAATTGTCACACACATTGTACAGTTGAGGATTTTTACGATCATGGATGTATAAGTGTGGAGCTACTATCAGTGTGTTTTGTACTGCTAAGCAATTTTGGAAACAGAAGAAAACCCTCATGCCTTTCTGTTCTCACAAGGACTGGTGATACTTTCAGAAGATGCCTTTTGGAAGTTTTCTGGCCAGAATAAGCCATCCCCAAAATCTGCTCCAACTGTTTCATCAGTTTAGTGTGGGTTAAGACCACAGAAAATAATAAGCTTCCAAATTTACCCGATTTAGGTATGTCTAATGAAGTCAAATGCACAGTCTCCTGAATCCTATTGTGTGTAGTGCCCTGTTTGCTTATATGTGAAGGAGTGAATTAAAATTTTAGGACACCTGGCAGACAATATGTTTCTCTGCTTACCATCTGTAGTGAAGGCTTGATTCAGGCCTTATTTATTGTCTGATGCATGTTACTTAAGAAGAGGAAGAACTGAGCATCGTTTTTCAGGAACTTAAAAATGTAAATCTTACTGTTCATGTAAAATAGCTAGAATTCATGTTTTGTCCTGCTTCAGGGAAAGAAACACAGTGGGCCACCAGTGATCAATCTAATTTATATTACCTTTCAATGTCTAAGCCTGTGTTTAAAAAAACTGTTAGTTTTCTGTGAAGTAACACAACGAGTGCTTCTGAACTGTGAGGTAAATCCAGACTGTTGAAAATTGGGAGAGGTATTTAGGTACCCTTAATCAGATTGTGCATTAAGAAGCAAGAATGTTTTCGAGTGATGGCTTGAAATTTTTGTTGCATACGTGGTAGTTACTGCTTTAGGAAACCCACCCTCAACTGAGGTGTCTTTGACAGATCTTAGAAATTCAGTGAAGACATAAGCTGCCAGATTCAAGATGTCTAAAACAAGGATGCAAATTGCAATTAAAATAGACTGACCAATTTCATCTGACTGATGTCATTCTACCACAGAAGTAAAGTAAACCTGGTAAACTTTATTTCAGGGTGGTGAGATCAGTCTTTAACAAATGTACACAAATTGATGTGGAATTTCTATTGATCTATAGGTGTATGACACTTTTCAAGGTAAAAAAAAAAAAAAGGGGCAAATATATCTCTGCTGGTCTAATTGCATTACAACAACTTGTGTCTTATTATCTGAAGCCTAAAGCAGGGTTTCAAAAGAAAAATTATTAGGTCAATCTGACACCTGCTCCGTGGGAAAACATTCCTTAGGAAAGTGGGACTGTAGAGATATTTGGGGTTTTATAAACAGAATTAATCCTGAGCATTTGTTGCTGTCAACAGCAATAGCATACCAGCAGCAGCAATATTTAACTACCCAGGAAAAAGAACAGCATAAGACCAGGGAGAAAGTCAATATTGTTTTCCCAGAAGAGTTCCTGTGATAAAACTAACTGGGTATTAGAATCAGTGCTTCCATGGTAAATGTCTCAAAATTTAATGTCTGAGATGTTGAGAACTTTCTTTGCATTAAAGTTTTCTGTGTGACTGCCCTTAGCATCTTGCAATTGTCGAAAATTCATTGGCCTTTGTTTTGTTTTTTAAAATGCATGCATAGAAATCCGAGCGTGAAATGGGATTTAATTTTCTTTAATGTGCAAAATGAAATCTGAGTTTTCCTATTAAATGAACAGTTACACAATTTAACACCTTTTCACACACCCCAACAAAAAGATCCCTAAACCAAACTAAACCTAGCCTCATTTATACTGTGCCAAACAAAAAACTTCTGTGGATTTATTTCTGTCTGTTCCCTTTCTTATTTTCTGCTTCTTTCTATTTTGCATGACTAGATTTAGTATGGAAGCTTTCCCAGATGGATGCTGTCTTTAATTACTATAATGATTATTATGCATATCTGTGGTGTACTGTGCAGTTTTTAATTAGAATTGTATAGGTAGTTAAGCTGAAATTGCAGTGGCAGTTATGTCTTACAATGGTGTGAAAGCAATAGAATTGTGATCATAGTCATTTATATTCCATATGTTACAATACATTGGTTTTCTTACAGTAGAGGGAGATCACTAGTATGATTTACCCATGTTTTTCAATATATACATCATGACTTGGGTAAGAGGATGCAGGATTGAAGTTAATTTGGAAGATAAGATTTAATTTTTTTTTTTTTAGGGTATAATAATCCAGGGTACTAAAGGTACTGAGTGAGAGCTATAACAGGTGTCAAAGTTAATTCTGATAAATGCTGACTACTTTACATGGGGCAAGTAATTTTACACATACAGTAGGGAGCGGGTCTTAGTTAAAATTTTGAGGTAGATGTCAGTATTACAGATTAGAAATGTTTGAAAATGTTAGCCCAGGGTTAGTAACTACCAAGAAACAAGTACAATGTTAGGAATTATTCCTTTCAAATAAAGAGAAACTCCTTAAATCACCTCTATGTCATTCTGTAAGTCCTAGCTGTGTTTTTCTGAGATGCAGTGTTGCCTGTAATTCTGGACTTCCCACCCCAGCAAGATGCACTGGGACAGAGGAAGTAGGAGTGATGAGAGTTACCAGCAGCGAATCAGACCAGACCTCTCAAACCAGCAAAGGTTTAGATGGTGTATGAAGCAGAGAAGGACTTTCTTGAGAGATCTGTAGAATCACAGGCTCCATAAATAAGGTGAATGGAGGGCATCAGATGAAATACATAGTGTGCAGATTCAAAACAAAGTAGTTTTTCTCGTATTATGTATTTGAACTATGGAGCTCATAGCATTTTGAAAATTATGGAGACTGGTGAATTAGGTTTAATAACCAGCCAAACAAAATCTAACACCCTCCTACCCGACAAAAGTGTGAGGAATAAAACCCCCTCCTTTAAACAGAAAAGTGTCACCACTGATTGAAGAAATGTTTGATCCATTGGTTACTGAAAACTGAGAGAACACTGCAAGGAAAGTGTCCTGTCATCACTCTGTTTTCTGTTGTTCACGTTTCCTGTTGCTCAGTGTTAGAAATCAGGTAGGAGGGGAGATGGATTTTGAGTGTAGCTCTGGCTGTTCTTGTAGCTGCTATGTAGATTTGTCTGGTTCAGGAAGATAACATCACTGAACATGGCAGAACATGTGTTACACATTGCACTGCAAGCAACAGATCTGCCTTAAATAGCTGAATTAAGTTTATGTCTGTGTTCTGCATGTGTAAATTAATGGCATGTCATTTGACTGGCATTGAGAGGAGGCTAATGTTCACTCATGGTTGTGAAATATATTCTTTTCCTTGGCATCACTCAATTTTGAGGGGAAATCTGTATTGCTGTAGAGAATTCTTTCATCAGAAATGGTGTGTTAAATGTGTTTGCTAGAAAATCTGGGGGTTTTCTACCTTTATTGTTTAAAAGTTCATTTTAAATGGCAGAATATGAAGAGCCTTTGACAAATATCAACATGTGGCATTTTCTGTAAGACTAAATCTATTTAATGACTTAATTTTAATTTTTGAAATATAGTAATTTGATTCCTAGGAGCAAATAAAAGGTTGCAAATAGTTCTCTTCATGTTTTCAGAAATAATTAACCAACTGGAGGTTTGTAAAGTTGTGTTTAAACTGAAATTTGGAAACTCCTGTGGCAGATGCATTCTTGCTGTATAGCTGCTTTCCCCGCATTTTCAGAAATACTACTCAATGTTTTAGCTCTGATATTGTACCTGTGTTTATTTATATAAATTATATATAAATAAATATATGTAATATATATAAATTATTATATATAAGTATTATACTTATCAAAAATGCATGAAAGTCTGCATATGAAAGGACAAAGCATTACAGTTTGTGTACATATATGTATATATATGTAAACTTTTGTAATCTATTTTCTTTCAACATGTATACCAGATCATATCAGTGATATTCTTCTTTTCTTATGGCTGCAAGACTTTTTTTCCACATCCAAAGAAGGATGATTCACATCAACAGGACTAGTATCTTTGATATTAGAACCAAAGGTCTAAGTCTGCTCACTAGTTTCCCTGTGGCACGTTGGTGGTATATGTTTGGTAGGAAAGGCCTTTAATTGTCAGACTGTGCACTACGAACAATATCCTTTCTGAATTGGAGTATAAATGTACTGTTTAGCTGGCCTGTGCCAGCTTCCCTCTGAATTCTGAAATGTATGAAATTTTTTATTCTTCGTAAGTCAAGATAGAATTCCTAAATACTTTATCCTAATTTCAGTTGATTTTTAACTTTTGAAATTTTTTGAAAATTGTAAATGCAAACCAGTCTCAGGGTATTTCAATCACTCAATCAAACCACCTTAGGAAAGTTTTGTACAAATGTGCAAAAATAGTTTGAGGTTTGTTATCTTGTTCTTCATTCAGTCTAGAAACTTCCCAGAGTTCCTAATTGTTTGGTTTGTTTCCTTTTAGATGAAACGGCTCCTAAAGAAGTCAGCAGGGTAAGTGCTGCTCTCTATCCCCTCTAAAAAGAATTGGCCCACTGTTCACTTGAGATGATTTTTCCATGGACTCTGATCAAGATTCCCTGGTTATACTGGATCTCCAGAGGAAAAAAATGCTGTACAGACTGTCTAGAGAACAGTTAATAAGGAAAATAAATATTAAGAACACTTGATTGGCTGTAAATAAATTGAAGGGTATTTTGCATTTAGAGTTCTCCCAGTGCTATTTTTGTGATCCAGTTTTAAAAAGGTACTTCATGGAAACCAGGAAATTTATGGGACTTTGAGCATAACATCAGACTATTTAATCAGTGTAACTGCCTCAATAGATGGCAAGCATAAGAAGGGAAGAAAAATGCCCTATTTAATAATCCCTTTTGAGATGCAGTATGGCACAGTGAGTTAAATTCTCTAATTTAAAATATTTTGCAGTGGTCTGCATGAAATGTTGAGTAAAATACTAAAAAAACATATTCAGTAATAGATTCCAACCCTAGCCTTACATCTGATTGATACTGTGTCCTGCAGAATGTCCATGACTGAGGACTAGTTACTGGGATCTGTTAGGAATGAGTGCCTTTGCTGTGAACAAGAAAAGATCAGTACAGGACGATCTGCTGCCCCCAGATGGGTCCAGCCATCCTGAGGGACCCCATAAGATGGGGGAGCCTGTACAATTTTCCAGTGTGGATTCCTAGTCCTGTCTTGTTCTCCTTCTTGAATGCCTTGCATAAACTATTTCATGTTCCCAGGAGAAGCACAGTAGTGTCAGACATACATCATAAATAGGGTGCAAAAACCGGCTGGATGCTCTTGCAGTCAATAGTAGTAGTAGAGAACTAAGGCTGGTAATGGAAATCTCAGTTTTGTAACCTTGTGAACAGAGGGCTGGGATGAGGGGGAACAGAAGCTCGCTTTATATGTGTCAACAAAAAAGAGATTAAATGTTGTCTAAAGTATGTTCATTCAAGCAGACATTTTCCATATACGTGATACGCCATGGACTTACAAGGGTGTTGAGAATTTTGGTGAAAATTAGTATGTTTTAGTAATTCATTAGTTTTCAACATGGTTTTTTGTTTATTCCTTAGTATGCTACTATTACGACAGTGAATACCTTTTGGTGTAAACTGGAATTACTGTTATTAGTATATCTATATATATTGTTTTGATCTCAAAATAACTAAAGATCTGCCTAAAAATCTCAGAAGCTCTAATTATGTATGTGGGAAAGTGCCTTTTAATTGTCATTAATTTAGTTGATTAACATTTACCAAAACCTCTGTAAAACAGAATTACAGAATATATCTTGATTACCACATCTGAGCTGTTTAAGGCAAAGAAAACAAGTTCTGAACCCCCAAGTTTGCCTTGCTAGTCACTCCCTGTGTCTCTGACTGGTTGCAGCCATCTCAGCCCCTC
The DNA here is from genome assembly GCA_024734555.1 of Trochalopteron elliotii. NCBI lineage: Eukaryota > Metazoa > Chordata > Aves > Passeriformes > Leiothrichidae > Trochalopteron > Trochalopteron elliotii. The sequence continues at coordinate 1,617,143 of JANPWX010000097.1, read as the reverse complement.
AAAGTTGTGTCTAGTGGCTTAGGATTTCCTAAAGATGGATGGGCTGTCACTTGAAGCCCTGGAATCAGTAGGGTGCAGATGATACTTCAGATGTTCTTAAGTAAACATTTTCCCCCTTGTTTTTATAGCCATTAATCACTGTGCACTTGGTATGTATACCATGCTGCACTACTATTTGGTTTGGCTTTTTTTAAAGTAAAGTACTTGAAGGTACTCAGTAATACACCATGCTAAAAATTCACAGGTTTATTTGTTTGCTGTATTTTTGAATAATGCCGTTTATAATAACGTAGACCATTGTAATGCATCTTCTTTCTTCAGCAGCAGCTCAAAGAGATACCAGTTTAATTAAAATATGAACATAAATTAGAATTTAAATTAGGAAAGTTCTGTACATGAGTAATGTTTTTCAGACAAAAAGACGTGTTCATGGTGACTGAAGAATTATGAGTTTTGCAGTCATTAATTGTTACATTTTTAATTCCTGAAAACATCTGCACGAAGCAGCTTGTATTATAGGGAAGGAAAAATTAAGGTTAGTGAAAGGAGATTTATTGCAGAATTAAATCACTGATTGCTTAACAATACCATGTTAGCTAGAAAACGATCTAGGAATATACTGAAAAGAATCTTTAATTATTGGAAGGAAATTTCAGCATTTTCAAGGGTTTTATGTTGCAGTTTCGCACTTTGAAAATTTAAGAGATTTTGAAATGGAAGTTTTGAATTCCTGTTGTATAGGAACTGCATTTTGAATATATTATCATTTTTAGCTTCCTAGTAGAAAATTAAAATAAAGCAGCACACTTGGCTGTTGGCACTTCAAGTTTTTGAAAGAAGGGGAGAGAAGAAAGTAGGAGAAAATGGGAGAAAACTTCCACATAATTTAAATTTTGAGAATTGTAGAATAGAAAAGAAGCTTTTCAAAATTTATTATCTTTAATTCTGGTCTACTAGTGGCAGTTTTGTCAATATTTTGGTGTTCAGAAATGATATGGAAAGATTTCCTTGTTTGGCCTGACATAGCATCTGATGTGTGGTGGAAAGGAAAGATTTCCTGATTCCTGTAGACTGCTTTTGGCATAATTACAGCTCTGGTTACAAAATACCCCATGAGCATCTGTGACCAGTGAACCTGTGAACTTTTTTCTGAATACTAGTTTCCAATGTTTATGAAATATATGTAACTGGGGACAGAACCTCCTTTATGCATGATGTAGTATTGGGAACATCCTTGGAAATGCTGAGTTTCTTCTGCTTACTTATTGTGCAGATGCGTGTTGGCTGATCCCATCTGTCCTAGCTACATAAGTGGTTTTCTGGGCAGAGGGATTTCAGAAAGAAAACCAGCTATTGAACTGCTTGGATGAAGAAAACTTAAGCTGAATACTTTGTTATTTTGTTGTTTCATCTGCAAAAGAAACAAAAAGAGAGGAGTGTGATTTTGAGCACTAAGTGCACGTGTATTCACGCACATCTAGACTAAAGATGTAGTTCTCTGACATTAGTGAAAACAGTGTGCTTTGGAGACATGTTATTCTTTTCAGTTGGCAAAAATAACCCCTTTCCTTCATGAACTATAGCCAGGATTCTGTTCTACGTGCTGCTAAGTTTCCCGTGATCACTGTGTGCTCTTTTGTACCTCAGATTCTGAAGTTTAAATGAAAATACTCAATGTTCCTGATATGATCACGGCAAAATTAGCTGTTAATTTTGCTTAATAACTTTCCATTCCATGTTTACTTGAACAATATTTCCAGTGAAGCTGCCTTTTGGCAAGTACCTTTGCTTTGTAAACTCTGGCAATGCCAACAGCAATTCACTTTGCAGAAGTTTACCATATAAACACCAGAAAATTATTACCTAGTAAGTGACTCGCTCATTTAGAGTACTTTGTTCTTGGAAACAGGAATGATACTTTAATCCTCTCCTTTCCCCTTTTTGGACTTGCAGCTTTTTGGGTGCTGCCTTGGCACCAGCCAGCACCCGGCACAGTGTGTCACTGCCAGTCAGAGAATTAGCAAGTGTGTTTTCAGTAAATAGTTGCAGTAATTGCATGTATCTTCCCTGTGCAACTGATAATAAAGGTTTGGGCTCTTTATGACACATTGGCAAAGCAAGCTCATTCCTTGTAGCATCATCTTAATAAAGATGGGATTTAAATGTGTTTTTGCTGTCCCAGAACTGAGAACAAATTAATCAAAAAGTTAGGGGAACTAGAACAAATATAAAAATATATATAAATATATATTTAGCCTTTAGAAGTGTTGCAAATGGCATTGCACCTATTGTCACGAGAAGATGCTTGTATAAGCTTATTTCTTTAAAAAGAAAACCTTGTGAATACTGTGGTAGTGATAAGCAACTGTGGTAGGAAAATGAAGGTTTATTTTTAATTTTGTACATGGTGTCTTTAGAGTGCTTGCAAGTCAAGTATTAGGAGGGAATGTCATTTTATAAAAAGCTTTTTAAAAAGAGGAGCAGTATTCAGCCTTGTCAAGTTAAACTGAAGCTCATTATGCTGTTTTATTATATAATCTGGAGAGGTGATATAATTGAGATATTCATGAAGTTTTATGAGCCTTACAGCTAATAAAAGATTATATGGTTACTTCTATGTAATCATAATGTTCTTTTCTCATAGGTGAAGCCTTTGCTTTTTATTATGTATTTTTCCTATTGTGAAGCTGTTTATTTCAGTGTTACCATTTGGTAACAGGGAAGGAGCTGATGGGAAGGATAGAATGGACGTCAGTGAGTGAGGGCTATGGGGCAAGATTCTTCCTCTAGCAGAGGTGTTCACTATGTCTCTGTGGCTTGGAAATAAGCTACATAACAAGGCTAGGAAATGTGTGCCTTCAAAGCTAGTGAGTCCTTTCTGTGCAGAGTAAGAGACCTGGTTTGCATCATAATAGGGCCTGTGCTGCCAAACATCATCTCGTGTTTTCCCTTCTTTGCTTTTGTCATGAAGGTCTTTGATGAATGAAGAAAAAATTCATAAATACCTGCCTATGGTGCTGCAATGCTAAACTTTATTTACCATGCAAGTTCTAACCCGTGTCCTCTCCAGTCAAAACAAGAAGAATAGACGTCAGACAAATGCGTGTAGGAGTAGTTTTCTCTGAGGCTATGTACAACCATTAAAATTAATCACCTCAGCTAAGACTGCTCTTTATAGTTGCTTGCTTTTCAGTGTCCAAGTTTAAAGAAAACTGGTTACTCCAGCCAAGCCCAGTTACCTCTTCTGATTTTTTTTGAGTTTCCGCTCCAAGCTCATTGCTCCTCTGAAAGCCATCTCTGCACTGTAAGTTGCGTACACTTTCTTCAGTCCAAGGATTTCACATCCTTTGCTTAGCATTTCCACTTGGAAACAAGCAGTTTGATTAGCCTTTTGTAAGGTTGAGAGATTTGTGTTATTTAATTATTCTTTTAAATGAAGTTGAAAGCTGTATTTTTGTTTCTTCACATGTGCAGTTTGTGTTTTTAGTGTTACTAGCATGTAGTTATCTCGGGGTTATCTATGCCGCAAAATAACAAACACCAGTTTCCATGCAAGATGGGAACTGGCCATCAGTGCAGATAAACATTGCAAAAATATTGCAGCCAGTGAGGGGACCAGGCCTAGGAAAGGTAGCAGTACACATAAACATACATGGCAAACATGTACACAACCTATCTCACTACACATAAAAGTGACTACTGAATAACTTTTATTATTGATTTAATTAAATAGGTTGACTTTTTTTTTTCCCACGGCAGCCATTTCTTTCTTTATCCCCACTGGTCATCAGAAGTGCAATAACATTACTATCACTAAAGTAAAATGATTCCTTTCATTTAAAGAAGTAGGTGATTATTGTGATACTTACAGGTCTGGCTTCTTTGTTTCTACACTAGATGTCTGAATAGTCATTGTGATAAAGTGTAGTGACACATGGAATGAATATTTTAGGTACTTTTAAAGCAAATGTCTATTACAAGGCTGCCTTTGCCTTCAAGGGACTGGATTTAGTCACCAATATGTTCCTTTCTAGTTATGCATTCCTTTGTGAGGAAGAATAAAAGAAAGAAACACAGGAGAATATTCGGAGAATATTCTTCTGTTTAAAAAACTGCTTAGTATGTGGGTAAATAAATAATAGTGCCAAAATTCTTAAAGGACTTGTAATATTTCTTTAGAAAAAATACAAGTAATTGAGTCTTGATTGTCCTTCCAGAAGATAAGTTATGGATGCAACCAGAAAATTAGAGCAAGTCTCTTAAATCAGGTTGGTAAGTCTGCATATGGGCTTTTTCATAATGCTACCTGAGAAAAGGGAAAGCTGATCTAGTTCAGAGGAAGGCATCAAATATTTTAGTTTATTTACTTCTTTTTGTGACAACTTTTTTTTTTTTTTTTGTTTTTGATTGAGAAGTACAGAAATGTTGCTGTTGGGAAATAGTTTTTACTATGCAAGTATCAATGGCATTGAGAACTTAGGTCTGTAAGACCTGGTTTTTTATACTTCTGGTCAAGTATGAAAATACCTAGCGTGAAATATTTTGAACTGACATCTCAATCAAATGTTAATTCAGACCATTAAGACTTCAAACAAGTGTTCTTTTTTTATCTGGAGGGTGTTTTTAGTCCATCTTTAAATTCTTTCCCTGATGACTCCTGTTGCCGAGACTATAGTTTTATAGGAAAGGAAACTTGTAATGGCTGGAAGTTTATGAGGAGACTTTGGCTGTTTTCAGTTCAGCAGCTGCCTATGTTCTGTACTGTGCTAGTAGAGAAGAGAGGAGCTGTCAGTTTTAAAGATGACTGAAGAACCTTGGGTGCAATCCAGTCCCTGCCTAAGGACATTCTTTTGTGTAAAATGTTGCACAGAATTACTTGAATTCATTTTCTGCAAGTTTTGATGCTGCCATTGACACTTTATTTAGGCGGTTTGAAGAAGCAGGTTATCTAAAACACTGACTGATGCAACCAGATCCAGAATGGATGTTTTAAACTCCTGTGTTTGTGTACAATGTCCTTGGCCTATGTACGTCCTTTATTCTCGGTGATTTCACACTATTTAAGAGCTGAGGTTCCTTACATAAAGCTCAATTTGCCCCACTAGAATCTAATACTGGTCTGGGAATTCCTTTTTACCTGGACAGCTGAGTTCAGTTTTTCTTCCCAAAGAACGTAATTTTGATTTCATAGTGTTTTTCTTCTTTGTTTTTGTTGTTGTTTTGTGGTTGGTTGGTTTGTTTGTAGTTTTGGTGGGATTTTTTTGTTTGTTTGAGATGTTTCTCTTTGGGTTTTGTTTGTTTGGTTGGTTTGTTTGTTTTTGTTTTTTTCACCTTTTTTGGCCTGCTTACATGCCTTGGATCAAAAATATGTCATCAGTTTCAGGTGCCTCTCCATCTGTCCATGGTGTGGCCCTCTGTGAAACCTCTGGAGTGCCTTGCAATTGAATGAAATTAGTGTCCCTGGATACAACGTGTATAGCATTGGGTCACTCAGCACTGCTGAGGCTCTTATTGTACACTCCATCTAGGCAGACTGCACAGCAGTGATAGGCATTGGCCCTCTCCTTCTGGCTCCTCTGGCATAGCAAATGAAATAAGAGAAACCTGGGATGGTAGAGTTTACACAGAACATTTGAGTTTGGTTGTTTGGGTTTGTGTTGTTTTTTTTTTTTTCTTTTCTTCTCATCATCCATTGAATTTCTGCATCCCCAAAGAACATTTGGCTATCCCTCTCCTCATTAAATGGAATTTAGGTGCTTGTTTATTTTAACTTCAGTCTGCGATAGGGTCATGCACTTTAAGGCCTGCAAAAAGGACAACTTCTGTTGCAGAACCAGGCATTTGTTGCTCTGGAGGAAGAGCTCTGTAGTAGGGAGTAAGATTTACATAGAAACTTACTCATGGCTATTCATAAGACATTTTAAGAAGTTACAGAGCAAACAGATCAACTTCTGGATTATGTTGGCACTTATTGACCCTCTGCTGTATTAATAATGAAGGCTTTTTGTTGCAGAAAATGGGCTATTGTGTACTTGCGTATTAGTTTTTCCATGTGTTTTAATCATTTAGAATGAATACTTAAAATTCATCTCATTCTATAGTATTTCAGTATCTCCTTTCATGTTTATGTTCCTAGCCTTCTTGTTTAGTTCTAAGTCACAAAACTATTCTTAACCTGTCATGGGTTGTTGTCTTCTATTGCACTGCAATACTCTAAATACTAAGAATCATATAAATATTTTTACATAAATGCTAAAAAAAACCCCCTTATTTTATATTTATAAATTTTATTATCAATATTTATAACACAATTTCCCTTTGTAATTGTTAGTCCATTTTCATAGCTTTAAAATATACACAGCTACTAGGAATATGATGCTGGTATGATAGTGCTAAACTAGTTTTTAGTCTAGTTGAATTATTTTATGTAATGTTATTGAAATTCTGAATTTTACAGTAAGTATACCAAAATACTTGTAGGCACTGAATCTTAAATAGAAGGAAATCAACAATTGGAAGAATGAATTAAGGAAAAAGTTGATGAGTATTGATAATGATTAAGTTGCAAATTCAGAAAAACTACTTACTCCTTATAATAGTGTATATATTTATATTATGAATACTCCTTTTCCACCAAGTGTATTTAATTTTTTTGAGAAGTTGCTTTCTCAAAGTAAGTTTTACACCAAATATGCACAAGTCTGTGTTAGCAAGCACATTGGATTGTGCTTGTACCAGAGTTTTCTGATGACTTACTCAGTGTTTAAATACATGGTTTCGTAAAGGCTTATTGTGGCTTTTCAACCTAACACAATTGTGGTTATCCAGTCTAAAATGCCTAGAACTTAATAACAAAACTTTCACTCTATCGTAATAAAAGGAAAACCATTTCACAGCATGACAGAGTAAATCTTTGTTGATGATTGATCTAAGAATTACTTAATTGTGAATCTGACCAGTTGTGGGTGGGCAGATGGTGGGTGCCAGACCACGTAGCAATGGCCAGCATTACACAGCCGCCGTCTTCCCAGTGACATGGGTTTAGGCAATGGTTCGCCCTGCTTACCAAACATCTGCAAGCCTATGTGGCAGAGGTGAGGATAAAGGGCACATAGCTATGATATAATTACTATGCGTGTTGAACTGCTGCTTGATTAGAGGGAAAGCAGTTACTCTGCCATGGCTGTTACGCCAATGGGCTCATTTTGATGATGTGTTCTCTTAACGTATTAGCTTTAACCTTTGAAGGTTTGATTTAAATCCTGACTGTGCGTCACAGGCAAAAAGATGTGTATTCATTTCCAAGTTCTGAGAAGGCATTTTTCCACATGATAAAGTCTTTGTGCATGTGTGCTTGATTAGCTGTTGTTGCTTTAGGGTATGTGGCTACACATACTTTTGCAGACTGGGGTTAGCACGTCTGAATAGTGTAGACTCTTGTTCACCATTTTCCTGCTTTATGACTACTTATGGCTACAGATTGTAAGTAAAAGATCCACTGGCATGAAACTATGCTATTGTTTTCTCCCTTTGAATAATAACCATACAGGAGTAAATGTGGGACACAACAGAGGGCAGGCAGTGGAAGCTTGCCAGCTGCCATATGGTGCTAATATTGGTGGTGGCATGCTGTATTGTAAACTCAAGACTTGCAGCAGTTTATGCATTTATGCAGTGTGACCTTACATTGCTGTCAAAATGTATAACTATCACATCATTTTACAGAAAGAACTATGAAGTGTCAGGTTTGTTATACATTGAGAATATTTGGACAGCCTAGGACTCAAATGTTCTAATATGTCCATGTGGAGCAATAGATTAATAGATTAAGAAGAGGTCATGGAAAAGATTGTATGTTCTCAGGAGCCATTTTAAAGTCAAGATTTAGATCTGCTGAATTTAAAGAAACTGGGAATTGATACTATCCGGGAAGCACTTTGGATGGTTTTGGTTTCAAAATGTATCCTAAATACATATCTTTACATGCTCTCTATTCATGACATAGTGTGTTGTATGCATGAAAATAAGAGGGGGAATAAAAGTCATATAATTAAATATATTGTCTAAGTTATGTGCTTAATCCATCAGTGTCACATGTATAGGTTTACCCACATTTACAAACAGAGAAGATTTAGAAGGATACTGAGCAGTTACCTACATGCACATAAACATTGGAGTGGTAGTGGGCTAGACTGTGATACTCCAAACATTTATGGTATTTTCCATAGTAGTTTATATTAGTCTGATCTATATTAAACTTGGCTCTGAATTATGAATGAGCAGAAGAGTAGGCCTTAGTCTTTCAAGCAACATTAATTTGTCTAAATATCACCAGCTTAATTCTTTAGTTTAAGCAATGTAATTTACTGCGTCATGGAGTTCAGTAAGTAATTGACCGTATTACTTTCTCAGTTACCATATTACCAGTTTTGGGCAGGGTAATGAATCTTTGCTCAGTGCCAACTATTGCTTTCTGTGGAATTATTGTTTGTGATGCTGTCGTGCTACACATACACATTTAGTGCGGTTTTTATCAGCCCTTCAGAACTTGGGAAATGAATAAACAAATGCAGCTGGGCCCCTGAAGGGAGGTTGCATCTCCTTTCCTGTGAGATTTTAACCATGTCATGCTGTTCCATCATACCAGCAATCAGCACCCCATGGTTCCCATCTAAATATCCTAACTGATTTGTAATCTGCCGACAGATTTGATTTGTGTCTGCCATCATCAGTTGAAACAAATGCCTGTGAAGCCACAGTGGCTGGCATGATTTTGAGTTGTGATTTTTGTCCTTCATTTGGTTGGTGTTAATTGCTTCTCTATTTGAAAGGCTGAGCTTCCTGAGCTACCAGCACCTGAAAGCTCTGGTGCTTGGCACAGTTCTGCCATTTGGCACATGAATCTGAGGTCGAAGTTGCTAGCGAAGGCAGTTGCTTGCTTCCTTTCCTGATGGAGTAGGAGCTTAAAAGGAAGGAATTGAAGTCTACTTACTTGGTAATTGTCATCTCTCTCATTTTCTTAAGACCATTGTCCATGACCCTGGCTCAGTTTAGGCAATTATTAATTGTTCAGTGATGTTCTCAAAGTGCTTTGAGCAAATGTCTAATGAGCAGAGATTGGAGTGCTGTGCCTCTTGCTTAGCAGTGACCTTGTTCTTCAGGCAGCTGGATTAAGACAGTTCTGCTTGGCTCAGTATTGAAATCTTCACGTATTATTTTTAAAGATTTTGTACGTTTAAAACCTGCAAAATGCATCTCAGTTATTCTAAAATGTTCTTCTCATATTTGCTTCCCTAGTACCAGGACACGAATATGCAAGGCGTGGTGTACGAATTAAACAGCTACATAGAGCAGCGCCTGGATACAGGAGGAGATAACCAACTGCTTCTCTATGAACTCAGCAGCATCATTAAAATAGGTAAGAAGGAGAATCAGATGTCTCTGCGATCAGCATCAGTGCACAGCATATTTCTTACGTGGTTTAATTAATAAAGACAGGTATTGAGGGATAACAGTGTTCCCATTGGATGTTCTCTCAGTGTGAACTTACTTCACCTTCTGTCCCTCAGTGAATCCCTAGCTGCACTTAAGTGAATTTCATCTTTGGAAAGAGTCACATATCCAATTGAGATATTAGAGTCTCTTGTTAAATGAACCAAAGAATCAACTGTTCTAGTTATGATGGTGGTGCAATTTCAATAGTGAAAGTAAAAAAAAAAAAAAATCTATCAGTAATATCACTGCATATTTAAACTCCTTTCAAATCAATTGAAATGTCACTGGAAGAAGGCATATCTTTTGTGTGATCTCAAACTCAGTTTATTTTTTTCGATTGGATGTAAATATGTTTTGTGGTAAGAAAATACTATGTATGATCAAAAGTTAAAAATTGAAAACAAACAAACCACTCTTAATAACAATGCAAGTGTAATTTGGCTTCTTTTTAGCCACAGTGGATTTATCAGACTTCAGTAGGAAGTGTCACAGTAGATTTCAGTGAGCTCTTTATAAAGGTTTTACTGTCCCAGCTACTTCATCTCTTTGTAAAGACGAGTAGTGGTTCTGGTTTATATATATGTTGTTTTAAAATAATTTTTTCTCTGCTGATTTTGCTTAAGCTGTTATTTGGATATTGATGTCCAACTCACAGTTAATCAAATTTGTTAATACACAGCACACGAGATTTGACAATAAAGAGTGCTTATGTTTTACTATTATTTTATTTTCCTTTTGTAAAGCAGATGGGAGGGTGTTTTGTATATTATTTCCTTTACAGTACTCATTTGCCTTGTAGATCAACGTACTTAGGTACTACAGCTGAAGGGTTTAAAATCTGAATGCAAATGACTGTGCCCTCAGCTCTTAGCAGTGCCGCGCAGTTGACAACGAGCAAGCAGCTACACAGTGGGAACTTTTTTCCTTTGTCAAAGAAATTAGGGAAGCTATTTGATTTGATTGCACACAAGTGAAATTTTTCCCCTGAAATGTACTAAAAGGATTCCTGAGTTCATTCATAAAACTATAGGTACAAGATATGCCTTTTTACTGGCTAGGATGTTTATTAGCTTTTGGAAAGACAGGCACGTGATCCAAGTCTGTTGTGTAAAGCAGGGTGAAAACCATTTTTTCTATATACTGTTCTGATTTTGAGGGTAAGTTATGATGGTTGATTGACTCAAAACTTTTGAGTGTTTAAACAACTTGACTTTACACTGTTTCATACCACAGTCTGAATCTGGCAGAAATCTAAAATGTATAAACTTTCTGGTGAATGTCAGTATTTTTAATATGGGCTAGGTGCAGAAAATAGAAACAGTTTGTTTGGAAACACATTTTTATAGAAATATTTGTAACTCCTCATTTTCCCATGATTTTCTCTCTTAAACCAAAGACAAATATAGCTTAACATTTACAATTAGCATTTATTTTACTCATAGAAATTGTAATGGCATCTGACAGATTATATTGTAAATACACTTTATATTACTTCAATTGTATTAATTAATTTGCATTTACAGATAGTAGGCCTTGGAGTATAGATGTATAAAGAAGTTGTTTCTAATTATATTTTAGAATGCAGTAAATGCCAATGAAGAAAGCAAGAACCCTGTGGTACCTCTAACTCTGTAGACTCTCTGAAGTTCTAGGGGACACAGCAAAAGACCTTAACTTTTAGAATGATAGATGTTTGTCCTAAGTGGAATTAAATCTGCAGTTTCACCGCAAAGATGTTGTACAAGTACAATTTATCCCTGTGAGTACAATTATTTCTTTTGTTATTGCTTTGACAGCTACAAAAGCTGATGGATTTGCACTGTATTTCCTGGGAGAATGTAATAATGTAAGTATACTGGATTAAAATGCTGCTTTTCTGTATGCTCACAAATATTTTTTTAATAAATATTTACAATATTATAAAATAATGGTGGTAATGAAAAAAAAAAATCTCTACGTTTAGATCCTTGGTCTTTCTGTTTGGTTGGTTTGTTTTTAAGATTTGACAGTTATGATGTTGTTTCTCTGCCTCTGGAAGCTTAACTTGTGATTTAGCCCCATTATGAATTGTCTTGAAGAAACAGAAAGCTTCACTCGGATTTACTGTCTGCATAGTCTTTTCTTTGCATCAAGTTATCTCTCTGATTTTTTTTTTTTTCTGTTCATTGTCATCTGCAACTTGATGGTAAATGTAAATTTCAGATGTAAATTCTAGTTGGCATAAAATAAGTAGTACATTTAAAATTTATTGATTCAATTAGTTTCTGATGTAATAATTCAAATAGCACTGAGTCCAATATTTGTTCTTTTGTTCTTTGAATGTTAGAATGCCTTCTTCTGTCCAGTTTAATTTGTACAGTTACAAGGCTTTGTAGTTATTTCAAATGGCCATCAAGAAGGAAATGCAGTTTAGTACTTCATTCACTTCCCTCAAATTAAAAATCACAATTTGTCAGAAATTTTGTCTTTCATTGGTTCAAGAAGCAAGCAGTGTCTAGAGAGGAAAATATTTTTTGTCATTGTTTTTTTCCCTTACTTTACACAGCCAATTTTAATAGTTTATTCTTGTGTAGTCCATTAGCCAATTTCCTTTGCTCTTTGTGCAATATTTGAATTCAGAAATAAATGGTAAAAATTCCATTTTTGAAGTAGTGGAAACAGAATTGAAGATGTACAAACCTTCAAGTAACTTGATGTGGAAGAAGGCCCATGCAGAAATTTCCAATGAGAAATGGAAATGAGATTTTTCACTTTTTTGTGATATGACTGTTTCATATAATAAAGATAACCCACTTTATTATTTAAAAATTCTGTTGTCTCTCAATGACTTCTGTTAAGCGAATGAATAGCATATATTTTTAAATAACTCTTTCACCAAGAGGTATAATTTAAGAAACATGTTGTTTGTTCTTTATGAATGCAGTCTTTGGTTCTCATTAGTAGGTGACAGCATTCATTGTCATGGATTGGGGTGATACAAACAGTGACTGAAAAGCTTCCTCCTGCTGCCAGAGGCAGGAACCCGCAGGAAGTTCAGCCTCCATCCCAAATGCACAGTGCTGGCCAGCTTTGGTAGCAGTGAGTGCCTGCCAGCTGAGCATGCTCATCTCCAAATGCTTTGTAAAAGATTACAGTAAAATTAACTTTACGGCTTGAGACAAAGAATTCTTACTATGGTGAGGTTTTCCCTGTTAGATTAGTGTGCCATAATAGGGGATTACTCACAGGCTTCAGATACCCTGAGGGCCTGGGTACTACATGACCTTCTGCTTTTCCTTTTTTGTTGTTGTTGATTTTTTTAATAACGTATTAGGCAGATGCATCTATTTGCTTCCCAGTATTCCATTACAACTCTTTCCTGAAAAAAACTCCAAACACTAAAAAAACACATTGACTTTATTAACCACTGCTATGTAGCTGCATCACCCAAAATGGAATGTTCTTCATGTAGTTATTATAGGGACTGATCCCAAATCCTTTGAAGTTAGTGTGAGATTTTCCATTCACTTTAGTGGGCTTTGGGCCAAACTCATGTTTGTAGTCTTGTAACTAAATGGTAATGCATTAGCCTACTTCTTATAAGAAATTGTCATTAGAAATTAATTTGGATAGCTCTTGTCTCTTGAATATTTAATTTAAAGGATGTATCCAAGTGAGATTAGCCATTTGCCCAGCAAGCACTGGCAATGTGGTTTTATTTATTTTTATTAAATGTCTTTTTAAAATGGGAACAAAAAGATTCTGCATAGCAAAAGCAGGAATGAGCTAATTCTTTAAGCTGAAATTAAAAAAAAAAAAATTAAACCCCTTTGATTAGCCCGGACAAAGTATTTGCTGAATATCTATGGCCATGTGTTAAGAACAGTATCTGCTTTTGGTGGCTTAATATTTCGGTGCTAGATTTCAAATCTGGCAAAATCTTTCCCCTCCCACCCTTCCGGCCCTCCCCCCCCCACCCCAATTTAGCATTGGGCTTTTTGTTCATTAGCTTGGAAAATATCTGCTTGTTATCCAGCTAGGAGTGTGTGTGTGTGTACACCTTTTTGAGAATTAGGTTTTGAGAGGGGACTGTGTAAGAATGGAGGAATCCTATTAACAAGTAGATAACTGCTTTCAAATGGTTTTCTGATATTTAGTGATCTGTGTTCTGACTGTGTTCTGTAAGGGAACTTGTGACCAAACCTGAAGCACAAGCACTAACTCTGCTTCATTTCAGTTCCTGCTTTAAATGTGTGTGGGTATACTCTAGCTTGTTCAAATTAATCCAGATTTGAGAATTTTAACTTGTGTTAGTCTCATCAAAGGAACGTTTTTTTCAATATGAAATATCCTTACCTACCTTTAGCCTGGATTAAATAGTGAGTTTATAATTAGGATATAAGATAATTTCCTTTTACAAAAATGCTTAATTTTGGCAAAATGAAAACCAGTAAATGATTACTACATACTTTGTGCTGTTATTTCTTAATATTGAGAAAATTGCCCTATCATTTCAAACTGCTTTTTTCATGGACTACTAAGAGTGCATAATAAATCATTCTTTGGTGCCATATTCAATATAGACAGAATTTTCTTTACATGAAAATGATATTAGAACTGAAAGAAAATTAATCTTTTAAATTAAATAAAATAATTAAATTAAATTAATTTTAATTTAAAATTAATCTTTCCTAAATTTGAGGAAAAGCTCTAGATTATCCAGTCCCTTTCTTTTTGCAAAACATAAATGATACATTGGCCTTTAAAGGAGGACAGTGCTTTAGGAAAAATTCCTTTGGAGTTTAACAGCACAAAATTTAGTTTGTAAAAATATCTGTCCATATATAAAGTTTCTTGAGGGCCCCATTTTCTTTCCTTCTATTGAAGTTTACATACTATATTAGAGTTGGAAAACAGCATAAGGACTAAGTAACTTCTGGCTGACAGTTCAGGTTGAATGCCTTGAGGGTATTTACTTGAATGAACTTGCTTGCAATAGATTCCAGTGCGTTTCTTTATGCGAGTATTACTCAGAATTGGTGCCAGTGTGGACAGTTCTGTTATTTTAGCATCCTTCTGGGTGTTCAGATTGCTTGGAAGTACTGCCACTCAGTGCAGTCCTTACTGAGTGTGTTCTGATCGTGATTCTGTTTTTCAAATGATTGCCCTCTAGCAGGTAAGCACCCCTTGCATACCCAGCCCCTTCCTTCCTCATTAACTTGCCCAGTGTATCAGAATCTGGTTCTGCCTTTGTTATGTATATGGTGGAATGAATTGCAAAGTACTTGTGCTAAAAACGGTAGAGCTTCCTCATCAGAGTCATGATCTGAACAGACCTGTGCCCATGCTGCTTCTGGTTTTTGACCTTTCTTCATATCTAAGGAGTTGTCTTTGTCCATGGGTTAGCATAATTATGCAAATAAAATTATTTTTTCTTAAGGTACATTGCAGCCATTTTACAAATACTATATACGGGAGAGCAGAAGCACTTCCAAAGCAAGCAGGAATGTTTCACAACTCTTAAGCAAAGGACTTTATTTCAATTCTCTTTTTTTATTTCTTATGGGGATGAATATACAGTTCATAATTCTCCTGTTATGACCTTAATTAAGTATCATCTTCAAACATGACTTAAAGGATTTACTGAAATCTTAATATTGGTGTGTGTAAATCAATTGCCTAAGTATCATGCTAGCTGGGCATGGATTTAAGCACATAAACTGACATCTTTACAAGGCAAAATTTCTAAAACACATATCATAGTTACAGAGTTCCTAAAGTATTACTACATTAATCAATTCTTCAGATACTTCTTGTTTATAGTTCTTGCTTGTATGAGTAATTTGTCTCATGATTACACCGTGATTCCTACGTAAAGATGTATGACTTTGAATTTAACAGGCATACACTTAAAGCAGCTTTTACTTGGTCTTGTGTTACTTAGTCCCTGAAACTGCAAATTGTGTTGACAAACAGATTATCCTCACTTCAGACAGAAGTTTCCAATAGCTTTATTGTAAGAAATAATTATGTGAGGCCACAAATATATGCACATACTCTGTGCTTCAGGGTGTATTTTATTAAGCCATTCTTGAATTTCTGGTCATGCAAAAGTTGTTGCAGCTTGATGTGTATGCAGTGCCACCTAGTGAGTTTATGGGATGGGTGATTTGAATTACTAAGAATCCAGGAAAAAGCATGTACTGTTTGCTAACTGTCTCCAGTTTTTGAATGCATAGACATCTTCCCTGAAATTTGAGTCTTTTAAACATGTCTCCAGGTGAAACGCTTCTATCTGCAAGTCAGTTCAGGAAACTTTGGTCTTTATTCTTAAATCAGTTCTAAGACCATGTGGTTTTTTTATATGTAAAGTGGAAGAAATCTGTTGCTTTCTTATTTGCCAGTGAGTAGTGATACTCAATGGAGAGTGAAAGCTCATGTGTAGTTACGATGTTTGAGTTCAAATTGGAGTCAATAAATTATCAAGCTGAAAGAAAGAAATAATTGTCAAAATGTATTTTATGGAAATTCTGATCTTGTTTAATTTAATATTCAAGTAAATGGACTTGTGGAACATGTTCACAATTAATATCATAGAATGAGTATCATAGAATATCCTGAGTTGGAAGGGTCCATCAGGATCATCGAAATCTATTTCCTGGTCTGCACAGAACATCCCAAGAATTACCCTGTGCCTGACAGCGTTGTCCAAGCACTTCTTGAATTGTCAGGTTGGTGCTGTGACCACTTCCCTGGGGAGCCTGTTCCAGTGCCCAACCACCCTCTGGGTGAAGAACCTTTGCCCAATATCTAACCTAAACCTCCCCTGACACACTTCAGGCCAGTCTCTCAGGTCCTGTCACTGGTCACCAGAGAGAAGAGATCAGTGTCTGCCCCTCCTCTTCTCCTCATGAGGAAATTGTCACTGCAGTGAGATCTCTTCTCAGTCTTCTCCAGGTTGAGCAGACCAAGTGACTGCAGTTGCTCTTCATACAGCTGCTCAAGGCCCTTAAACATCCTCCCTTTGGATCCTCACTTACAGATTTAGATCTTTTTTACATTGTGTCACCCAACACTGCCCCAGCACTGGAGGTGAGGCTGCCCCAGTGCAGAGCAGGACAATCCCCTCCCTTGCCCAGCTGGCCATGGTGTGCCTGATGCACCCCAGGACAGGATTTTCCCTCCTGGCTGCCCGGGCACTGCTGATTTGTGTTCAACTTGCCAGTGACCAGGACCCCCAGGTTCCTTTACTCAGCACTGCTTTCCAGCCTCCCATTCCCCAGTCTGTGCATACATCAATATATACTATAGGTAGAATGCAGAAATTGCTAGAAAGTTAAACAGAGTCCAATTGTTTGTGTTTCACTATCAGAATGGAAAGTTGTTTTGCATAAATCTGCAAAGATTTATCCAGGTATCTGGTTTTGCTTAATGTATTCACTAATGCACAGATGAAGAAAGAATATAGGACTGCAGATATGTTCATAGGAACAGATTAGGTTTCAAAATGGGCTTTAGAAAATGATCAGAAGAAACCAGACAATGATTCAGCTAGGAAGAGTGCTTGGCTTTTCACATATTGCCTCTCTCTGTGTAGGGTAGTTGATGACTCTGAGAAGGATTCTAAGGTTTTCAGTGAATTTGAAGATAAAAATAAATCTGCAATAATCACTGCTGTATTAAAAAATACACTTATATGTAGCACACACAGAACTCTAGCTCTAGTGTAAAGTATTTTTCCTATTGCTCTCTCCACTGCTAAATCCCCAGATGGAATAAAGCTCATTTAAACACTGCACTTTAAGAAAATATGGAACTGGAGGAACTGAAGTGAGTTCAGGAGAGACCAGAGAGAATGGTCAAGAAGCAAAATAAATGGTTTTTCTTAGTCTAAAGAAAAGAGAGCTGAGGAGTGAAGATATGCCTGGATAAGGCAGAGAGGAAGGGAATCGTCTCCAATACCTATGGTGTGTAGGGCAGGAAGCAGTGTGCTTGACTTGGCATTGGGAAAACTCCCTCAGTTGTGGCTGTAATGAAGCATGACAGTCTGTTCCTTGTGCAAGCTCAGGGATCCTCATCTCTGGAGGAGTGTTGGACCAAATGTCTTTCAGAAAAATGCTTAGCTGACCATGCCTTGAAATGGAAGGGATGTTAGAGAGGTATGTCAACTTTTCTGTGTCAATGAACTGCTATAACTCTCGTGGTGTTTTTCTTGTGTAAATCAACTGGAAAGTTTCCAGGAGTTAAGTGCAGTTAAAATTTGATACCATTCAGAATGGTGAACACATAACCTCCCTGACAAAAACATAAAAATCAACCCAAACCCAGCTGCTAGTAGTTCTACAGTAAGTGCATCATCTTTATTTCGCAAGTATCCAACATTTTTGCATACTATGTGGCTTAAAATTGCAAATCTCCTGTCAAGTACGTTGTGATTTATCACAAAAGAAACAAGTTTTTATAAGCAGTGGTGGTAGTTGCTGGTGGTTTTTTCTTCTTTTATCCCTGTGTGCTTCATACAGTCAGACTGCTGCATTTGCGTTTAAACCGGGGACATAATTACCTAGAGGTGTTTAAGATTTTAGCATGGTAGTATTGGGCTACTACTTCAACTAAGCCTTTTAAGATAACGAAACCAAGGAGTTTGACCGTGAATAATTTCCAAATTAATTATGTTAGTTTATTTTTCTTGGTCATCTTAGCCTATTATGATGAGTTTTGTTCTTGCTAAAAATCCAGGCCTTAGGGCACAATCTTTGTAAATATCTGCAGATAATTTTATCATTCGATTGTGTGGTCTTACATTTAAGTTGTCCTTTAGCAAGGGTAAAAATCTATTGCTGTTACTGAACAGAAACAGATGTGAGCAGCAGAAGCCATTAAACTCACAATATCAGCTTGATCAATTTCCATTTTCTCTTTAATTTTTTCTTTCCCCCAAGCATCAAATGGCATAGCAATGCTTTAGTATGAAGGCTTTAATTTAATGTCAGTTGAATACTAAATGATTTCCCATGAAGCCTTTTTAGGACCAGTTTTATCAGTAGATTGTGCTGTGGAAGAAACTAGATCAAGATCCAGCCACCCATACAACCAAAATAGTTTGTCAGTGGAATGCTGTCACATGTGTACTTTAACCTCAATTTTAATCATTAAACCTGGTTCTTATCCAGACTGCTTTTCTGAAAGGAAATTTTAGGAAAATTGGTTTATGATGGCCATTTGCTTTGTTGTAAGTAGTTATACAAGAAGAAGTAATAACAAATTGTGAAATTATGATGATGAATACATGGTTGCAGTTTAAATCCAATCCTGGCAAACTCTATGTAGTTGATTGAATGGTTTCTAGTTTTTGTGAGATCGGATTTGGTGTTATGCTGGATTCCAACAAACTGCATACCAACAGTGACTAGAAAAGTAGCATCAATTAGATTTGTGGTCGTCCTCTTCATCAGAAGAGCCAAAGATTGAAATCACTGAAAACTGCAGGTACTTTTTTAGTGGTGTAACAATATCTGTCAAGAGTTGTGGATGCTATTATGTTATGAGACTTACTGCTACTACTCATGTTTTCTTTTATTGGGATTTTTATCTGCTGTCTCTGTCAAGCATTAGATTTTCACTAGAAAAACTGACAATGGGGCCAAGTTACGCCAGCATGACAAGATGAACATGAGTGATTCTTCATGTGCATGCTTTTAGCTGTTAGAAATGAGGATTAAAAAAGGTTTTTTCAGCCACAGTAAGAGATTCAAGATAAATTACTTAATAATTTTACCAGACTGAGTACATAGTACCAAGGAAAGAGCACCAAAAAACATAGTGTTATGGCTTATTGAGTATATACTGATCTTGTTGTGTCTAAAAGCCCAGTTGGTGGGTTTATCTGTGAATTGAGGATGTTTTCATCTTTATATCCCTCAAGAAACAGTTACAGTTCATCATTCTGCATTCCTGTAGACCGACTGGCTTGTTAATGCGTTAGTATTTCAAAAAGATGTTAGTGACTACAATATATTGCCTTTACCTAGAATGCCTAACAAACATTAGTCATGGAATAGAATCATAGAATCTTTTAAGTTGGAAAAACTCTGAAATCACTGAGTCCAACTATATAACCTAACACCGCCAGCAGATGAAATGCTGAATTTTGCAACATTTGTCTGTGTTCACCAGTGTTTAAACATTTGTTAAGGTCATAATTTATTTTGCACTTTCTGTTTTGCTTCAGTTTGTTTTATTAAGAACCTCTTGATCTCTGTGTTCATAATAGGTCATTAGTGGATTCCAAACCACACTGTTCCATCCGTCAAAATTAATAGGGGTTTTTCTGGCTGTGGACTTTATCAAAGTGAATTAAGTGATTAAACTAGGAGGGGAGGAATAATTTTGAAGATTTTAGGCCCAACCAGAACAATCTGTCCTGTCACAGATAGAAGGAAAGCAAGCACCTCATGTGCTCTAGCGTTTCAACAAGGTACGGGAAGTTCATGATGTCAGACTTTAGTGTTCCCGTGCCTACTACATTTAAAGAAAGAAGTCCATCACCATATGGAACTTTCTGGAAGAATATTGTTAACAGGGTAGATGAGACTGATGTAGGAAAGGAGCTTCTGTCTTTGTCTGGAAGGAGGGTAAACAAATCAAAATTAGAAATTGGAGGGTCCTGTGGACTGCCAGGTGCCAGAACACCTGAACCTGGAAGCTTCCGAAGGATTCTCTCTCCAAGCCAATGTTTGTTCTTTTGGTAGTTTGTCAGATCCAGACTGAATCTCCCATTATGGGTGCCTTCTCTCTCATCAGTAGTAGGGATACCTAATGCTCTTTCTACACTAGTTGCCTTTTATTAGTTAACTTTTGCCTGGAGAGAGACAGTGGCAATGCATTATCAGTGAAGAGCTATTTGTATTTATTCCTTTCTGATACTGACTTAGAGGCTCACTGCAAGTGGTAATAGCAGCACAAGAGTCTGTGAGCAGTGCACAGGCATCCTGTTGTCTCCTCAACCTTTTCCTTTTACTGGATTGTGAGTTATCAATACAGTATTTGGAAAATCAGGAATCCTAATATTCTCGTATTTCCTTTTTTATTGACAGTATATTGGTTAACTTGTGGATGAAGATCCAGTGTTTTCTTATTTGGATTATTAATCATCATTCATTGTCATTACCAGAAATACAAACTGTCTTTTTTGAAATAAAATATTCAGACCAACTGAGAAGATGCAAGTTAATTTGAAAGGGACCAATCTATCCATTTCTTCACTTACTTGTGAAGCTGTATGCAATATATCTGATGTCTGTATGGACACACTTCTGGTTATCCTTTGAGCTAGTGAAAGATTATTGGAACATACATTTGAAAATTAAAAGAATGCTGGAGTCATTCATAGAAGAAAATAGGTGAGCCCCAAATTTTATCATTACTGCAGTACATTTAATTTCATAAGTATTTTCTTAAGCAAAAGGAAAAAAAGTGAGCTGGATAGGGGATGTGAAAAACCTGCTGGTTTTTGACAGTGATAATTTTAGAGATTCCCATAAAGCTGTGTCTGTGGGGTGCCTCAAAGATTATTTCAGTTAGATGCCGTAGTAGAGCAGAGCACAGTTTACTGTGTTTTGTTTGACTGACCTTGCCATTGGTGGCATCTATTTGAGACATTTCTACATAATTAATTGGCAATAAACATTTAAACTCATTCAGATTTAAATTCATCGAATATGGAATGTATGAACACTCATAACAATTTATTAGGTCTATGTATAAAGTCAGTGTGGAATGGTAGAAGCTTATGGATTAATTTCAGCTTATATATGGTTATGAGAAAAATTGCCTTTCTTTTTGATAGTGCTGCATCAGGATAAGATTATGAATTGTTCTGCAAAGTCATTTCTACCTTCACAGTCAGGAGGAGTAGTTAAAAATTTAGAACCTATTGGGTAGTTTGAAGAGTTTTACAATCACTGACCCCTTAGCCACGGGTTTGCAACTTTCTGTGGAAGAATAATGGGATTCCTTCTGCAAAACACATGTTTGAAGAAGCTGGAAGTAAAATGACGTTCATGAACTTTTTCCAGCATAGGGAAACTTGTTCACAGCAGTACTTCATGGTGTTAGCAACAGATGGGTTTACCAGACAAAATGATACACAAGGACACAGGAAAGACTGTACAAGCAGGTGAAAGCACCCTTTGCAGGCAGTACTTCATGGTGTCAACACAGGTTTTTGGGCATTGAAGATTTAGTGAAGCTGTTTTCTGAAGAAAAACATGTATGCGTGGGAGAAGTGAGTTCTTTGTTTTCTGGTGCAACTGGCTGTTTGGTTTTCTTCTCTTTTTTTCTTGTTTTGAGAAGCTCTTTCTGAGAAGAGAAAGATTTGTGCATTGTATTATGTTAGTGCTGGGCATGACTCAGGAGATGACTGTGGAAAAGCACAATTTATGCACATAATTTTAAATGACACAGTTACTTTGCTAATCGTAATGTATTGCTAGCTTGGCAAAAAGAATGAAATATGTCTTAAATATATAAGAAGAATGGTGTGAATAAAGGTGTTATTCTTTGGCATCTTTGGCAAAATCAACTTTGGTGTCTGATGTCCTATTGATTTTGAATCATTCTGCTACTTGGACTACATCAATCAGACTTGAAACATGTTGCATCTCTACGTTTTGTAGTACTCTGCAACAGAAACCACCTTTTCAGTTTTGAACACATTATAGCGTTACTTCTCATATTACAAGAATACTTTTAAAATAGTAAATCTTAAATATATAGTATAGCAGGTCAGACTTCTGTAGAGATATTCATTTCAGTATTTCTATGGCCTTTATTTTACCACTTTTTTTTATTTTTTGAAAAATATTTTGTGCCAGAACACTGATTTAGATAAATAAAGATCTGTAGTTTCTTCACTTTTATTAGAATAATGTAGAATAATGTACTTTTTTTTTAGATCATGGTGTGCTTTTCTTGGATATGTTATGTAAAATGTTCTTTTTCCTTCTATTTAAGTGCATGTAAAAACATGAACCAAAGCTTATGAAGGCAAGCAACTGTGAAACTAAGTTTTCATTTAAAAACTACATGTGTCTTTATTAGATTATAAATAAGTAAGAATAAATTTTTATTTTGGTAGATTGAGTAGGCTTGTTCTGAGAGATTCAATGTATTGGTTTAATGTTTTTTGATTGTTTGGATGTTGGGGGTTCTTTTCTTAAATTACATTCTTGTAATTCATGTGGAAAATAAACATTTGACTTTTCAAGTTTATCTTACTTCTAGAGGCCACACTTCAAAGAAGCTGTGAGCATAAATGGGTTTGAAGAATAAGGTTTAGAATAAGAATAAACAGAAAATTCCATGATTTCATGTGCTTGTACTGTAATGCAAGACATTGAAATGGAGTATATAATCTGAATGTTCAGAAGGGCTAGTCTGTGGAAGAAACATCTTTCCTTCCAACTGAAAAAATTACTTGTCAGTGCTAAAATAGTTTTGGACAGCTCTATTTTCTTATTATTTTTAAGACAGTTTAATTTTCGTCTGTGCAATGTATTAGCAAATGAATTACTGGATGGAAAACTCTCTTGTCTTGCTGGATGTTTTTGGGACTGACTGTCTGCTTAAGAACAAAATACTCAGTTACTGGTTTTGTCATAATCTTGAGTGTCTTCCTTTTGAACTTACTAAATACCCTAACTGTTGGACTGCTGATTCTTCTTGGAAAGACTTCAGTCTTGTTTTGGCTATGAGTTTCATACTTTTTATTGACCATTTGTTTTCCCCTCAGCAAAAAGTCCCAACTTTCTCCTTCCAAAATGCTGGTAGTCCATTACAGCTGAGATATCTTCGTCATTGCAGGAGTACCTTCATATGGTGCATTAAATTGCTTCTCTTTAGTTTCTGAACATTTCAGAGGTTTTTTTTTTTAAATTGTTTAGTTAATGTTTTATAACAGACCATGCATGTTTGTAAAGAAAGGAGAATTATGAGAGGATATGCTTCATATCATCAGTTCATTTTCTACAGGTGATAGAAGATGTTGAATTTTGCATGCAAATTTTACCTCTAATAATCCATGCCAGAAAATAGCTCCTGTCTCATTGCAGCCCTAATGAAAACAAATTCTTAGAGTAAAATTAACCAGCAGCACAACCTGTGGCCATTCTTAAGAGGACTGTTAGTAATACATTGTGATGTGGCATTGTCATCTCTATCTGGTATTATATAACAAGAAATTTAAGTATTATCTCTACTTTTTTGAGTATTTTCTGTTGAAATAAATGAATGCATGCTAGATAAAAAAATTAAAGATTTTTACAAGGTAATGTTTTCTTCTGTGAGTCTTGTATGCTGTGTATTGTGTTTTCAAAGTAAATGCCATCCTACCGTGATATAAACAATAACTGATGTTAGTCATCCACTGTTCTCCACAGGAATTATCTGTGAGTTACCTGGGTGACTTTAGAGTGGGATTTTCTAAGATTTCAGAAGAATTAAGTGGTGTTTATTCAAGTTTTTCTCTACTTTATTCCATACTTTTATCTACTTTATTCTACATAGGTTGTACAGTAACTGTAAAAGTAATCATGCTTTCTAATTGCTTTTATTTTTCTTTCTTTCTCTTTTTTTTTTCCTTCTAACTAGAGTCTGTGTGTATTTACACCACCAGGAGCTAAAGAAGGACATCCCCGACTCATTCCTGCAGGGCCTATTGCACATGGCACTACAGTGTCTGCTTATGTAGCCAGATCCAGAAAAACATTATTAGTAGAAGATATTCTGGGGGTAAAAAGCTTTCTTTTTTTAATGAGATACTGCAGTTCTTAGAATGAATGTTTTCATGGTGAAATGTTTATTGAGATGAACATTTCATGATAGAATTTATACTTGTCTTGATACCAGGAAAATAAATCTAAGTTTGTATTAGCTGATGGAATAATTTCAGAATATTTAATTTGTTTCTAATTTTAAAGATTTGGGGTTTTTTCACTTTGGGTTTGGGTTATTTTTACTTTTTTTTTGGTCGTCAGGTAAAGGACATGATGGCACCATAGTCACTTAGAACAAACAACCAATCAAAACTCCTGTCTTCTTGGTCTTGAAATACTAACCGCAAACAAGAAGACCTTCATATGGTCAATAAAATTTGAAAATTTATTTTAATACAGGGCTCACACTGACAAGAATGTCAGTCAGAATTCTGGTTATTAGGCAGGATTTTTATCTCTGCCTACTCTAATGTAAAGCTGGAATATCGATAGTATCAGTAGATCTACATGAAAAGCGCACTAAGGTAACTGATATAAAAATTCAAAAATTTTATAAAAATTATAATTTTTTTTTCTATAACGGGAGTTGGACATTCCTGAGGTGATATTCTGATAATTCTTGGCAGTGTGTATGTCTGTCCTTTTTAATTTTGTCGAACACTTCATCCTCTAGCTGCATTTATGGAATTTTATGAAATTGGTATTTAAACTGTACTTTGTGTGAGCACTTTATGATTAGTTGGTTATGAGAACATCAAAGAAGTTTACATTCTCCTCTCTTCAGTGTTTCCCATGTTTTCAAATTCTTCAAAAATAACAATTTTTGGAATCTGTGACAAAAAAAAAAATTTGGACATTGCTGTCTCTACTTTTGACATTATTTGTTAAAAATATGCATGACCTTAGTTGGGCAAATCTGGCCTATAAACAAATACCATATGCCTAATGTGAGTACACTTAAATAGAGCCACAAAACCAAAAGGCAGAAACTGCTTTTGCTGTGGTAATAGTCAGTGCTTTCTACACACATTGGACTATTAGGGTTTTATGCGTTGATACGTTTTTTCAGTTACATTAGGAGTTTAAATTGTTTGTGGTAATTTCCAATTAATATCATGAGAGCCTTACATACAAGAGTTCTGTTTTGATTTTACATTCTTCGTAAATTCATGGGATTAGTGAGGAGGAGTTTTGAACTTTTTTGTTGGTTTAATATCAGTGATTCATTGACCAAACAGCAAGATTCGTTTTGGTGAGATGGTTTGCCTTTTAGGAGCTTCTCAACAGGAAAAGGAAAGCACATGCAGGTAGACCTGCCAGCGCTTTTTTTGTGGGAGGACAGAACTAAAAAGAGAAAGCAGAAGGCTCGTGTTTCAAAGTGCTTCCCACTCTCTTTTGTCTGTCATTTGTTCAAATTGATTGTCATCTTGGTAATTAAGGTAGAGATTACTTGCTGTTTTCTTTGAGAAGTGAGAGATTTTGATCAGCCTTGAAGGGGTGTCTGTCTTGCCTAAGCACAGCCTGCAGAGAACATCTGGTACCCATCAGGTACTGAAGGACTGATTTGTGCAATGAAATGGGTCTTGCACACTTGCACATCGGGTGCTGACTGCCTTGCTAACTGTTAACATCCAGGTGCTTTCTTAGGTCAGCCTGAGTTTTCCTACATGGGGAAGTGAAGCTGTAAAGCCTTGAATATTCCCTGTGAGATTGAAAGTTATGTATTTGGGCCTTTTATAGCAGCTGGTAGGATTATTTTAACATTTGTTTCTGCATCTTTTGCACCAGTTTATTCAGGATGCATAAGCAAATGAAGAAGGTGTTTACTGTCATGTGTATTTTTTTGGGAACGCATTTTCCTCCTCAAGAGTTGATGGAGGATTATGACTGTATAACCTAAAGCCTTAGCCTCAAGTTTCAGTTTTTGTTTTCTTGCAAGCACTGTTGTCTGTTCTTTAATACTGAGATCTGAACAGTCCACTTTATGATTAAAAATTCTTTGGGGGTTTTTGGAGGGGAGGATGGTGGGGTGGTAGTGTTCCTTTTTTGGGTTTTTATTTAATCTGGACCAGCATTAGCAATAAAGTGCTGTTTTTGCTATCTGTGAGATTAGAGAAAAAAGCATTATATGAACAAACCCAAAGCTGGGTGTAATATCACAGCTACTTCTGACCTTACATCAGCAAGGTTATCTGTATGTGTAAATTAATGCTGAGATTTCAAAATTATATTTTTTAGCAGATGTCTTACTACTGTGTATAAGTTATGCTGAGAGATGAGTTTTAGTGAATTTTGTGAATTTTCGTGCAGATTTGGTGAGATAGGACAGGGAGGAAAACATCAGTATGTCTTTCCTATTAATGTTTTATCAGTTTTTACATTTTATCAGCTTCTGTTTGCATATTCTAGGATGAGCGATTTCCCAAAGGTACTGGGCTGGAGTCAGGGACCCGTATCCAGTCTGTTCTGTGTTTGCCAATTGTCACAGCCATCGGTGACCTGATTGGTATCCTGGAGCTTTACCGTCACTGGGGCAAAGAAGCCTTCCACCACAGTCACCAAGAGGTGAGCTCTCGTGTGCAGCCTTTGCCAGCTTCCCCAGAATGGTCAGGACTTCACCCCTGTCCCTTCCCACACTCCAAATGTCCTTCTCTTGCTCTTCGCCCGAGCTTATACCTTTTTCATGCTTGATTTTTGTTCTTATTGAGAAAAGAAAATAGATAGTGGTTTGTATTTTCAGTCAGAGGAGATAAAATATACGAATACAGGGATACATCAAGAATTTTACCTTGTGCTCTTTTGCACTTAAACAGATTCAAGGTTTATTTATTGATCATAAACTCAATGCAGAATTGTTAGAGATGCAGGGCAGGTAAATGAAATGTAAGTGTAAACCAAACATCAAAAGCCCAAATCACTTTATTTAAAAAAGACAATGCTCAGTTATCCTGAGTCTCAATCTTAACTGTACAGTACAGCTTTATTTACATTACAGTAAGATTTTTAAATTTATTTTAGTTTACTTTTTGGTGTGGCTTCTCAAGGAATGAGCCCTATCACAAAACAGTGTTGCAATGTTGTAGCAACAGTTTATCAAGTCTCAATGCTGAGTCTCACAGGACGGGAAAGTGATTTTACTTTAAATCAAATGTGGAGCAAAAGAGATTTCTGATATTTGCTTTCAAATTTTTACTTCCACACTCTCCCCAGCACTAAGATGTGTCTGTCTAGCTAGTATTTCTACTACTGTGTATCCAGGTAGTCCCTCCAGAATTCCTTACAACAGAAGGACAAGGGATGCTGTCTGCTGAGTCTTTATGGTCTCCTGGTTTCTTTCTAGATTGACAACCATGTGCTGGTTTTGGGTCAGGCTTTTCTTTACCTTTCAAGAGCTGATAGCTTTTGTCTCTTTCTAGCCTGTCCCATCGTTGTGAGTTGTCAGGATCACTGTCCTTTGTCTCCTGACTTAAATATCCTTAGAAACTGTGTATAGAAGTGCTGGTACCTGGATGACCTGCCAGTCTAGGTGATGCTTGTAAAGCTCTCTTCTGCTTTTTGTTAACTTCTGATGCTTCCCTATCCAGATATTTGCATTCATTCTCATCTTTCCCTTTCTATGACTGTTCTGTGTGCATTACTTGGTTCATGTAAGTCCTGTGTAGCTTCACTGTCCATACATGTTCGTTTGTCAATCTGAAGTTAGGAGCTGTTAGCCAAATAAAAATGAGTTTGAAAATGGAGCTGGTGTGGCAAAGGCTGTTGCTGTCCTAAAGGTGTTCAAAGTGCATCTTTGCTCTCATGTCAGAGTGAGGATCCCTGTTATGTCCCATTAAGAAGTCTCTAATGTAAAGAAGAATTTCTCTCTGTGCCATCCCCCCGACAAGGGAACCTGAACACACAGTTAGGATAAAATGGAGTGAATTCTAGCCAGGTGCGTTATCTCAACGCTGGTATGAGATCCACCATGGCGCAGTTTAGCTGTATTGAGCAAGAATTATTTGTGTGAAAAGGATAGAAGATATTCAGGCAAGAGATACTAAAACTAGTCCTCCCAAAGAAGGAAAACAAAAGCAGCATTTGTCAAGTGTATGTTTTGTTTACCAGTAAGCTAAGTACCCTACCATTCATCTAATGTTTACGTCTGTATATTAGTTGGGTAGTCAATGCCACTTCAGCTTGTCACACCTTGTATTTTTTTCACTGGTAGACAGAGGTCAGGGTTGGGGACTAGATTAATGCAGTGGTGCCACTGTCCTTGCTCAGAGAGCAAAGAACAGGCATTCATACAAAACCAGGCTTCATTAGTTCTGCAGCCTACACACAATGTATTTAATTTTGAAAATTGTCCTATTACATTAATCAGTCTACAATTCAGATACATCTCAGACATGCACTGTTTTGTGAAAATATGAATGTTTTATGTTATATTAAATACCTTCTGTGGCTAAAGTTCATGAATGTTCTGCTTGGAAAAGACTGGCTGCTAAATGAAAGTATTTTATTGGTAAATTAAAAATATTTTAAGGTCACTTTATGAGTGTTCTAAAGCATTCTTTTCATTTTCAGGTTTCAGAAAGCCTTTGAATGCCATTAGCAATTTTTTTGAAATGTGTGCAAAGTGTTCTGTTTAAAAATAAGAAATTATAAAAAAATACCTTAGGAGGGTATGCAAAAGTTGACCTCTTGTGCTTCCGTTCCCTGTGTTCCTATAAAGCTCCTGTACTTCAAGGACAGGAGATTGTGCATGGTAGCACATCATAGTTAGCTTCAGTTTACATGACATTTGTTTGAAATGTTGCCTGGAAACTGTCATACTTCAAACACTTGAGCTGAGGGATCAGGTCTGGTTCTTCTGACACCAAAACAGTAATGAAAGAAACAGTGCCTGTTTACAGCTGGGTGTAGCTATTGCTGAAGAGGTACAGCCCCAGAAAGCTGTTAAGGCATATTTTACTTCTATGGCAGATGCCTTTCAGCAGTGTAATTTTTAAAGCCCACGGCTTATGGGATGTTTGTTTTGATGTTGAATTTCTGAGCTGATGGGTGTGCAGTTCTGCTTCTGAAAACCATTGGTAAGCTCTGAAATTGAAACACAAGTACACTGAGACTTTTGCAAAGTAACTGTCTTCCCTTAAATTGTTACTGCCTGCCTGTTTAAAACAGCTCAGTCAATTTACTTAGCAGGTAGATAGAGAAAAGAGGTGTGTAACTGATGTGCAGTTTTCAAGGTTTCTTCTCTTTTGTTGCAGGTTGCAACAGCAAATCTTGCATGGGCTTCAGTAGCAATACATCAAGTACAAGTAAGTGTGAGTGGTTTTTTATTTTTTTCATTGTGTAACTTGTCTTCCAGAACTTGTTTAGTAGGAGCATGGATTGTGATCAGATTTAAGTGGAGGTCATTGCTAAAGCATTGATTAAAGCCCCTTCCTTGAACCTGGAAAAATATGCTAGCATTTTTGTGTTAATTGAACTAGTTTTCCTTGCTTGCAATCATGGATAAAATAACAAACAATATTTGTACTAAAGGAAAGAAATTTCAGCAAAGTAGATAAATAATGATTAAAGCAGATTTATTGTAACAACTTTACAAGAGTTGTTTTGTTTTCTTTTTCTTGTGGAAAGATAACTGCTAGGCTAGCTGGTTGCTTTCCTTCTGGTTTGATATTCAGTTTGAAATTATGAAGTGTTGCTAGCAGAGCCTGTTTTAAACTATCTTTGCTAGTTGCTTCATGGTCCTGTAACTACTGCCACTAAGGATGCCTCATGCTGTCCCTAGCTGGGTGCCTAATGGAGCTTCACACAGTGTCAAGCTGCTCTAGCAAACCCCAGCAGCTTTGCCAGTAGGTTTTGCTACTTCATCCAGCAGAAGATGGTAACACTGAAACTAAACATATTCTGTCAACTCAGAGAAGATGCTAAAATAGATTCTTCTGTCAACTCCCAGGAGGAAATACATGACGTTCTTTTTGTCAAGGTGTCTTTCATACACTTGTCAGAAGACATGCAGAAAGCTTCCTGCTTTTCTCTTCTGTGCTCCAATCTTTTCTCCCTTGGTGCTGGAAGTCACTGACTTTGGGGTGGTCATTCACATCTAGGCAGAATTAGCTGGCACAGACTGTTGTACCCTAGTGAGGGTTGGAGTAAACAAAATACAAATACAAATTCAAAGACCTCATCCACGCACCGCAACACCCTAGTAGAATTGCAATTGCATGTGGTTGTAGCTTCACCTAAAAATTACTCTCTCCTTGACTGAGAAGTCTTTCACATCTAACAAAACACAACAGGGAAAGTTAAGCTCAAGCTTGTCCATTGATCATTTTTATTTCTCTTCCTTCTTCTAAGCAGAAGGCTTGCTCTTCCCTGTTTTTTTTTTTGCATGAGAAGAATGCAAGAGTTTTGATCTGGCGTTTTGTATCTGCATTGCACAGAGGAAAGCTATTACTAGTTCAAAGTGATATTTTTGTGAGTGTAAAATGTACAAGCAGTAGAGGCTTGTTTTACTTTTGGTCTCAGTGCTTGCTCTAGTAATATACAGATATAGAATTGTCTGCAGATACAGAGTATGTGAATAGGTGAAGTAAAAATACAGTTGAAAGCTTTGCTTCATCTAACATTTTGCTTCGAAAAAGAAGTATGCATACTATTTTCTGTACTCATATTCATGCTGACTTCTCCCTAAGTTGAGCATATATCATCTGCTGCTTAGTTTAGTTAAACTTGCCTGATGTCAGTCTATAGTTGTGTCTATATGCTACTTTGCAGCCCGGAAAAAAGTGGTAAAAATGTGGTAAGGGAGAAGGGAAACAAAATATTTGACATTCTCAGAAGATCTGAGGGTCTGGATAAGGAAATGTTCATTCCATAATCACAGTCAGTGACAGCCTTTGAGGCAGCATGAACAAGTGTAAAAACCAACAGCTTTCAGTGAGTCTCAGGAAAGATTATACTTGTGTTTCACAGTTTTAATTCAGCAGCTAGATAGCTAAGATTGAAACCTAGCACACAAATTCAGCTTTAATTTTATACAGTGCTGTAGTATATATGTATATATATGCTACACGCACATGTGCACGCACACACACACACACAAGTACTGGTAATTTTTCCATACAAATTAAAGGGATGAGACTTCAGTTTCCCTGTGACATCAGTGTTCTGGAGCAAATGGTTCTATGATCTGTGCTTCCAGGTGTGCCGGGGCCTTGCCAAGCAGACTGAACTGAATGACTTCCTGCTTGATGTATCAAAGTAAGTGTGATTTGCAAGATAATCTCATGAATTTTTGATGAGGTTTTCTAGCATGGCTCTTCCAATCTACCTGTGTTCACTCAATAGCAGTAGTGGAAGCTACTCACTGTAGCTCACAAGCAGATGCAAAGGCACACTTCAGAGGGTGGGCAAACTTCAGTTCAGGGACAAGAATTAGTGGCATGTGCGGCACTGGTGCATACCTTTCGTAATTTTTTTGGTGGTGGTGGTGCAAATGAAAATGTGGCATTCATTTATACCTTATAGAGGGTTTTTTTTATTCTTGTGGTCTTTTGCATGGGTTTTTTTCTACTTTTTTCCCCCACCTCTTCTTTAGAGTTAAATGTGGCCATATTTTGAGAAGTGACAAATAGGCTTGGTGTCTCATGGCAATTTTAGAAGGCTTGAAAGGACTTTACAGGAAGTTATTTAGTGTGCTTCAGCTTTCTCTATTCTCCCAACCATTTTTTTGGACATGAATGCATGTATTCATGTATGGACTTCAGAGTTAAATCCTTGAAGAATCAGGGCTCTCAAATGGTTGCTCTTTCCATGCATTTTCCAAAGGCTCTGTTTTAATTTTTAAAGACTTTTACTGCATGTAGTATGTTTGCTTTTAATTTCTTGTCACTATAAGGCAAGATTAATTTGAAAGCACAGAAGGAGTGTGAAAACTTGAGCTTACACTTGCAAAATCAGTTTAGTGTCTTAGGTTATCTGGTCTTCCTTCATCACTTTTTGTTTGTCATTGCTATTAGGATTTTTAAATAGCAAAGATAACCAATAAATTAAAAGATAAACCAGAGCTGTACTTTTGGTAAATCAGTCTGCAGGGCTTAAAAGTGTTTTATGAAACTAGCTGGTAGAAGAATTTCAAAGTGCATCACAAAGTAGTGATGATATTGTGGAAAAATGAGATATTTTGGATTTTTGCTGCAAACACTTCTGTGGGTCTTGATGAACAATTCTCAAACTGATGAGATTAGAGGATGTCCAAGATTCCTATGCCATTGCTCAGGAATGTAGGCAGCCAAGTTGACCCAGCTGGAAGGGAGAGTAATAAACCTCAGGGAGGAGTCTGCCCCTTGCAAGGAGGGCAAGCTGGTTGTATCCAGATGTTTTTCCAAGCTTTTTTCCTCAGGATGACCTTTTTTTTAATTTCAGCGTAATTCAGAGCATGCCTCCCAAAGGGCAGTCTTACCAGGTCTTGCACCATTGTATTCCTTTCCAGAGTGCTTTTATGTTGCTGACATCCATACTGAACTAGTTTACCAAAAAACTGTGTTAATCTACCCAGATTTATGGACTGGCATAGTACAGAAGTTGTTTTAAAGAACTTTGTAATTGTTTTACATTTTTAAGATAAAATGACAATAAATACTGCAAATACTTGTTATGCCTTTTAATAGGAAAATAATTCTTATATAGCATTATCAGTTGCTAGAGTTTTTTTAGTTTCAACAAAAAAAGAATGTCTGTGTTTTAAGGCACAAAACTGGGATATCAGTTAATGATATCTTTATGAACTTTATGTAGACAAAGACTTGTATCAGCAAGAAAATAATTAGTTTCCTTTTGGAAATAGTCTGTATCTTTTCTAACATGGAAGGAAAATTTCCTTTTCAATTGTTGGTGTGCAATGTCACCAGGACATGTTCTGTAACATTTTGGAAAGGACAGAGTATGCAGTGCTCCACCTCTTCATGTCCCTGGCCGTGTGAGACCAGTGTATTATGTATCTCCTTTCCACTAGACCAAAACAGAACTGAGCTGTGGATATATTCAAGGCCACAGGACAGTGCCTTTTGTCTGCTAGGAACATTGTAATCCAAGGGTTATTAATACTCGGCATGTGAAAGATTTAGACTTCTTTTACTAATAAGTTTGACCTTTATCTTTCAATGTTCTTGACTGTCCTTGAACAGTTACCACTTTGCTGTGAAACTGGGATTCTTTTTTACTCTTTTCTGTTTTTTAAGTTGCAAGATCATTCCCTTTCTTCAACTTCAACCGGTGTTGCTAGAGAAGACCCATTAAGAGTTTAAATAATTGCCTTTTAACTAGTGTTAAAGATTAGACAATATGACATGGATTTAGCTGCACTACACTTTTATTTATTTCTCAGAGCATGACATGGGTAAACCTAATGAGATATTTTGATATTTTGAAAGAAATGGATTATTTTTGTTGTTGTTTCCTACTTCTTTTCTTTTCCCTTTTTACTTCTGCTTTTAAAATTTTCGGTGTGTTAGAGGTGCCATAACATTTTGATGCATTCTTGGTGTTGCTCAGCAGGAGCCTATTCAGTTCACGGCAGGCAATATTTGGTAGTCTTTTCCTTTTTCTGCACAGAAAATGCTATGTATAGTAAAGAATATTCTCAATTCTGTAGAATAATGGCTTAAGGGAACAGAGCTAGGACCATGTCTTAATTCTCTTGTGCTATAACAAGCCAGTCAGTGATTTTCAAGGTGCAGTGGTTTGTCTTCACCTTTTCTGGCTCTATCATAAGCTGTAGTGAAACAAGAGCCCCTGACACCTGTTTGAGAAGTGTTTAACTAAATGCCAATGTTTACTGACTTCTCTTTCTCTGCAGAACATATTTTGATAATATAGTTGCAATAGATTCTCTACTTGAACATATAATGGTAAGTTGTCTTTTCCACTTCTAAGTTTATTAGTACTAGTTATTAAAGCCTTCATTCTCCATCCCTTGAAGACATTGTCATTGAAATATGATTTGTTTGTAGTGAACACATAATACAAACAGTATAAACATGTCTGTAGATGTCTGTACAGAAAAGGTGGTAAAAGAACAGCTTGATTTGTCATTGTTGCAGCAACTTCCATTCACAGCTTTCCAATGAAACATGACTGTCTCTGAAGTATATAGTTACTATTGTGTTCTGAGAAAGTTTGAAAACTGTAAGAGAAAGGCTTCTGGTTTTCTTTTTATTTCAGTGTGTTACATTGATTCCTTCTTCCTAAATTCAATTTTCTACATGCTGCAAAACATTGCTGGAGAAATTACTGTTTGTTGCAAGGGATAGAGTGTAAAAATTAGTCCTAGGGTATTTTTTCCTGTTGCTGAATGAGATATATAAGACCTTGGAAAACTACACCCATAACTAGAGTGACAGTCAGTCAATGTTTTATAGAAACCACTAAAGCCAAGTGTTTAGTTCTTCCCATTGAAATAACTAATTAACAAATTAAAGTACTATTCAGAAGCAGTTTGAGTTTCTAAATCAATTTTGAATTCAGAATTATTTCCTGAATAGTGTTAACAAATGTGCTTGAACTGGTTGTTTATAATATGTTTTGAGTGTTTGATATGTGAATTATGTTTTTTAGCTTTATGCACGTTCACTGCATTCTAAGTGTAAACCTGAATCAGGTCTGTGATACCATTGTTTAAAATTTGCACATTCAAAAAATTACTTTCCAACAGTACTCTGATACATGCCTCAGTCTTTAAAGTGATATTCTTAGCTAGACTATTAAAAGACAGCAATGTTAGAATGCAAACAACATTAAAGTGGTTTTATTTAGAAACGTGAATTACTAATGGAAAATATTCTGCAGTGTTTGTGTTATTCTAGTTAGTACACAGACTAAGAATTCTGCACACAGGACACATTTCTGAACATTGACTTTTCCAATTTAAATGAACCTCTTAAAAATAGCTTAGAATTTAAAAGAACTGGTATAACATAACATATGGCACTGAGAGCAAATATTGATATTCTTCCCTGTTCTTCCCTGTGAATCTCATGGAAAACACAATTGGCAGTAAAATATACTTACTCTTTCATCATCTTTTACAACACTTGGCTGCATCATGATTCTGTATTTTAACCTGTGTGATGTTTCATACTCAGCTTCCTTTTAAGCTGTAGCTGTTGTCTCTTTCTTGAGCCAATTAGCTGAATTATGTGTTTGTACATTTATTGCCATATAATGGGAGCGTGATTTTATCATTATGTGGCTTATTCTCTGTCTCACTGTGAGAAAAGACCAGAACTCAGTTTCATCTCACTACTTCACCCTCTGGTGATTGCACTTGTGGTTTGATTTGTTCCTGCAATACTAAAGAAAAACATGTGTGTCTTTCCATTCTTTTCATTTTTATGTTCGTCCAAATCTCTCAGCAAAGCTAGTGATGTAAGGGTGTTTTTGAATGTAAATGTAAGAAAGGGAAGTAAAAAGTTCAAGTTTGCCTTACAAATTTTCTTGCCCATATGCTCGAGTAGTTACAAGCAGCTTATGCAAAAAGTGGTCCTTGGCTTCCCTATTGACAGTGCCAAACACACTTTTTGTACTCATATTCTCTTTCAACCACTGGTCAGGATTTGAGCAAGAGATTTAGAGAAGTAAAACTCTCTTATCCAATTAACTATTATTTAATTAGTACTGTTTAAGTAATCATTTTTGAAAAGCGTGAGTCGTGACAAAGGTAAGTTCCTGAGTCATATGCATTATACCACAAAAGATGAATTGTATAAAATCAACACTGTGCTGTAGATTTTACAGAGAATCTGATTCAGTATCTGAACAGAAGCATTTACTGGACCCTTTGTCATTTTGGCAGTTTCTGTTCAGTCTCTTTTAGCAAATGAATAAGCAGTCCAAGTGGGTAAGGTCTTTACATTTCTTAATGCTCTAAGGGTGAAGAATTGCACAAATCTTACCTCTTAGATTGCAGTCTCCCTGACTTTTATGTTCTGATGGAGTAGAAGACAACAGAATCTTCCTGAATACAGATTCTGTCTGTATGGGAGAGCCCTCAAAATTTTGGACTTGGGCTGGATGGTATCTGTGCAGTTCCCTTCATATGGCATAGAATTAGAGTCTCTCAGCAAATGATTTTTCATCTCATGAGGTTTTTTTCTGCTGAGGTGTAACATTTTTCCTTCTACATTAGTATGAAATGAAATACTTTATTGTTTGATTTTTGATTTTGGAAGACAAGAGAGAAGAGGTGGGGGGAGATAATTCATATAGAAGTCTTGTGAATCCTTAAAACATGCCAACTGCATGCACTGCACACCAAGATTTTGTTAACCTCTTTCTGTAGCTGCATGGCTAGGTAGGTATTATACATGAAATGGAGAGAGATCCACCTCAGAACATACTCTACCATGCAGTTACTGTACTTTCTGAGCAAGTAAGAAACACAGGAGACCTATCTGAATTGGATAGAGCAGGTTATTGTTGCCTGTACGTTTGGCATCTTAACACAGTGATCCTTGCTTGATTTGTGTCTCACTTTTTCCTCTTTTTCTCAGAAAGACTATTGTATGTCTGAGAAATACTTCAGTGAAGAGCTGCTGTGTTCCCAAGACAAGATTCTGTTCTGACAGCCAGTGCTTCTGGGAGTTAGTTTTGCTGAGATAAAACTAGTTGGTTCAAAGTAAGATAGAGATCACACAAGTCTGTTGCTGTACTGTGGTACTTCCTTGGCTGTGGCTTGTACCTTTGGCCTTTGGTTAGTTCATGCACAATTTCTAGGTCTCAGCTCTTGTGCAAGTACTGTCCCTGACATTGGGAGGGTCCAGCCATTTCCTATCCCTCTACATAGGGCAATCCATAATGATACCTGAAATGAGAGAATCACATTGTCACAGAGTATTTCTGACTTGGAAGGGACCCACAAGGATCATTTGGTCATTGTTTTTTTACAGGCGCACTTTGCTTTTTTTGAAGCAAACACTGCCCTCTCTGTTCTGTCTGTCTTTGCTGGATATTAAATACCAATATATTTGCATTGAAGATGAAGGCAAAAAGCCAAAATTGTTTAGGTCTTGCTCTAACTTACCTATTTAAAATCAAGTAAAGATGAATAGTATCTAAACATAGAAGGAGGAAAGGTACTGTTTTGG
The DNA here is from genome assembly GCA_024734555.1 of Trochalopteron elliotii. NCBI lineage: Eukaryota > Metazoa > Chordata > Aves > Passeriformes > Leiothrichidae > Trochalopteron > Trochalopteron elliotii. The sequence continues at coordinate 1,579,762 of JANPWX010000097.1, read as the reverse complement.
AAAGCCTTGAAAAACAATTAAATAGGAAGGCCTATTTTCTTTTAGGAAACTTTCAAGTCTCTGGAGATATTCCTGCATTGCTCGAAGAGAACAGTCAAATTTACAGAGAAAATATTGAATTCAAGGTTTTACTTTTGAATTGTATCCTAGAAGATTGCTCTTTCAAACAGATTTCCATACTGGATAGCTTCTCAAAACTTTTGTCATACATGTTTTTATCAGGTAAATGACTGGAGATAATCCAACTCATGACCGTTAACTCTAGTTTTATTTTTTGTCTGTAGATATATGCAAAAAACCTGGTGAATGCAGATAGGTGTGCACTCTTCCAGGTTGACCACAAAAATAAGGAGCTGTATTCAGACCTTTTTGATATTGGAGAAGAAAATGATGGAAAACCTGTCTTCAAGAAGACCAAAGAAATAAGGTAAGAACAGCTAGCAGAAGAGTGCAGTTTCATTGTAACTATGGATGTGCAGGCATTTTATTACCCAGTTTCTGTGCCTATCTGCAGGTACCCTGACAATACTTGTCATACTGTGATATCATTCCCACCAGGACCCGCCTCCAGAAGGTAGTACTTCTGGGAATGACATTGCAGTGCCATCGAAACAGCGTCTCTGAAGCTATAGCGTCACTCCTGGAAATGCCGTCTTCCGGAGGCGGTCCTTTTGGAAATCATGTTGGGAAAAAAACAGAGGTGTTCTGAGGTAGGTAAAGGTGCAGGTAATAGTGCACCTAATCCATAGTCTGCCAGTTTGGGACTTTTTTTCCCAAGAGGGTTCCCAAGAGGAATTAAAATTTGTGCGATTCAAGCACATCCGAAGCAAGGAAATAACAATTTGTGCTTCTTATGGATGGATTGGGCAAATGTAGAATGGAGTATGCATTGGTCATTGGTTTTGAAGATTTCAAGCTCAGTAATTTAATTTTACTTTTCTCATGTGAATTCAGATTGTCAAACTTTTAATTAATTGTGATACCAAACAATGCTTGAAGTGGTGAATTTGAAAATGTATATTGTCTGGTAATGACTAGAAGCAATTCTCTGATTAAACTTGTGTATTTCTGCTTCATGTCAGGTTAATTTTTACACTTATGCACTTTTTAAATGAAAAAGGCTAAACAGCAAACTAAATATAGTTGTTTTTCACTTTTCAAAAATTATGAATCCCTAGTAGATCCAGACTAAGATTTTCAAAGCTACACAGGTTTCAGATTCTCAGCTTCTTAAAAGTAAAGAATTGTATGACTGAGTATCCTGTACTAAAATTTTCCTAAAATATTCGGTGTTGATTTTTATCAGAATGTTTTTAATTTCCTCCTTATACTTTTGAAGTTCTGGGCCAGTATGAGATGTGATTCATGTCTTCACTAAGACTCCTTTAGACAAACTAACTCCCACTTACCATTGTGTGAGTGAGAATGGAAGGAGTCAAAATTGGTGCAATTTGCGTACTGACAAGCAAGGAGGTGGTGCAAATTAAAGAAGCTGGCCTGCTTTAACATGCACTTTCATACTCGTTCTTGATAATTGTTTTTCTTGCTTATATCTTTCTGTCTTTTCTGTATGTTATTGAAATGTTGATTCTAAGTGCAAGGGTATGAGCCATTTCACAGGTACTGTGTACTGAAAGTGAAGTGCAACTTAAACATCTGTAAGAAAGTGACACTGAGTGAGTCATCAGAAAGGAGTCTTAAGTTGGTGTGATGTACCTATCATAAGAAGCAACAGAAAAATCTAACTTAGTCAGGTGTGCAGGGTGAAATCCTGACAGCTTTATCACTAACTTCAATACCAGGCACTAGGGTACTATCAGGGTACATTTAGACTTCAAAGCATTCCATGTATTATTATTTTTATGTGGTTTTCTCCATAAATTATCTTCTGCTTTTATGTCATAACTCCTTTATGTTGAAGTATTGAAAATTATTTACTCACAAGACGGATGTACAGATTTTTCTGATACAACTTAGAAATATATTTGTTGTGCTTAACTTCCTTGTGGTGACAAAGGGGCGCAGTTAGTACCATGTCATTGTTTGATTGTCATGAAACAAGCTAGTCGTTCCCAAGTCTACATGGCAAATACATATGATGTTTAGCTATGAAATTTCCACTCATCTTTTTTTGGAATCTTGTTACAAAAGCCTCATGCATACACCACCAAAAGAAACAAGTTCCATGTTGCCTTTTTTGTGTCTAAAGAAGGAATGAATATGTAAAACTTATAATAAAATCAATACCTTTTAAATGTAAACACAAGTCTCTGGTTCTGTACAGATGTTATGTTTGTTAGGGATAACCCCCTGGGTTATTGAAGATTTTGAATTTTTGTCACTAAAATGGTCATGTTATGGCATGTTTTGCATTAAATTATGTAGCTATATAAAATGTTTCCAGAAAGTATCTGTTAGGATGTGCTTTTTGTTTTATTATGTGCTACTAGTTGTTGTAAGATTTTTCTCCTCAAAGCATGAAAATGGCGCTGGTTGGGAACACACACTACTGTGCCCAAGACAGACTCCACTAGAAAAATATTTTTCCATATTTTGGCTAATACACATTTTTATTTTCTCTAGATTTTCTATAGAAAAAGGAATAGCTGGTCAAGTGGCAAGAACAGGAGAAGTCCTTAACATCCCTGATGCCTATGCAGACCCACGCTTTAACAGGTAGGATGCTCTTCATTGGAGGGGAAGATAGCTCATCAAACCTTTTTACCTAAAATTACTACTTAAATTTCATATTGAGATGCATTTATGGATCTGTGGTCCTCTGACGAGGAGGTAACTTATAGATGTTTATTAAATGCTTTAGCCATCAGAGATACTTTTAAGATACAAATAATTTTTTTTAAATCAAATAATCATATAATGGAGGAAAAAATTAGTTGGATTGTTGCCAATTTTCATTATCAGTCTCCCCACAATCTCGTTAGTTTCAGGGGAGAAAAAACAGTTCACTGATAAATAGCATGCCTAAGAATACCCGAGTGTTCTTTAACTCTGTGTTTGGGGCAATATTCTTTGTCTTGCAAATGGAGAATAAAGGATTATAAAGTTCTTTATAAGTATGACACAGTAGATAAAAATATTTGAGGGTGAAATTCTTGCAGGTACTAATTAGGTCTGCTTTAAAATGATTCAGTATATTGTACATCAGCATTACTGAGAATCAAGGAATAGGTATCCATTGATATTAACTCTTTTCTCTTTTTTCTTTCTCCTTTATGGCTCTCCAGAGAAGTAGACCTCTACACAGGCTACACAACCAGAAATATCCTGTGCATGCCTATTGTGAGCCGAGGAAGTGTAATAGGTGTTGTGCAGATGGTGAACAAAATAAGTGGAAGTGCCTTCTCTAAAACTGATGAGAACAACTTTAAAATGTTTGCAGTCTTTTGTGCTTTAGCCTTACACTGTGCTAATGTAAGTTTTATTTACAGTGTTGTAAGTTATAATGAGAATACTTAAGTATTTTGATGTTACAGATTATTAAAATGATTTGTAAGTCTGTTTTGTTGAATTAACATTGTATTCCTTGGTGAATAATTCTGTTTTAAGAGGATGATAGGGATTTCATTTGAAATAACCGTACTCTGGATATATCAATTTTGTGCAGCTAAACTGAGAGAGCAAGCTCTGAGATGTGAATGATACCTGGCTTTCCTTTTCTACTAAAAAGTATGATTCTTATTTACTTTTATAAATTCAGACTACATTTTATAAATTTATCTGGGGAATGGAGATATGCTATATATTCTCTCAATTCCATATTCTTAATACTCAAAGATCAATTTTTACGCTTATAAGATGTGGTATATACTTATGATTATCCATGCTTCTAGATAAGAGCTATTTTTGTCCTCAAACCCTTTATCATCTCCAAATTTACTGTGCTTGTAGAAAACATAAGCAGTGTAATGATTATTACTATTTAAGTAAAAAAATTCAGTAAATTCAGTAAAAATGCAGTGCAGAAGAACTGAGTTATATTCATGGGAGGTAAGATAAAATACAATGCCAGTTAAGCCTGGTAATTTACATTAAGTAATTTTGCCAGTATCATCCCAGTGGTACACTGAGGCAGCAGATTTTATTGCCAGGTACCCCAAGTTGTTTCACTTGGGTCAAGCCAAGTAGAATGGCCTGCATATAAATTACATTTGGACTATGCACACTCAGTTGTGTGAGTGTGTGAGTTCACTACTTTTAGATGGTGAATGTTACCATTCAGGGTATGCTGCCCCAGAGGATTGTTTAACTAGTTCATTGTTATGTCCTCACTTGTTTGCAAACTATGCCATGTCTGAACCTCTCAGTAATTAACTATACTTATTTTACTAGTAATGTAGGTATGATGAACATCCCACATACATTTTACCATGCATAGATAGCAGTAATTTGTACCAATTAATAGAGTTCATACAGTGGCAGAAAATAGGAATTGTCCTGTTATAGGTTGTCTCTGTTAGAATTTTGCAAGCAACTTAGCTCTGTTTTTGACTCCAGAAGTTGGATTGTTTTTCCTGGGAGAGCTCACATGCAGTTAAAAGTCAGCTGAGCCTTAGATATTTACCTGAGTGTGTAGATGAAGAACCATGTGATACAAGGCCTGGTTTCCCCAGAAGTACTGAATTCAGTGTAGTCTGTCAGTCTTCTAATGTGTGAAGTTGTACAGCCAAAAGCACCATCATTTCTGCAGATATGTATTGTAATAATCACTGCTTGAATATAGGAAGTAAATTTTTTTCTTTATTAAAATTCCGCATTCATGCATGACTTCTCTTTTTCAGATGTACCACAGAATTCGTCATTCAGAGTGTATTTACCGTGTAACTATGGAGAAGCTGTCTTACCACAGTGTTTGTACAGCAGAAGAGTGGCAAAACCTCATGCACTGTACACTGCCTCCACATATTTATAAAGAAATTGAGCTGTAAGTATTTTTCTAATGTAGCAGCAGTTGTATATAGCCTGTTAATTTTTTTTTTTTTCTAATTTGTAGTGGAGTTTTTTTAGGAAGCACTTTTATTACTGAACTACAGCAATATCACAATGATTTTATCTCTGGCTTTCTTATACATAGCTATACTTAATGACCCATGAACAGAATTTATCCATCAAAGATATAAAATTATATGTGCTCACAGAATCCTGTACTCAGACTTATTCTACAGGCTGTATCTATGCGTAGATAGAGTAATTGCTTGAAGGTTAGTTTTTACCTAGGATTTGTAAAAATGAGCTTTCATTCGTATAGTCCCAAGTCACCATCAGCTCAGAGCTGGACAGGAAGCCGAGCTTGGAACATCAGTACTTAAAACCAAATGCATGATGTCATCCCCTTGAATATGTTCTAGACTTAAACATATATCTCTCAGTACATTCCTGGGGTTTTTTGGGTTGTGTGTGTTTTTAGGTTTGGTTTTGGGGTCTCTGTGTGGGGGGTGTTTGGTTTTTTTGTGAATTTCGAGTATGGATGTGTGTGTGTGTGTGTGTTGTGCATCTGCTTGTGCTTATTGAAGAAGGGGAAAATGAAAATTCAGGGTTACAAATCCAAAGTGCTAGGGGGTAGAGTTGCAGCCTGCCTTTGGAGGAGGACTTCCCATCCAGCCTTTTAGGTTTTCTCTGACATAATTTAGTTATTTTTGCCTCCTGCATGCTGAAGATAAATCTCTATCTATATTTTATTGGCCAGTCCCCACTCATCAATAACAATGGGAGCCATCACATTTTTAAGTCACTCTTTTTGGTCCAGGACAATAAGTTCTACTCTAGTAACCAGGTGCCTAAAATCAGCTATTGAGTCACAAAATCTAAGTTGTCTTTTTAAACCTCATCTCACGAGCTCGCTCACTTCAGTTCGGCACTGAGCATTGTAGCTGTGAGCAACATGAAAACCTGTGCTTAACAAGGTCTACTTGTAGTTAAAGTTCATTATATGCTGAAGTGATTTGCTTGAATGCCAGAGCATTAACAGCTTGCAGGATTACACCCTAATGGAAGCTTATTCTTTGCAATACAATTTCTTGTGCTTTGTTAGGTGATATTATATAACCCACCTCCTCAGCAGAAATGAATTTTACTTGCAAAGATGACAGGTTTCATTCTAAATTATATTAGCATCCTTTAGTTCAAGCAGAATACATTTAACCATTTTCCAAGCAATTCAGCCACCTTCAGTCCTCTCACAGCTGCTGTGCTGTTCGGTATGCCAAGTAGTTAACATTCCAGTGGAGAAAAAGTAGAGGACTTTCAGCACAGAAACTACAGGGAGAGGGTTAATTAATAATTGAAGGAAAAACATCTCTACTGTCCTGGGTCCCTAAAATTAGGCTTCAGTGTTATTATCAGGGGAGAGGAGAAGCCTTCAGGTAATGAAGGATTAAAAATATGGTATTAAATGTTGAATTTTTGAAGTTTTGGCTTGTTTTCTATTATCCAGTAAAAACTGATTTTTTCCTCTATCAAAGTTAGAGTGAGTCTAATGCAATTTATGACAGAAATTTTTGGGGGAAGAAAAAAAAAGCCAGTAAATATATTATTCGAGACACCATCTTTACTATTCCTGGGAAGAAATTCCTGAATATTTTAGGAATGCCTGTCAACCTCTCATTGTCCCTGAGATTTTTTTTGTCTATTACTTCATCTGTGGATCCTTAGATAAGGATATCTGTTTCTGTTAAGTAAACAAAGCCAAAGGCTAACTGTTGGATTTGATCATAAGGGTCTTTTCCAACATAAATTACTAAATGATGGTATAAAACTATGAACGTAGTTCCACTGACCTTAGCAGAAATACATAACTTGACATTACTGAAAAACATAGTCTGTAAATTCAGTTTTCTGTGTGTATTCAGAAAGAAGTGACTCTTGCTGACTATACATTTCTGTCTCTTTCACTTGTTTTTAGTAACAATGAAAAGGTCTTTTCTAAACTGAAATTTCTTTTTAGATACCATTTTGATATCAGTCCATATGAAGATGTTTGGCCTGCCATTTTTGTCTACATGGTTCACCAGTCCTGTGGGACAGCCTGGTATGAAGTATATTATTTCTTTATTTAATGGTTAAGTCTGTGTTTATTTGCTTATAATTTTTGAGATAATTACTTCCTAAGTCAAGGTCTGCTTTCTTTGATGCTTACTTACTATATTTGGTCTGTACAGGACTGTAATAAACAGTCTGGATTTCTTGTCCCACTGTCTTGGTCCTTAGTAAAATCTGGGAACAGTGAGATTAAAGAACTCATTATATCATCCTAATAGTTGTCATTCCAATATACAGAAAAATTGTTTGGTTATGAGAGGAGTTTGCTTTTCAGACAGAAGATGGTAAAGGCATAAAAAGCACTCTTCCCAAAAAGGAGAGAGGATGCATGCAAACTGATTTTTCAGATAAGTAGTTGCTGAAATTAATAACATATATGGTAAAAGCAAACCAAGATCAGATCTTATCTTACTAAACAAATCAATTATTTGCATAGTTGTGCATTAATTATGGAAGGGAGTTATTTTCAAATTAAATGCTTCATTTGCTATCCTTTCAGTATTCCTTATCATTAATAAGATCAGTAGTTGGGTGAGTATGGCCCATTGCTGAAAGAAAGGAGCTGCTCCAAATTACGGAAAAAACCTATAGATGGTCAATTGAAAGTGGAAGTACATTCCTACAAGAGTGAGCAGCATTCGGGAAATGTTTGCTGGTGTTTTATTTTATTTTGCTAACTGAGTGAATGACCTCAAAGTGTGCCCTCAAGCTGGAGGGTCTTTCTCAGTCTTCCTCAATGCTGCAAAGTGGGTGACTCTCCTGAACACGGAACCAAAATTTTATGACTAAAACTTGATTTTAATATATTGAGGAATAAGGTTGTACCTTAAAGTATTTACCTATGAAATGTTTAATTGTCCTGTCCAGGGAGGATTTCAGAGAAAAGTCTATCATACTCACTACATTTTCTCTTCTGAAGAAATAACATTTTACTGCTTTAATCACGTATACGAAATACAGCAGTGGACAAAGTAGTAGTATTCTATGTTGAGGCATCACAGAAAATGATTTGGCTCTAATTGTATTATCATGTAATAACTGTTGGGTTGAGATTGGATGCAGATGGAAGTGACTACTGTGATATTCTGAATTATGGTGTGCTACTTTAAACAATAGTTCTATCATTGTGTGATTTTCTAGAATTAAAAAAGAAAGCTTAAAGTATTTTGAAAGACAATATGCCTCTTGTTTTTCTAATGTCAGATTGAGGCTGAGAATAACAATTACATAGCTCAGCACACAACTGTAGAAATACGCATTTCTGCCTGTTGCCATGTAGTAGATGTGTCTATGTTTTTACACATAGGTCAGAGACATTCAGCTTATTTTTTCACCCCACAAGTACTGCAAAACTAGAACATTAGTACCACTTTCCTGATATACCCAAGAAATTATTAAAACATGGAACTTAGAAAGTCAAATTGCAGCAACAGGGGAAAAGAATGGAATAAAGGAAAACTGCCTTTTTATGAGGGAAAAAGCCATTGATTTAGGACTTAACAAAATACTGTTCAGTGAGAAGTAAAGAAACCTTGAGCTGTGAATTTCTCTTCTGTTAGTCTAAACTGGAAGAAAAAAATCTACAAGTATTGGAAAAATAAAATATTTGGCTTCTCACATTGCTAATATGGACCTATTTAAACAAGTTTATTTCTTCTAAGTCCTTTGCTTAAAAAACCCTGAATTTTCTGTTTTGATCACAGATCATGTTTTCAAATTGTCCATTAGATGCTGAGTTGTACTATATTTCAAGTTGAATAAGCAATTGGAAGAAGTCACTTCAATTTTCTGGGAGCAGGGGAAGGTCATGCAATTGACTGATCTGGGTAGCATGACTTATGTTCCCGAATTTAACAGATTAAACTGAGAGCATTGTCAGGCATCCACGCTCCTCTGTCCTTGCCAAACTTGAGTGACTTTTCATGTCATTCAGTGAGTCATCCACAATGAGAGTCAATCCTAGCAACAAGGGTAAATCAAAGGCCATCCTTTCTCCTCTGCTGGTTGTTTTTCCTGTTCTTAGTTCTTGTCTCTGACCAAATTATGTTCTGCCTAGCTTTGAACTAGAAAAGCTGTGCCGATTTACCATGTCTGTAAAGAAGAACTATCGCCGCGTGCCCTACCACAACTGGAAGCATGCAGTTACCGTCGCACATTGCATGTATGCCATACTGCAGAACAATCAGGGGCTTTTCACTGATCTAGAGGTAGGTGACACAATGGTATCAGTACCACACCTCATCAGAGCTGTCAGCTGTTGTACAAGTACATTTTCTGTGCTAGAGTGCTTTTTTGTCAGCTCGGGCAGAGTGTATGTAAAGGTCTTCATGGAAGAACGTATGTGAGTAAAGAGTTTGAAGGAGGATGAGTCATATTCCTAATCCTAGTCATGTTTCTCAGGACTGCCCCTTAAAAAGAAGTGGTAGATTTGCTATAAATCTGTGTCTAAATTTTGGTTTTGTTGCCCATTTACAATCACAGTCTTTAATTATTTAACTAACTGATTTGTCTGATTTGTTGTGAGGGAGGGAAACACCCTGGATCTTGAATCCTGTGAAGTCTGGGAGATTCTGATTAGGAGGACAAGGGTTGCAGAGATGGCTGACATATGTGAGTAAAGGAGAGGAGCCAAACTTTATACTGGTCACTGAGTGGAAAAGATAACTAGTAAAATGGAAGGCTTAGAATATTAATACACAGTATGGAAAACTGTCACTTGTTTTTCTTCTGAATATGTAGGTATAACAGGGAGTGCTGTCTCTTAATAATGTTACATGAAACTTCTGACTCGGAGAACCTGTTCAGTTGTGTATAACTCTGCCAAATATTATCCATTTGGGCTGTAATTTTCCAGTCTCTCTTAGCTTCCTCACGGTGATTCATTTGTGGAAATTTCAGGCATAATTGTTTGGCTCTTTGAAAGAGACTTGCTACCAGAAATCAAAGTTTTGTGCAGTGTATAAGAGTAAAATAAAACTTGGTGAACTTTCATTTGAAAAGGTCTAGTTTATCCTACTGTAAAGCTGTGACTTGAAAATTGACACTGAAATGCAAAAAAAAAAACCCAAAACAAAACAAAACACTATTACTTTAATAACAAAAGTCTGTGGAGTACTGCCTCAGAAAAATTTTAAAGCTCTGATAGCATTCAGTACTAACCAAGCAGTAAGCCCCATCTCTTTGGAGGTGCACAGTAAGAAATAAAGAGCAAAAGAGACAGCTGTTAAGAGGGATGGAAAGAGTCTTCTTTCCCTGCAAGCTCCATCTGTTTGAGTGTCTTATCCCAGTCTATGTTCCAGCTCTTTTCAACAGTCTCCTTTCTTGATACTGGAGATGAATCCGACAAGAATACAGGAAACTGCTGAAAGAAAGTTTGGGGATCTAGGGATGGGCATGCCTCAGGTGAGGGAAGTTGACATGACATCAACAGTAGATTTAGAGATGGGAAGTAGATTTAGAGATAGACAGTATAAAACACTGTAAAGGAGACACTAATCTGGATAAAAATAGAGAAAAATGCAGTGGTTAAAGATTTGGGATCCAAGCAGGGACAATAAGTACAAGGTCAAGAGCACTGTTATTAGGCATTGTATAACTCTGAAGGACTGAGACAAGAATGACTTCCTGAGACATGGAGACTGGGACAAGCTGTTACTGCACAACTTCGAGTGATAGAGGTGTGTGTTATGTTCCTGAGGGTTCCACCTCTGCTGAGCATCTGTGTGGACATGAGCTGCTGCATCACCCCGGGTTTTTTATATGCTTTTTAAAAATACACTTCACAAGATGCAATGTTGAAAAGACATTATTCAAAATACAAGTGAATGTCTCAAAATCAGAAATACAGTTAGCATTGCTGCAGCCTTATTTCTGCACATGGTATATTTGTGTTGATATTTCTAATTGCCTTATTGCTATTTTTCCACAGACTCATGAGTCTTTTAGTATAGTATCCAGGTTGCATGTTGCGCACTTAATAGATGGTTAATCAATGTTCTTTTTCTGCTTCATTTTATAGCCTTTTCCTTGTTTATAGAACACTCATCAGAACCAATTATAAGACAAAGCCATTGGTTCTCTGAATAAATTTTCATGATACTTCATGCCAACAGTGACAGAGTAATGAACATTAATGAATTGTTTTTCCAAACACATAAGCTGTGTGAAACCTTTTTGAAAAAGAGATTTCAGGGACTCCATTTCTTCAGGATATTAAGGGTTAATGATACAAAAACCCCACTTACTGTCTTTATATGTTTGCAATTGCACTGTCCAGCATCTGTGACTCACGTTATTGACTTCCTAGAAAAAAAAAAACCCACTAGAAGATTTGGTTAATGTCTCTAGGTGCTGCAGAGGCAGATCTGCCATTGAACCTTCAGTGCACCTGTCTTGACTGGCTGATCATACATCTTGTATGTTTCTTCTCCCCCAATGACTGTGCTTTTTGTTGTTTTGATAAACGTAGTGAAGATTCAGTGGATAACCAGACTGTTTAAAATGCAAATTTCTTCTGAAGCACAGTCCATCCAGTAGTATGTTACTGTCCAACCATGATTTTTAAATGCATCATGAAATTACTATTGGACCAAGAATTTGAATTCAGAATCTTAATTCACATCCCTACTGTCATATTTCTCTCATTTTTAAGGCTATTTCTACAAGTGCTGTTTGAAGGCAGTGTTAGCATACTGCAACTTCTACAGTATTTTGGGTAGAGTGTGACATCTAGGGGCAGGAAATACATCTTGCTTTTCATGCTTGTGTCAATTTTTTTGTAGCGAAAGGGTCTTTTAGTTGCATGCCTGTGTCATGACCTGGATCACAGAGGTTACAGCAACAGCTATCTTCAGAAATTTGATCACCCCTTAGCTGCTCTCTATTCCACATCAACGATGGAACAGCACCACTTCTCACAGACTGTGTCCATCCTGCAGGTAGGATTATTGAAATTGTGTGTTCTGTGCATTAGTGTCCAGTGGTGGAAAGAGGAGTCACATCATTACCAAGTAGATTTTCTGAAGCATGCTTAGTTTAATTTCACTATTATAGTACTCATTTAGAAGAGTAGAAGATTTATTACAGCAAGCTGGGTTTCACAAATAGCAACCAAAGGATTTGACCATAGTGCAAAACACAGCTTTCTCAAAATCTTGAAGTTATAAAAAATATTGTGTGTTTGAAGGTCTTTGCTATGGCCTGCCTTTGAAGCTTTTAGCTTCTGGTTCTCTAGAGATTTTTCCCATGACCATGTGGAATAGGAACTTTGAAAATGAAAAATCATTTTCTCAGTTACATGTATATATTTATATATTTATATATATTTTATATATATATATTTGTCATAATGTGTCTCATTGAAGTCTTCAGCCATCCTGCAATTCTGAAAAAAATCTCAAATACTGGAAAAACTTTGTATGAAAAACTTGGAAACCCGCTGTAATAAATTCTGTAAACACTGAATGTGTGGCATGAAAGGAGAGATTTTAGTTTTTCATGCATGATAGTTGGAAACTTATTTCATTATGTTATCCTGTGCTTTTTTGTTACTTGGCAATGTGAAATAGAAAAACTTGAGTAAGGTGATATTCTGTGAAAGAGAGTTCCTAGAATGAGGTCATGTGTCATTATGTTTAATGAAGAGAAAACTGCAAGAAAATAGGCAGATACACCTTTTGGGAAAATACAGGTGTGCTACTGACACACATTTTCTCATGAGTGAATTTTTTATAATTCTCAGTTAGAAGAGTGAGAACTCTTACCTGTGAAACCACTACCAGTTCATAACATACTTGTGCTCACTAGTTTTAGTTTTCCATGCACACTCAAGTTACTGCTTTATCTTCCTACTAGGCCACTAATTCATTGTTAACCTTTCTTTCTTTCTGGTTTTTCAGGGGAAGATATTTATTTTCTTAAATATGTAATTACCTTTTAGGAAAAATACATATTGTGTATTCAGAAGCACATCTTGTGATTATAGTTTGAGGTATCATATATATTTAATCACAGAATGGAAGCTTTATCTCTGAAGCTCCTTCATGTAGGAGGGTGTAATTGAATCCTTCAGTGGTGGTATGGCATTAGATGTTTATTGTTCATTCTTTGTGTGAATTTGTGCAGTGAGCATGTTCCTCAGTCGTTAACACTTCACTGTCCCAACCATTTTGCATTTTTTCTGGCAGAAATGTTGTAATCGATGAAAATCCCATTTGCCATGAAGGCAGAGAACCTTTTTGCTTCCCTGGCTCTCCTACTTTTGCTGTCAGTGTGAGTGAGGAGAGGGGGATAAGTGGCCAGGGCTGTAGAGTAGACTCAAGACACCAGCTGCTGAAGCATCCATGGGTGGTAATTAGCAGCTAAGGCAGACTGGAGCAGCCTTTTGGACTTGTTGGATTTTGTTTGAATCAAAAAGTCTTAATAAATTCATGGACTGATGGAAAAAAAGCCAAACCAACCCACCAAGCTCTTTAGGGTTTATCCAAGTAAGTTTTAACTTTACATTAGTAACCTGCAGTACTTTTAACTGCTTGAAAGTTCAGAGCTGCCTTGCTCATCTGCCTGCAGTTCTAGTGTACCCTGTACTTTGGACACAGGATTCTATTCACAAGCTTTAGCTCAGCAGGCAAAGAGCAAAATCTTCATAGTTGTACTTTGTGTGTACTGCTCAAAAGCTTAAGTGACACACTCATAACTGGCAGCTTCTGTCAGCACTTTACGGAATCAGTTGTTTTCGAGTAGTCTGAACAGAAGCTGCCACAATGGTCTTCCTGAGAGTGCAGCTCCTAAAGACCAAGGGTAGAATCCAGAATAATTTAAATATTAGGACAAATAGCCTGGTCTCAGGAATTAGACAGCAAGGCTGGGGGGTAAAGGGTCCCCAAAACCCTAAATCATGAGAACTAGTAGTAGTAATTTTTTGCTCCCAAAGTGCTGATGATGGGTTAAAATAGTCTGAATTTTTTTTTATACAACATGTTCTGTGACTTAGAAATCTGTCAAAGGAGTACTGAGAGATAGATGAATTGTATTTTCTATTCATTATTCTCAATAAATCTACTTGTCTAAGTAAAAGTCCTGGAAAATGATGTTTATGTTCCGGATGGTGAGAGAAACCAAGCCTATTTGTACTGCAGAGGATTTATTTTGAGCAAATTATGTAAATGTTTGACGAAAGTCAGGGAAACTTTTTGAGCTTCAGCCCAAATGCCAATTAAATGTCATAACACCTCTGCATTTGATATATTTTAATGATATTTTCTTTTTCTGAATGTGCGCACCTTGACATGGCTAGCTCATTCTTTCTTCTTTTTTTGCCTGCTTCCTCTCAACAGTAGGAAGACCTTTGACAAGTTGTTTTCCAAATCTTAGAGACAGCAGATAGTCTTGACTTTTCAAAATGTGATATAGCTTCATGAGTGATTACAGTGCATGGATATTGTCAGTTAAATGCACAATAATACCTTGTGGAAATTGAAAAGTGATGGCAGTGGTGTGTTACCAGAGCCTCCACAGTGGAAACTGTTATCTTTAGCTTATGAGTCATTCAACTTAAGGTTGAACAAAGCAGCTTTTTCCCCTAAATGTTCATATACATTAAAATAAGAAACTTTTTTTGCACATAAAATTATATCAGTAAGTGCAGTGATTTCAGGCACATTTCATTTGGAACGCTAGAAAAACAAAATTATTTTATATTTTTAACTTCAGTGTTTCTTTATCTATACAATGTATTACGCAGCATCTAAACTATGCTTAAGTGAATCAGGTACTCAGTTTACCAACTTGACTGTGCAGACTCTGGACCAGAATTGAATCACCAGTTTCCAAGTCAACACTATCTGGAAGTGCTGTATCTATAGTGCTTTTAAACCAAAGAAAAAGGTTTCAATCGTTTTTCTCTAGTAATACCTTTAGGCTTCAAAGGAGCAGCCCCAAAAACAAATTGGTAGCTTAGTCATAGTTTTTTTTCATGACAGTGTTTACAAAGGAAAAATAAAAATGGGAATTTCAGGCTATTAACATTTGAATTTGCAACTAAACTTGTCATTGGGCTGTAAAACTGTCGTAACCTGTCTGGTGAAGTAAAGACTGAAATCATCTCAGAATTAGAGCTTTTGCTTTTTATTGGTTTTTTACTTTTTCATAGCTGGAAGGGCACAATGTCTTCTCCAATCTGAGCTCCAGCGAATATGAGCAAGTACTCGAGATCATCCGGAAAGCCATCATTGCCACAGACCTTGCCCTGTATTTTGGAAACAGAAAACAGCTTGAAGAGCTGCATCAGACGGGAGCATTAAACCTTAAGAACCAAACACACAGGTAAAGCAGCAAACCAGTAGTAGATCCCTATGGCATTAGTCTAGAAAGAGAAACCTTATTTTTTTAAAAGAATTATCTCTGAATGGTAATTTTCTTACATATGTGATGTCTAAGACCAGCAGTGTGTAAAATTCCACACATGTAACAAGTAATTTCTATTGCTTTATATTTATGTCGACCCCTACATGGCCGATGGCATCTCTGTCTTAACTTTGAACTGCACTTTGCGTTTATCGATTGATAATACTGTGTATTTGTGTATTTCCTCTGGTGTATTTGTCTGTTGGTACTTTTTGGTCTGGTTTTAATGATGGTCATCACACTGGCATGCAGGTTAGCAAGCTCTATGCTTTTTCACATGGAATAGGCATTGTTAACAAAGATGCAAGTATCTTTAAGGGCCATCTTAATTTCTCCACTGTGTGAAATCAAGTGAATTTAAAGTAAATTGCCTGTTTTCTTTATAAAACTTAGATTCACAAACCATAGATTTGTGCTACAATAATGATTAAATAGGAAATTCTTCTGTGGGTGTGCCTAATTCTAATAATGATTTTGATACTACTGATGTTCAGCTACTCTGTGAACAGGTTTGTCAGTGTGTAGGACAGTTATGCATTGGATTCTTGTTCTGTCAGAGTTCGAATTCATTTCAATGAAGCAATGACAGTGTCTTAAGACAGACTCAGGGGGTCTTTCTTCTTTTTAGGAGCTTTCTTTCCTCTCTCTTTAGAGAACAAAGAAAGGCAGCAATAAGATATGCCATCTTTCCATTTATAGACTTGTACTGTATATTCAGAAAATTATAGAGGGGCATGTGAGTGTTTTAACAGGCAGGCATTCTGTGCCCTTGTCTTTGCATGTGCTTGTATAGAGGATGGTCAATGAACTCTGGTTGCAAACAATGTAGGGAATACAACAAGGAATACAGTATGCAGTCTGTGGCATGCCTTACCAGAGAATCATAAACAAATGAGGAAGACACAATAGGTGGGAGAAAATTCATAGTGTGTATACACTGCTGCTGATTAAACTGAGGAAGGGTAAATGAAAACTTTGCAGAGCAATCATAAAGTCTTTACAAAACTTACAATTTAATGTCATTTTATTCTGTTTTAGAGATAGAGTGATTGGCCTGATGATGACAGCTTGTGATCTGTGTTCCGTAACAAAGTTGTGGCCGGTTACCAGGCTGACAGCCAATGATATATATGCGGAGTTCTGGGCTGAGGTATGTGTAATTCTTTTGATGACTCTCCGTACAAACGGAGGCACCCAGGAAGGAAAAACCCAACTATATAAGTATTTTTCAATCAATATCTTGGTGTGCTTGTTTTAAAGGGAGTTCTCTGGTGCATGCGTGTGTTTGTTGCTTACTCTGATGTTATTTAAAGAGCTGAGTTAGCTATCTAATTTTCAGGCAGTTTTTCTTCTCTCTGTTCAAGATAATGTAGAAAGTATGTCCTAACATAAAGTGACCAAGCAACAGAACAATGAAGAAGCCACTAACTGTAGTTTTTTGTAGAAATGCAAAATATGAAACCAGCTTCCAGGTCAGCTGCCTTGAAACATACTTACAAAGCTATAGTGTGAGTACAGAAAATACTAAAGCAAATATGAAGAACGCTAAAATTTTTTCGAGTCTTCTCTGCGAGTCAGCTCAACAACATTGTCTCAGAGAGAGCTGGGTCTTCAATACATTGGAAGTTACTGAACAGTTCATGTGTATTGAGAATTGAAACAAGAAATTAAGCTGTAGTAATATAATCATGTTCACAAATAAATATGCTGTCTCTCACATGTCATATGCTGAGGTGTAAATGCCCTAATTGTTTAATTTTAAAAGTGGAAGTGACTGCTCTAGGGATGAGGAATAAATTGCGTCAGGTGGACTTATGCAACTTTAGGAGATGTATTTTCAGGGCTGCTGTTGCATGTGTGTATGATGAAGTGGTTTTCTTTTCTGTTACATGCCCTGTGGAATCTTGCAGTATTCAGTGGCCTTATTTCTGTTTTACAACAGGCGTAAAATAGAAATCAGCCTGTGAAGTTGATGTAGCATGCATATAGTGTGGAGATTGTTACACTGCCTGTTGCATATTCATTATGAAATTCCAGATGTGTGCGTCTTGTGGGTGTATTTTGTATTCACATGTTCTTGTTCTCTTAATTATAAACAGCTAAGACTACAACAAAATATTTGAGAAATGCTGACTGTTTAAGCTCAAAGATCTTGTTCACTTTCTGAAATGCCTGCACTGGAAAGTGACTGTTTTTGAGCGGTAGAATGCAGGTATAATGTTGGCATGCCTCACTGTTTACCTACTCAAGTTTTTTGCTTATAAGTAAAAAGACTTTTCAATGCAAATCTTTTGAGCTCAGTGGAGAAGGAGGGATAAAACTGATTTTCCATATTCAAAAATAGTAAAGGTGAAATTATGGACATAATTGCACCTGTCCAGATATTAATTTTTTGTAATCCAAAGATGAGTTAATAAAGGTAGATGTTGATATATTGATATATATATTGAAAAGACAAAATTTTTGACAAAGAGGGTACACTGTAAATTCATCTGGCTATTCCTTGGGTAAGTGAGTTGTGTTCTACTGGTCATTCATGGTGCTTTAAACAGATATTTTGAAAGATGAGACTAACTGAGCAGATAGAGCAGAATAGAATGATTTCTTTGGGTTTAGTCTTCTAGTTGCTTTTTATTATGGAGACATCTGGCAGTCTCAGGGCACCCGAAGGAAACGAGGCAGATGCAGCAGGTCAAGGGAAAGCTTCTCTTCCTCTTTATTCTAAAAATCTGACTCCATATATACATTTTTACAAAAGGCCAGAGATTGGCTACACAGGTTGCCACCTCTTGACCTGGATGGTGAACATCACCGTCCATCACATTTCTTCACCCAGAGCAGAAAAATGTAAACAAAAGATAATTTCTAAAAATATACATTGTTTTTGTGAAGCTGTGTGAGAACAGCATTGCAAGATTTCAAACACTTGCATTTTCAAGAGAAACTGAGGGCAACAGAGACACACTTGGAAACAAGGAAAATATGTGTACATTGACTTACAGCGTCTGCTGTCTATGTTATCGCTTAGGTGAATGTACAAAATGAGCCTCTCCTTGGACATTTTTCTGAGATTGCCTCAGAGTGGTACCACACATTATTTTAAATTCTGGATTTTTAGATTGACATAGAATAGAAGATGGAAATTAATTCAGGTCTCAATAGTCTTGTTTTTGTTTTCTTAATCTCTCTCTCTGCTTTTCTCCAGGGTGATGAAATGAAGAAAACAGGTATTCAACCTATTCCAATGATGGACAGAGATAAGAAAGATGAAGTCCCTCAGGGTCAGGTATGAACTCTCTCAGTAAAATGATACTTGTTTATACATAAAACATGTATGGAAAAAACATTTCATATATTAGTGAATATTGCTTTTGAAATTGGGTTATTCAGACTACTGAATTCCATGTTCTGCATGTAATGGTACTGTTTTTTAAAGCAGCAGTGGAAAACTTGTTTTCAAATTCTTGCTTAAATGACAATGTGCTGACTGCCATCTTTTTCCTTTCTTTCTACTTGTAGCTCTAGCTAAGACCACAATCACCTTGAATTTTTACAAGTGTCAGTAATGCTTTTTGTCTTAGTAAGTGCTTGTTTCAGTCCTCAGCTAGTGTCCAAAGGAGGGTAAGGAAAATGGTGAAGGGCCTTGAGGGGAAGCCCTTCAGAGGCAGCTGAGGTCACTTGGTCTGTTCAGCCTGGAGGAGACTGAGGGGGGACCTCACTGCAGTTACATCTTCCTCATGAGGGGAAAGAGGAGAGGCAGGCACTGATCTCTTCTCTGCAGTGATCAGTGACAGGACACAAGCGAGTGACCTGAATTTGTGTCAGGGAGGTTTAGGTTGGATATTAGGAAAAGGTTTTATACCTCAGGACAGTTGAGCACTGGAACAGGCTCCCCAGGGAAGTGGTCACAGCACCAGCCTGACAGAGTTCAAGAAGCATTTGTACAATGCTCTTAGGAGCATGGTAGGACTCTTGGGGATGGGCCTATGCAGAGCTGGACTCGATGGTCCTTGAGGGTCCCTTCCAACTCATCATATTCTTTGATTCTGTGATTTTCATTGATCCAGAAGGTCTAAAGGGTGACTGTATCTAATGTCCTATTTTAGTTTTTGACAATTATAGAGTAATCTCCTTTTTCCACCAAAAAAAAAAAGTCCCCCTTAAAAACTAGCCCACAAGAATAAAAGAAAAAATCCAAAACAAATGGGAAGAAAATGAGACAGTATCTGAAATAGTGTGGATGAGCAGACATGCCATCTGTATGTAGCCTTGCCTTCTCACCAGCTGCAATTTCTTTCTGTTCGTTGCACTATAAGTACTTCATCTCAGAGTGCTGGGTTCACAGTTCAGAAAATGTATCTTATTTTTATTTAAACTACACAGGACTTGATTACATAGCAGTATGAGAGGAATTTTTGTATTATGAAGACAAAAGTTGCTCTTCAATTTCTGAGTAAGGATCAAAGTTTGTATTATTAAAAAAAGAGATATTATCAAATGCTTTTTGAAATATATAGTATTTCACTAAAAGGCATTTAAAAATTCTGCCCAAAAGAAGGGATTTTAGTGCACTATTGTAACTGTCATAACAGTCTGGGATAAGTGAGTGATGTTATAATGAATCTGAATGCAGTTTGTCATCCTTGATAATATATAAGTAGCATTTTCTAAAAATTTCTTCATGTCATGACAATTCAGCTGTGACATCGTAGCCGTCACAGGCCCCTAAGCCTGTATGAGTCAGGTATCATTAAAAATGTGCTCATTTGTTGTTCCCTAAATCTGATAATGGTAAAAATGCATTATTGAAGTGCATACATGAGAAGCAACTGCAAACCAATCATTGATCACGCTGCACACCATCCACAAATGTGCAAAGCCCCTAGCATTTTAAGTACATTGAGCTATGCAATGCATACCCTGGAGGACATCAGAGCAATCCATAATCTGACCATATTTTGGGAATGCTGAACAACCTTCCTTTTTTGAAAAATAAAATCATCACATGAATAATGGTTGCAGAAGTGCCTTTAAAATCTCCACCTACTTCCTGCTGCTACTGACACCAAACAGACAGACAGATCCTGAACAAATGAAAGGAATCAATTGAATAATAAAAGGTTCTGTAGAAAACCTTACTTGAAGCAGCCATATCAGTCATAAAAGAAAGGCATGTAAGCAGCTTGTAATTACCAAAGATTTCACTGTTGCTGCTCATTTTAAAGTATTTGGATATTAAAAGGAGATGCAGAAATGTGAGTAACTAATATAAGTAGTAATTAAGTAAAGAGCTTTGAGCTGTTAGCTTCCAGTGTTGTAGTTTGGCAATAATTTCACTATTTTTTTTTTTTGTTCTTTTTTTCATAGATTGGGTTCTACAATGCTGTAGCCATCCCATGTTACACCACCCTCGCACAGATCTTTCCTCCAACTGGGCCACTACTCCGAGCATGCAGGTGAGTAAATGTGCATAGCTCGTAGCTTAGTCAAGGAAAAAGCAAGTGAGCTTTGCAAGTGTGTCTGGAAACACAGATTTTTACTTTTAGAATTTGCATGAACATTAACAGGGATACACATCTCACAGTCATCTACTCAGAAACCCAGAGGTGATAGCTACTGTCTGGGACTATCCACTGTAGATCTACAGACACAGCTGATTAAAATGTGTTGGATGCCAAAAGCATTTAGAGAGAAACAGTTCAGTGTTTGTGCATTCCTGTCTGCGCTGGTTCAGTGTAATTTCCCTCTGTGTTCTTTTTACTTCAATGTGGTTCCCACAGCAAAAATTGGCTAGTATTCTCTTTAATTAAAAAAATGTGTGTTTAGCATGTGGTTTTATTTCATATCAGATAATTTCTATTAAAAAACAGAAAAAGAAATATCTACATAATATTCAGTAGTTGAGAGCATAGGAGCAGTAACATTGGCATAAGGGAGAAGCAAATGTAACTTTCTCCTATAACACAGTGGGTATGGAGCTTGGCTTGTTGTGGATAAGAGGCAAGAATCCTTTACCTGTTGGCTGCTTCTCCACTTGAATGATGGTGGACTGCTTTGTAGGTAGTTTGGTTCAGTAATTATATCCTGGGTCTTAGCAATCTTTCCTGACAAAAATTTTGCTGAAACCAGTGTATGCTTCGTGAAAATGTTCTGGTTTCAGGTTAATCCATATTTTCTAGAAAACCCCAGCTGTTTCATAAAATGGCAGCAATCTCTAGTCATATTGAGTGGTTAAAGGTGTTTTTCTATGCTCTTACTAGTACTCTCTCATATTTTTTGTTTTGTTGTGGTCCTTAAATTCTACCTTACATTGAATTTTTTCTTTGTCCCATATGGCACAGCTACCTCCTCTTGTGGATCTTGTGGACTAAATTATTTCTGTTAAGTAACAGACAAATGTCTTGAAATTAATGTAGTAGTTAGCAAAACAATTTCATTCACACACAAACACTCTTTCATATAGCTGTGAGAAGAATATATAGGTCTGTGTCAGTAGAACAGAGGACTACCTTATGAAAAACAGTGAGTTATCTAGGAGCCATCACTAATATCAGCTGCCTCTGAGGTACCTCTGCTGCGCATGGCTGCGCAACCCTTGGATGGATATGGAAGGAGTATTCAGGAGGATTAGAGACTATACCTCTGTAGTTATTACATTAATGGGGCTACAGCAGGAATTTTGTTTAGGGTCCATGCTTTAAGAAGACATGAAAAACAAGAGAATATAAAGAGCTGAAGGAATGTTTTAAGATCTTAGTAGAGAGAGGCTAAATAATGTATTTGGTTTATCCAAGAAAATCATGGAATCTCAAAACGGTTTGGGTTGGATGATTCCTTGGAAGAGATCATCTAGTTCAGTCTTCCCTCTCTGGGAATGGATGTCTTCTGCTCGAACAGGGCCCAGAGCTTGATGACCTGGCCTTGAACACTTTGAGGGATATAGCATCCACAGCTTCTCTGGGCAACCTGTGCCAGTGCCTCACGACCCTCACAGTCAAGATGTGATCAAAATCAAGTTGTATTCCACTTAATGGAAACTAGGCCTTAGGTTAGGTGGAGTGATTAAGACTGCACAGAATCTTTTACAGGAGCAACAATCTGGGATGCACATATCTTTCCATTTCTGGCCACATGGATATCCCAATGAGGCTTATTTGCAAAAGTGGCCTGTTTTACTTGGTGGTTCATCTTTTAGAACTCAGATGAAGATATTTAAAGTTGAATTGTGGATATTAAACACCCACATAAGCATGTGCTCTGGATAAAAGTTCTCACTAATTCTGAAGATCAAGCATGAACATCTTTTCAAGAGTTGGTTTCTCTGTAGAAGGTGTGATGTCTGAAGTAAAAGCAATCAGACTCCTGGCAGAGCTGATATGATTTTTTTCTGTTCCAGAAATTATGTTTGTTGTTTGTGATTCAGATTGTTATAATGATATTTCTGAAAGCTGCACTGGCACAATTTCCACACGGGATAGAGCTCTGGACAGACAGGTCCCTGGCTTGCTGTTGTGTATTCTTTAATTTAGATTGTGCTAATGCAGAACCAAAACATAGATGAATAGATAAAGCCTCTGCAGGACTAAAGAGCTTCTTGAAAATCCACACCCTGGCATAAAGTCCTCTGAGGAGCAGTTTGGTGGTTTTATCTTAGCCGTGAAATTATCTTCTGCTTTTTCTTTGAAGAGAATGAAGAAAACGTTTGAGGGTTAAGACTTGGAGATGGAGAATAGGAAATCAGAGCACAGATCTAACTTCTGGTGCCCAGTTAGAAAAAATTGATGTTATTGTACAGTCTAAAATACTCCAGAGTGTTTCAAATGGCTGATTTTGCACTACACTTTTGATTTTCCTTTTTTTTTTTTGATAGGTAACTGTTATTCAGTGTGATCAGAGGCATACAGCCTCATTGTTGTTTGGTGTTTCCTTAGTTGCTGACTGAACCGGTTTTGATATCACTTCTTCACTAGCAGTGCTCATTCTTGGAACACAATATTTAAACTTCTGTGTCCTTGAGTTCCTTAAAACTCAGACATCAGCTGCAAATAATAGCAGCTAAGGCAGCCTGTCAGCATCAAGGCTTTTATTTTTAGAGCCTCTGGGCATTTATTCCAGACACTAGGAGCCAGGGCTTCATTGGGAGCTCAAAGGCAAATGAATTGTATTATCTACACATTAAAAAAAACCCAACTATATATCCAACACTGATTTTCCTAAAGTAGCAGCTAACAGTCTAGAAGGTTTTCTTGTCTGGTAATTTATTCCATGTTTTTAATGCTTTCTTGTCATCCTGAGTAGATCAAAACTATTAGCTCACCTGTGTTACAGTGTTCAGAATAAGTCCTAGGTAAGTTTTGTAGCCCATGTACTCCATAGGCCTACCAAAGTATAAATATATGGTAGTGTATTTATTTGGGGGGTGAAGTTATTTAATTTTTTCCTATATTTCAGACCAAATAATTTAAAATTGTTTTCCTTGTGCTTTTGGGTCTCTTAATTCTTCCTGAAACTGATATATTTTAAATATATTTTGGCTGCAATTCTCATTATTTTCCCAGATCCAGGAAGGAGATAGAAATAGTGATGCTTCACTTTTTCTGATTTTTAGTGCCTGATTGTATTAGCTGAGGTAACTTTCATAACTTGCAGTTGGCCTGAAGCACTGGCAGAGCATTTTCCTACAGAAAATGGTGCAAGTGTTACCCTAGAGGGCACCAGCTTTCTTTGCTAGACTTCATCAGATCCTGCCTTACACCCCCCACCCCAGAAAATGCAACATTTTCTCTTCTTACCTGTACACTGCTTTCAGATCAATATTTGCTGGTTTAGCAAGTGTTTTGGCAAGGCTGTGACATAAAAATCAGAAAAGTTCTGCCACATAAATTCTGATGTAATATCATGGTGTGACATACCATAGGAGACCTTTTAGTACTGTTGCCATCCTGTTTGTTTACTGAAGGCATCTAAGAAAGAGGGAACTGCTTCAGTAACTGGGGATCTAACAGTATGAAGATGAAACAGGTTTGCTCTCTTTCTGTGTTTGAAGACTGAAAGCTGAGATTTGGCCATCGGTTGTAAGCCCTATCATCAACGTAGACTTCCCAGTCACTAGAGTGCTACTGGTGTACAGCAAGTAAGACTATGGGTTTGCACCCTCTTCAGATCGTTAGAACATTACCAGCTTGATTTCTCATCTTTTTTTGGCTTATGAACCAAAATTTGAACTTAAGGATTGGCCAGGCTGTGAGGCACTAAAAGACATTTATGTCTGGAGGAAGGGGTACTCCTTGAATGTACTTACAACTCAATAGTAATTGAAATTATTGAGTAGTAATTGGAAATTGCCATAGCAGTTGAAAATTGATACTATGTTCTTGGCATGTAACATTTGATATACTGTCAGGCCACCCTTTTGCAGGAATTTGAGAAATCTTTATCTGCTCCTGCGCTCCAGAGTGTTTTTTCAGAGTCTCTGCAGTCATGTCACTCTTGGGTCACAGCTGGGCTTTCCTGCAGCTATGAGGGCTATAAATTTGTTGTGGAAGTAGGTGGTAGCCTCCACCTTCAGGGGTTGCCTTGGGGAAGGAAGGTGTACTGTAGGCTAGGATACAGTTAACACTGATATGAGTCAGACAGAATTACAAAATGGGATAAGTGAAGTTGGAGGCTGAAATAATGTATAGATGATAAAAGCTTGATGACATACAGGTACTAATATAAATATACTTACATAAATATAAATCTCAAAGTACAGTACAGCAGACATTATTGTGAGGAAGAAATAAATCCCAGTAAATTTATGAACAGTGTCTTACCTTTGACTTTTTTGCATTTCCAGGGACAATCTCAACCAATGGGAGAAAGTAACAAGAGGTGAGGAAGCCTCTATATGGATTTCTTCTCAATCCCTTGCTCCTGGGACCTCAGATTCTCTTCCTGTGAAGATTGATGACTGAACAATAGCAACAGACTGCTTTAACCTGAAAAGCACCCCTTCTTGTTTTGGGGATTTTTTTGTTTTGTTTTGTTTCATTTTTATTTGGAGAAAAAAAAAAAGGAAAAAGGAAAGCTACAAAATGCTGAGTAGACCTGCCTAGGGAAGGTAACACCCATGGAGTTACCTCAGCTGAGTGACTCTGGCAGCCAATCTCCTGACCTACACCAGTGACACAACGTAAACAGAGGGAAAATGACAACCCGGATGTTTTGGAGTCAGCTATCAAAAGAGAACTTACAACTTGTGAATATAAAAGACTGGCCTTATCTCATGGGCTACATTGCTGAGGCCTTAATTTAAAACTGATGGGGTGGGGGGGGAATCTTATGGGGTACTTCTAAATTGTATCTTTCTAGTAAGGGTTTCAATGGTACTTTTATTATACCGTACTGTGGCTGGCTTTAACACCAGTGTCACTTGGGAGTTCTTGGCTATAAATAGAACAATATACCCATTGCTATTGTGAATGTTTATGTGTGATCTACTTGTAATCAGTTTGAACTCCAGCAGAATCCTTGGAGACTATAATTTATGCTTAGGTTACAGTGAATTCTCTTGCTGCAAACTAAAGGAAAACCAACATTCAGGTTAAAGTTTTAAAGTACTTCATTAAGCATCATGATGCCAATTGTCTGTCACTCACAAGGGAAATGCTGATAGAACTAGTGATGGTGCTTTGTTCTTTAGGATGTTTTTTAAACCTAGACAACTCCTCCCTTAAAACACTGGAAGTACTGGATAATTGTCTCCGATATGAGAGGGAGTTTCAGGTTGGAGTTTTTGTATCCATAGTGACAGAAATATTGGATTAAAATTTAGATGTGACAGCAAAGATTTCCTTGGCTAGCTCATAATTAAGTCATCATTTTTATTTCTACCTACTGAGCTGTATTTCAAAAGGTATTGGAGACATACCTGAAGTATGCTATCTGCTGGGAACAAAAGCCTTGTCAGAAAAGTCAGGTCTGATAA
Source organism: Trochalopteron elliotii (assembly GCA_024734555.1). NCBI lineage: Eukaryota > Metazoa > Chordata > Aves > Passeriformes > Leiothrichidae > Trochalopteron > Trochalopteron elliotii. The sequence continues at coordinate 1,553,334 of JANPWX010000097.1, read as the reverse complement.
GATGGATTGTGGTACCATCACTATAAATCAAAAATGTGTTTGTATTGACTAGCTTTTGTGTTGCACAGTAACACTGCATGTCTACTGCTTTTCCTCCCATCCCAAATGAGTGAAATTAGGAAACTTCTCCATTTGTCTGGTTTTGCCCCTAGTTAGCGCAATTTCCAGGTTTAGAAATGCCTTTCTTAGTGAAAGAATAGCTGACTGAGGAAAAGTACACTAAATGGTGTGTTTACAGTTCTGTGCTGACTTAGGCCTCAGGCTTACAAACTTATACACAGACTTAAATGTAATGCCACTCTTAAATTTAGTGCAATTGTACAGAATATGTTTCACAACACTTAATTTGCCTTTGTCTTTCTCTTAAAAATAATGAGAAAAAAAATCGTCATAGTGATCCACACAGTAGGTGAGAACACAGTCTTTGCATACCTTTCACATACAGCCTATATTGCATTATGTGCTTTTTCACAGATAATGCACTCTTGTGGAGGTTCCGTGACAACATGGCCATTGTGTAACTGCAACAAGTAATGGTAGTGACCTAAAGACAGAACACAGGTTCTCTTTTTCCATCTCCTGTCTTTTGGGCTCTATTGCTCTAATAGGCATGCCAGCTTTTGGGTTTCATGTGAACAACTTGGCCTCTTGAGTTTTGCCTTCTGTTATGGTCGAGCACATGCCAGTATCTGTTTATGTGTACAGTATGTGATCCGTAGTTGCATAACGTATAAATGCACCTAAGCCTTTGCTGTACATAGAGATCCCACAGGCTGAGAATTCAATATGAAGTTATCTTATTTGTATGATGCATGTTACCTAGCAACAGCCCCATTTTTTTTTTTTTTTTAAGTTTGCCTTACCAGTTTTAAGTGCATAAATTCTTTGGTAATCACAGCAAACTGGTTTGGAATTGAAAAAGAGCAAAAACAAAAAAAAAAAAAGAAAGAAAAACATGGCAGGAAACAATTACACCAAGGTAGAATGAATAATATCTCATGCTATGTCCTCTACTTTCCTTCTTAGCTATTCTGTTTCAGCTAAATAATGCAGAAGCAACCTTTCATCCACTAAGTACTTGAGACAAAATCCATGGTTGGTTCCTAATTTACATGGAAATTATCTAAATCTGTGGTGACTACAAAAATGCTCTTTGAAATTCAGATACCCTAACAACTGGATGGGATGTCTTCCTTCGTGGGTTAAGTATATTTGCTTAAACATATTTGCATTGAATATATTTGCTGTTATTTTCCCCTTTTTCCCCCTTTCCATTTTAAAATGCTGATCTCAAAAGCATTGTAAAAGTATTCCTTATCACACTGTATCTATGAGTATGGAAAGCTTTTCATTCGTCTTTTACTCACTGACAGTAAAGATAACTTCAGTAGTTCTGTTTCCTACCATTAAAAAGTGTTTGGCAGTATCACACACTATGTTAGGTTTTGAAGTTTATAAGTACTGATAGAGGGCATGTTTCCCTGGCAGTTTTGTCCAATTGGCAATAGGTTGTTCTTATTAATGTCTCAAGTGAATCAGCTGCTGTTTCTAATCTAAAACTATCCAAGCCACTTAAAGTACATGTTTTCTATAGTATAATGTCTATTAGAATTTGAAAAAATTAGCTCAAATGGCTGTGGTTTGGTTTGATTTCCTGGTGTATAAAAGGAGAAAGGTCATGACAAAATATTACTCCTTGTTAGGATCTAGACCAACAAAAATAGTCATGATGAGCTGGTTTTTTTTAAGCAAATGTAGTCTGTCTTAGCATTTACAGAGAACAGATTTATATGTGTAAATATTTTGTAGAAAAAACACTTGTACCTGCACTTCCAAAGTCAAACCCACCAAAAGTTAGAACTCTGGAGCTGCATTTGAATTTCATGGTTCAAAGACATGTTGAGATTTAATTGTTTAAAGTTCTGGACTCAAACTCAAAATTGAGTAAGGCATCGCGAGTATAAGACATCTGACTCATTAGGTTAAATTCATAAAGTTAAAAGTCATTCCTCCTTGCATTTTTATACTACTAAAACTTATGGTGCCCAAAAGAATGTATAAAAGGCTTAACAGATCTTTCCTTTCCTGGAAGTGTTAATTTTATATTCCTAGAATTGCATTTTTCTTAATAATAATTCCAGCTGCTTTTCCCTCCTACATCTAGTGAAGGTAAAAACACTGTTTGAAGTTGTAACTGAGCATTTCCAATGTATTATGAAAAGGTGCCTGGAAGGTATGCACTGAGTGGGAAAAATAGTTGACATAGCATGATACTCATCTGAGATGTTGCATATTTTATTACAGCATGACAAATTCCATTGTTACAATTAATCTATGAATTTTGCATGGTTTTGCAATATTCTACTGTAATGGTTCAACTCATGGCAGTAATTTTTTTACTGTAAGTGACCATTAGAGAAATGAAACAGGGTTTTTTAGCTGGAGTATATGATCAAGCACATTAAATTGGAGGGGACATGCGGAGTGGAATTTATCTCTTTATGTGGCACAGATTTCTTTCCTGTGTGTAAACTTAAAACAGTGTGATCAGTTTGCTGTGAGTGCACTTAGAACATTTAGTGTTAAAATTGTAGGAGTAGCAAAAAGCACTATTCATGTTAAAAAATAGAGATTATTAGATGCTCAAATCAATCATGACCCTCTTGAAATAATGCATTTGCCTCAAACACTGTGATATTGGACCAGTTCTGTGAAGTGGAACAATTAATTTATTCATTCTAAACCACAGAAAAGGCTTTCTGCACACTACTACAAGGAAGTTCATGTTCAAACTTTAGGTTATATATCCCAACCTAGCAAAGGCACATCATAACTTTTGTTTGCTTTCTGACCAAAAACTGTGCTCGATTGTAATACGGGTGTATACTCTTGTCAAATAAACCTAAAATAACGGACTGCTTTCTAGGGTAGATCAAACTGATTTGTAGAGTAGTTTCATAAATATTCCAAATTCAGGTTGGGCTGTTATGTGGAGAAGAAAGAACTTCAAGGTAACAACATTCAACTTTACTACATTTAGTGAGCTGAAAAATTTGTTTTATATATATATATATTTACACACACATATATATATATATGATACATATAAACTATCTTTGTAAAAAATATGCAAGTGCAATAATTTAAAGAGGTCTTAACTTTGCATTTATAAATTATAAATACTGTACATGGTGTGTAATTTTTTTCATGTATTCATTTGCAGTCTTTGTATTTAAAAAACAAACCTAAACCTTTACTATTACGTTTGTACAATAGAACAGTAAGCATTTATTATGATATAGTTAAGTTGTAAATAAATTCACAAACCAAACAGCCAGTACATATGCATATATGGGTGTCCTATTGTGAAACCTGTTTTTGCTTTTACTGCTGGCTTTAGCACAGCAAGATGACTTCTGTGGATATGTAATTATACATATAAATATATGTATGATACATAAAATATATTTAGAAATGTTCATAATTTTAATGGATATATCTATACCTATACTTTGGTGTGAATATTACTGAATACAGAGTTTTTTAATATTATTTTTCATGTTTATTTTTGCTATTATTGGGAGTGCAAGTGAGGGATGGGAATGTGTGTGCATATATGTGTGTTTATACCACAAGTAAACCACAGCACAAAGTGATTCAAAACATGATGGAGTCTTTTGAATAGGCAGTGCTTCTTGTTCCCTATATTTGCAGTTTCCTGCTTTTAAGGTATGCTTTCCCAACATAAGACTGTTTTTCAGTGTAGTTTTATCACCTATAGCAGGTTCATGTTGTCACAGTCTGCAAAGGGATGTCCTCTTCTGCTTGCCCTCCTGCTGCCAGGAGCTTACCTTGCTGTTGACAGATAACTTCCACATAGATGTGGAATGTGAATGTGAATAGCGTCAGTGCAGCCGATACAGAATCACTTGCTACCTTTGGGAATTGAGATATTCAAATGCTGAATTGTAAAAAAATAATCCTGCATTCAAATTCATAAGGTCTGGTTCAAAGTAATACAGAGCTTCAACAGCTGTCAGTATCCTGAAAATACAAGGTAGGTTCAGAGAACGGTAAAGCAAAATTCTGAGCAACACATTAAAAATGAAATTAAAATGTAGCTAAAAAAAAAAAAGAGAGAAAAATAAATCTGTGTATTTCTCTGCTTATTAGATACTGTTGTGACCAGTCCTTCCAGAAAGCTGTTTGCTGCAAGGGCCAGCTTTTGTGATGAGAGGGAAACTGCACTGACATTTAATGCATTTTTTAGGGTTTGCTCATTAAATTTAAAACTTTCTGAATTATTTCAGGGGAAAGGCAATAGAAGAGGAATATTTCTCTAAATACGGTTTATTTAGTACTTTTCACCTGTTTCTGTATTGTTGGCAAGGATCTATAGGCTGACGTCAATTAATGACCTTCTGGACAACAGTCTGCTGTTGTGCAGACTTAGCTCTTGTAGCACAGCATGGTGCCTTGCTCTTGATGGTCACTGTCCATTTGGTGTGCTTTCCTTAGCATTTTTAGTCCTTTGATATTGAAGAACATCATCAGAAACATACAAATATCAAAGCTGGGTATATTCCCTTGTAGATAATGGAAAATACAAATGTAAAGGCATCTTAACTTAAGCTCATTGATGTTAGTAGAGGAAATGAGTATTGCCGTTGGTTTTGAGGAACTTTGAATTTGTCTTGAATGTATCCAAGCACTCTGGGACAGAAATATCAATGGCTTTCACCTGCTCAACAAGTACTGGAGATAACTTTGTTGTACTTATTTTGCTGACAACAATTGCTAAGGGTAAATTCCCCTTCCTCACTCCATAGTCCATCTTCCTGAGGTTAGGGAGTAAAGTTTTTTCCAGTGCGTTTCAGTAGCACTCTGGAGGAGCTACCTGTACCACAGAAGCTGCTTGCAAAGATGAAGATCTTTGGGTCAAGAATGCGTTTCAGAGAAATGCATCAGAAAATAGCTCATGTGTGCATTATACCTGTTGTTTAAAAGTCTAAACGAAAGGAGAAATCTGAGACTCAAGAGATATGAAAAGGATAAATTATAGCAGGTAAAGTTTTTCTTCTTTTTTTTTTTTTTTTTTGTAACATTGCTGGCCAGACTAAATGATTTTCACTATGTCATCTGTTAACATGCAGCTGGCATTAATAGTTTTCCTTTTTTTACAGCATTGTAAGCCCTGTGAATACTGGTGAGAATATGTTTGTAGTGTTCCTTCTGTTTCTTTAGCTGTATTTCTGCTACTTTTGGAAAGAACATCAGTTGTCAATATGCACTATTTAATTAGCCCATTGGAAATTAAAAAAATAGGGCTTGTAAAATAAAAAATTAAAATACCAAAAGCAAATAAAAGAAAGAAAAAGAAGGAAGGAAAAAAAAGACCAAAAACTTTTTGAAAGCACCTAAGAGAGTGAGTAGCTGTCAGAAGACTCAGAATTTTACGGTCAATGTGTAAATAGCAGTAGTGAATGTCATACAATGATAAAAATTGCTAGTTTTGATTAACAAGTTCATCACAAAGAACAGAAGTGGTACAATAGGTAATGTTAATTTCCAGCTAGTGAAGTCCAAGTTGTTTTCTGCTACTGTTTAGTGGAAAGAAAAGCATATTCAATATCAGGTGTATTTTATATCTTGAGACAAAAAGCCTCCTTGCTGAAAAAAAAGTAGTTTCTCACATGAGTAGTGTGGGGAAAAAAGCCAGCAAAATGTGCTTTTCTTCTGAAAATCAAAATGTACTTATGCTGGAAGAGAAGAATATTTAAAATTCATTTAGAAAGACAATGGACATCTGTTATGATGCTACTTATGGACGTGAAGGAACAAAATTGTTCTGTGACAGATTTTCATTATAACCTTGTGCAATTTGCCAGGCACTGCATGGTTTGGGGGTTTTTTTTCAATTTATTTAAGCCTCTAAATACATTCTTTTTTTGTGTGTTACGCATATTGGGAAATACTCTGGGTTACACACAGTTTAGAATTCAAAATATATGTAGACAAAGATATTCACTTTCCTGTCAGGTGGTGACAAATATCACAGGGCTGTGATGCCCTCAGGTATTCTGCTGATGAGTACCTCCTTTTCCATTTTCTCTGGATGTGAGGGAAAGAGTAAGAAATCACAGTGAAAGCTTTCAAGCTTGCATATATGGTTGCACCTTTAACATTTGAGCTGCTGCAGACATATAATCTTAAAAAAATTCAAAGTCCTATAACTAAAAACTGTAAGCAAATTTTGTTTTAAATTTTTACTGACTTCTGTTTGAAGGTAATGGCAAACTGGTTTGGGTACCAGACATGTGTAGTTCCTGTTCTGCAGTCATTTTGCAGGTTCTGTTCCAGGGCTGCTGGTAAAAATAATTCTTTGGATCCTTTAAACTGTCTCAATCAGCTCCAGTCGTCAGACAACTTCCTGCTTTTTACTTTCTGCTCTTTTTGTGCTAGGAATTTTAGGGCAGAGCAATTTTTTTTTTCTTTCCCCTTTGAGGACTGCATGAGTACAACAATACAACATCTCTACAGCCCCTTCTGTCCTTTCAATTTCTGTGAGCTGAATTTGTTCCCAGTGATGGGAAATTAAAAGTATAAAGCTATTCTGCAGGGCTGTGTTTCCAAGGTTTATGTAAAATACAGAGAACAGAGTGACTACTGAAGACTGAGTTAATGGGCTGGAATTTGCAAAGGAGATCTTAGTTTCTTCCTGCCCTAAGAGAAGTAATTTTCATCCAGTATTACATACTTGAAAGGCTTGGAATGAAGTGAGTGCTGTGCCATATGCGAGTAGGGTGAGGGCTGATGGGAAATGAAAGATGGGCTATGCATACAGGGAAGCCATTGGTCAGCCTAAACTAAGGAGGCTGATCTGAAATCTCAGCTCCCCAGTCTTCCTATACAGTAAATCTTCCTGTGAATTGCATAATTCTCATACAGAATCACTGTCTGCCTCATAGAAACGCCACGTAATGCTTATCAAGAGCTTTCTGAAAGGCTTCAGATGGTGTCTCCATATTGGCATAAGTTAAATGAGTGTATTTGGGAATCCTGGTGCTTTCTTTCGATGCTGAGGCTGTATTATGAACCTATTTAGGAAGGAACCTATTTTCTCTGACAAGAAAAGACAGAGTGAGATCAAGATGATTTTTCATTTACAAGATCTTTTACCAAACCCCTGAATTTAATTGATACTGTGTAGCCTGTGTCATAGATGAAGCCGTTTGTATATCTTATTCCTTTTGCTGCTAGCTTTTAGTCACAGTAAAACAGTATTTGCAGGATTTGCTTGAGCTTCCATTTTGTTTGATATCTAACCTCCATCTGACAAAACATTGCTGACGCAGATATTTCCCCTCCCCAGGAATACTGATGCTATGGGAAATGCTGTAGCAGACATTCACATGGTAAACAGGAAAGATTTTTTTCACATTCTTTCAACTGGAACGTGTACCAAGAGAGGATCTTTGTCATAATTTTCAGTCAAATCAGTCAATATAAACCATACCATGGGAAAACTGGAGTGGAACATTATTCCTTTTGCAGATGTGGGAAGGCTTTTTGTCAGGGACTTACCACTAGCTCTTTTTCTGTGTTTTAGTAGCAACTCTCTATTTTAAACAAGAGAAACCTGTGACTGAGAATGCTATAATTTAATGTTTATGCTGCTGCAGTCAAGGCTAATGTGGTTGACACAGCCTGGAATTGTCTTTTCTGTGAACTTTACAGGGTAGGCTGATGGCTGCAACCCATTTTGTTTCCTTCCATAAGAGATATTACTTCAAATTTTGTCCTGAATTGAGGGGAATACTGGAAACTTCAGCAGAGAGAGGATGGGCTGAACAGATGGAATTCTTTGCCTTTCTAGACCTTGTGTCTTCAAGTCTTCTGGGAGATAAACTGGTTGGGAACATCAGTTTCACTAGTACTACTTCCACCTTGAAAAAAAAAAAAGTAAAATAAATAGGGTATGTTATGTTCTGTAATAAGTTTAGAAACAATTAGAAACTGTGTGATTCTCCACAGTACACTACAGGGTTAGTCCAAATTTTTCACATGCTTTTTCCTGTGCATGTCCATAAATACCACTATTTTTAAAATGCATGGTTTTCCCACAGCCTGTGTGGTTCTTCAGCACTATACCCACATTGCAATCACTATCTGTTTAAAACAGAAGTAACCTAGGAGAAAAATGTAACATGCTCTAATTTCTACATGCCAAGAAATGATGAGAGGGAAATGCTTGTGAAAATTCCTCTAGAGGGATATTTTGGAAAAAAAACCCAAAGTACAACCAAAAAACCAACCAACCAACCAAAAAAAAAAAAAAAAAACAAAACCACAAAAAACCAAACCAAACAAACAAAAAACCCCACACTTTTTTTACTCCGAGAATAGTTGCATTTTACCTAATAATAGGTCGCCTGGATATTTCTTCTGCAGGTTATATGGACTCCAAATAGCTATTGTGATTTTTGGCAATAAGAGAATCTCAGCATTTATGGCAGCAACAGGCTGAGAATACACAGAAACATGCTTCCTAAATAAGTGATGAAAAATAACTTACAAAGGCAAAACAGTGATGTTTTAAAATGCTGAGAAATTACTTTTTCAAGGATTTTTAGTATGTGGCCAATCCCCAGCTTGCTGAAAATTGTGTGCTTGCAGAGCAGGGAGAGCTTAAAAAAGCTGCAGTCACTTTTTTTTCTTGTAGTCACATATAGCTGTGATGGTGAGGGATCTCACCTGGAAATTTTGTTGCACATCACTGTCACTGCACTAATGGGATCAGAGGGTGTTCTGGAAGCTCTCTCCGAAAAAGGTAAGTACCAACAATAAGGTCATCTCTGCCTCTCACCAAAGCCACAAGCTTGTGGACACAACCAAGCCAACTATACCCTGTTCAGCAAAGTCTTTGAGATGGGAGACTGTGGTCATCATCTCTGTTCCCAACATTATTACCTGGTGGAATCCACAGGAGCAGAGCTGATGTGAAGTCCTGCCCAAAGGGCCTGAGGCTGCACTGTGTTCCCAAACAGGTACTCCTCTGATCACAGGGGTGGTGAAGCCCTTATTGATTTGCATTATTGTCCTTGAATTTGAAAAATTTAATTTAGGTTTTCTGCTATCTTTATATGTATTTTTTTATTTCTCTTCTGTTCTCTATTACAATTCATCCCTTACTGTTCTTTGGCTGTGGTACACAGACTCATATATTCTGTAGAATCTGGCTGAAAGAATGAAAAGTTATGGGGGGTGGACCCAAGTCCTTTCCCTAAACAGCCACCTCTTTTATCAAGTATGGAACTTTGTTATTTATGAGGCTGTTCTCTGAAGTCTGAATGTAATCAGCCAATGCAGTCAAAAGGTTTGTGGTGGGAGAATGAAGGTTCCAGGGAGTGGGAGGTCTAGTGTGACGTTGCTGAAAAGTCATCTAAGATACCACATTGTGCCTTACAGTTCAAACTTTGACTTTAGAACTATGGTAAAATAACAGGATCTATTGAAGCCCCACATACTGTATGAATCCTGGCAAACTTCTGCTTTTGCCGTTCCTAATGCACAAACTAAATACTGCAACTTGCCAGCAGTTTCTCAGAACAGTCTAGGCACCGTTTTTCTCTGTTTAAGATGTGTTGTGTAGAGTCACTTTATCTGCATTGGGAGCTTCCTAGCAGACAAGACTGGCTTTCAGGACTTTGGACTACATATAGGTTATGTTTCTGGTATAAAAGTGTGAGTAGGATGGAGACAAGCAGCTATGTAGCAAATGTTTAAAAAGTATCTTAGGTTTTGACTTGTTAAGGAATTCTGATTTTGTTAAAGGATTTAAGATTAGAAATTCTCTTAAATCTAATCCTGGAGTTTGGAGCTGGTGATGACATGACCCTTCCCTGTGATACTGATGAGACTGGATGCTGATTGTTGAATATCTGGGCTGTGGTGCTGTTCTCAGATTTTGTAAACACTTTTTGATGCATGGGCTTTATTTAAGGGCTCCGTTTTTTTCATTTGTATAAACTCTGCCCTGCACAGCGATCAGGTTTGAATTATCCCAGTTTGATGGTGAACCTCCCTCACTCATCTTCCTGTTCTTTTCCTTCTGCAGCCTAGAGCTTTCAGCTCTGTCATGGTGACATGTGAAAAACTTTGGGTTGGATTCTGGCTCTGTTCATGTGGGTTTTCACAGAAGGGTCCTGCTGACTCCTTTCATAAAGGTCACGATCTTTATGTGATCTTCTCCCTTAAAGTGGGTTTGGGGCAGGTGTAAATGCTTTAATCATGGAGAGCTCCTGAAGTTAATGCCCATTTGGACTCCAAAGGTAGCAGTGGAATTAGTGCTGGCTGGCAGTGACCTCAGAAGACCTACTCTAATAATGCAAATGCTGGTTGCTCCCATACCCCAGCTTTGGATCTTGCCTTTGGCACAAGTGCCAGTGTGGGCCCATTACAGAGCACAGATTCCATGTCTGACTCAATACAGCATCCAGCCTGCTTCTGTGCCAGAGATAACTGAGAAAGAGTCTACCCTCATTCCTCTGCCTCTTCCATAACCATGGTCTGCCTCTGATTAATTCGTGGGCCTGTGCAGCCTCTGAACTGCTCCCATAGATCTGAGAACAAGGCCACTCCAGCTGCATTAGTCTGGTTCCTCACTGAGGCTTGCAGAGCAAATGGAACCAACTCTTCAAATGATTAGTTCAAACCCTTCCCTCTGCTTGATGGTGTCTTTTTATGTAATAACAATATGAAATTAAAGCAAATTTAGCTCGTGACTGTGACAAAATACATAACCGTAAGATATTTGCATTTCAGGGCATTTGGGGGAAAGATAATATCCATAAAACTTGCACCAATAGATCTGATTTCTTGGCAGCTTTTTCTGTTGTTTAATTGCAAACGAAAGCCCCACTGTAGAAATAACAGTAATGGAAGGAATGCTGTCACTTCTTTTCCCTTTACACATGGTTTGAGAAGCAGGAGCAATAGGTCAGAAATAAGAGAGGCTTTGTTTTTTGGTGCCTGCATGTTTCAAGAGTAACAAAGCTGTATTGATGTAAGTATACTTGTGGTCCTCATACGCAGAAGAGCTAGCTGTGAATGATCACTGCTGGGCACAGATGGGAGGTTTCATATTTATTCTAAACTATAACTGGGTCCACCTGTTTTGTGACTCCTGAGCATAAACCTCCTTTGAAAGGAGGAGCTCAAGCTGCTCTGTGCCAATCTGCAGAATGGATGCCAGCTTAAGGACAGACTTTTGAGTCAGGCAGATATGATGAGCAGTGCTGTGCTCAAAATGTGCTAAAGTGGTTGTCATCTAGTTTGTCAGGAATCAGACATGCAGTGCAATGCTTCTCAAAGTTCTAAGAAATCGATTTAATTAGGTATGCTTTTAAGATTAATATACAGAATCAGTATAGTGGTTTGGGTTGCTTATTTATTTGATTGCAGGATTTTTTCTTGATTTTGTTTGGTTTGTGGGTTTATTTTTGTTGTGTTTTGCCACTTGTTTGGGTTTAGATTTCCTCCTATCTGCACTGGAAACAAATTATGGGATTGTACAGATAATGCATAAATGATAGGATAACTGTGATAAGGAGATAAGAGCTTTGATTGTGACCCTAAAGCCAGTCAAACATGTGTCTGTTGCTATCTGCCAGGGAAGACTCTCTTCCACTTTGTTTCTCATGCAACTCTCACTGTGTCATCATCTTGTCTGTATTTTGATTCAACAGCTTGATGCAGCTTCAGAACTCTGGTCTGATACTTATGGAAACTTGGTTTCTCTGTAGCTTTATTAGATATCATGCTTTTAAGACTTTCTATCACTTTTTGTCTTTCACCTCTTCCACAGACCATTTACTGTGTGGGTTTTCCCCCTCTTTGATTTTAAGTGTACTGATTTGTTCATATCATGTTTCTCATGGTCCTTCTGGTACACAGTCAGCTCAAGTCACCTGAAATTCTTCTGGAGAGGCCTGTGTCTTGACTTGATTCTGCCTTTTAGTCTCTCACTAGATACTGGTGTGACTGTGTAAGGAATTCAGTTTTTGGCCTTTTGCTTGGATTTGGCCTTTTGTTGCATCTACCCAGTGCTTCATCTTGGTCCAAGACTGAAAATCATCAGCCACTCACTGGTGTCAGCAATAGAAATGCCCCTTTCCTTGAAGACTAAAATATTTTTCATAGAAAAGACTTGATGCTCTGTCAATGGAAGAAGTTTCCTTAGCACCGTATTTTTGTAGGTCAGCCAGTGTGGAAGAAAAACCCAAGCCTTATTGGAGGACTAGATGTAAGGTCTTGATCCTTCAGAATCTTATTGTTTGTAATATCTGACAATATAACACATTCTCTTTAGAACCAGATGAAGCCTCAGCCTGCATGGAGGTGAGGATGGTAGTCAAAGTCCTCTGCTTTGGACTGTCAACTCGTGTGCTGACAGGAAGGCTGGTGCAAGACTTGGAAGGGAAATTGTACTGCTGAAAGAAGCAGCAGTAGTTAGCACAACAAGACACTGGGAAGGGGAAGAGGCTATCCCAAAACCCTGACTGAGGGCATTGTGTTACCACCCATCCTCCAGCATGATTTGTATCTGGAGTCTAGTTCTTGTGCAGGAGCAAGGAGTGCCTGTGGTAAATTTGGGGGCCCTGGGGTGCAGACCAGTGCCTGACAGGGCCAGTCTGAAATTAAGCCTAGGTCTGGCCTTAAGTCCCAGGCAGAAGCATGACAGAGGGAACGTCAAACCCAGGAGCTCGTCCCAGTGCCAGATGGGAGCCCTGGGGACAATGGGGCATCCAGACAGTGTCTGTGGTGATGGACAGGACCTGTGGTGGGCATGTCTCCAAGTCTGCCCAGCTGTGTTGGCAACAGGAGAATCAGGTGAGCACCTCAGTGCTGATAAGTGTATCCTGGTTCCTGTCAACCAGATGTGGCTGAAGGTCCAAAGGTTTAGGAGGGGAAGCCACATGGGATGAAGCAGGTGAGGCCTTTGTGCCAGTCTGAGGGCGATATGTGAAATTTTGCTGCAGCAGGAAAAGCTGAGCGTAACCCTCATGGATCAACATGCTGCAAGGCTGCCCCTGCTCAGTGTCCTTATCCAAAACCTGACGCTGAGCTTGGCACATGTGAGTGTCTTTTGCTATGTGCATCCCAAGTTTCCCTGACTCTTGGGAAGCTATGTTCAGCTGTACTGAGCTGCTTTGTCATGCTTCTAAACTCTCTTCCACCCTCATGTTCTGCAGGCAAAAATATCCCTCTGCCTCCTTCAGGAGGAGAGAGGAAAATTTAGTTAACAAATCTTTCACTCCAGAAGTGCCAATTATGTGGGGGTTTTTCTCAGATGGTCTAAATGATAAATATAGCTAGCTAAATTCAGAGTAACTATTTTCAACCTGTGTTTAGCACTGAAGTGGGCTGCTTCTATTTTCAGGCCAAAGAAGAATTTGTGTGCCTGAAATCCCATCCAAGTTCTTATAAGTATATCAGTCAGTCTATTAAAAGAGATTACCTCTTCCTACAGACCTTGCCTCACTTATATTCTTCAGGCATTGTGACTACAACAGTGCTTGCTCATCTTTGCTGTTGCTTCTCTGCCACCTGCAGTGTGCAGCTTGAATGCACATGACAGAAGAGAAGGGGAAGCACATCAAGGTATTTCCTGACTTTACAGTGTTTCATTTGCAAGCTGAAAGACCTTCCTGGAAACATAGTAAAAGTTACTTTGGAAGGGAGCTCCGGACCTCACTCAGTCCAGCCCTATTCCATGTTGGATTAATTAATTTTGATTGGATGCTCAGCACCATATCCTGTGAAGTTGCCAACACTTCCAAGCATGGAGCTTTCACAACCTCTCTCTGCATGTTACTTCAGTGTTTAACCACTGTTTCTATGCAGATTTTTTCCTTACATCCAACCTACTATTCCTGCCTCTCATTAGTGGTCTAATCTCTGGGCGATACAAAAAGCTCCTCCTGGACTGGTCCATGCTTCAGCCTCTCAGCAGTTTAAGTTTTCCTTTGCTGGACTTTCTGTGGTTTGTCATTGTCTTGCTTGCACTACAGACTGGATGCCATGTTCCAGGCATGACCTAGCCATGTAAAACATAGGGGAGTAAAAGGTTTTCCTCTGTCTTCTTGCACTTGCTTGTGTTGTGTTGTGTTTGCCTTCATTGCAAAGCACACTGCTGGCCCTTGTGCAATTTGCCAAAAAGAATCTCCTAAGTACGTTTCTGCAAAGCCGTTACACCCTCAGCTCATCCCTAGCATGTCCAGCTGTGTGGGGTTACAGCATCCCAGCTGTAGATGTTACCCTTCTTCCTTTTGGTCCTCAAGAGGTTTCTATTGGCCAGTTCCTACAGCCTGTCAAGGTCTCCCAAACTGTTTTTTCTATATCCTTACTTTTTGTTAAGAATCTAGTTTCCTGTCCTCTTGTGCTTGTCCCAATGTGATGCAGACATGTTCAAAGGCATAGTTGCCAAGACAAGTGTTGTCTTGTATTACAGACTCTAGAGGCATGGTGGAATTGGTTTGTAGAAGCAGAATAGTCTTAATTACACTGGAGATGGTCTTGGAAGGGGAAGGGCCTGTGCTGCCTAGTGGCTTTGGAAGCTTTTGCTTGAAAGGATGCAGACATATGCCCTAGCAGGAGCTACAGGCCCTCAGGTGTTCATCCTTGCTAACTGTTCATTGAGAGACTCACTAAGGAGAAAAAATAGAAAATTACTGCTCTTGAACTGTGAAAGAAAACTATTTCATATATGCTTTCTTTTGCTTTATGCCTTGCCTTGTACTGTACCTCATCTCCTATCCACTTAGATCTTAGCTCCAGCTTAAATGGGGACTGAATTAAAGGCTGATTTTGTGTAGAAGCTTTCAGACTACCGTGTTCTGCTCAGAGAAGAAATGAAGGGACAGCACCTGAGTATGAACTTATCCCAACTTAACTTGAGATTTCCCTTCAGGACCAACCCAGGCTGAATTCTGAATGGGAAAGCACAATTAGTCCCCTTCTCTGCTACGTACCTACCTAGCCAGCCTAGTGTTGCATTTCTAGAGCAATAACATTAGTCTCCACAAGAGGGTTTTATGTCAGTTTAGACAGAAAAGAGGAGCAAATATGATCAGTTTGGCAGATTCTCCTCAGTTGCAGCAGTCGCTGCATATCCTCTATTAAACAGGAGGCAATAAGCTTTTTCTCTTGCATGTGTTTAGACAGAAAAATCATGACCTTCTTAGAAAGCTCAGTTCCATACCTCCAGCTTAAGTTAATCATAGGAGCAGTTAAATAATTCTGGAATTAAAAGTGACATTTTAAAAAGAAACAGGTAAAAATTGGGTGCCAAGGAGGAAAAATTAAATTTCTTTCCCTTGCCTCTTTGTGTCATATTGTTGAGAAAAGAATAATATAGTTCTGCTCTATTAGGTAACAGTTTATAAAATTTACTTTGTCTTTCAGTTTCAAAGTCTGTTTTCCTCCGTAGAAAGAACAGTTAGGATCTGCTCTTTGTCAGCTCAGGCTGCTCACCTGGAAACTGGGAAAAGCAAAACATGGTCTGTAACACTAGAGATAGGTGTGGGGTTTTTTTGTGGCTTTTTTTTTTTTTAAATTCTTGAACTCCTAAAATCTTTCTAGCCATGCTACAAGCATGTTTTCTGCTGTATTCCCTCTTGTAGTCTCTTCTCCAGGCTAAATTGAATTCTTGCACCCATGTACATTTTCTTCTCAGTTATGATTTCAACTTACTCTCTTCTGGAATCCTCCAGTTGTCTTAAATGTTTCCTGAGGCATGATGACTGAGACTGAGCATAACATTTGGCCAAAGCCTCTTCTGTGTTGCGAACACCAACAAAAGTATTCCCACTTGCTGTGTGAATCACTTGAACAGTGATTGTTCTCTATACCCCAAAATGACATTTGTCTTCCTCTCCACACTGACATTGTTGATTTATGCTGACCAACTCATCCACCATGTTCCTGAGTTTCTACTGAGCCAGCTGCTTATTTCTGCAGATATTGAAGTTCATTCAACTGTTCTGAGAATTTTTCAGTTTATCAAGAGCATTTTCAGTTCCAATCCTGTCTCTAAGAATATCTGAATCCCCTCTCCATTTCATGTCACCTGCAAATTTAACAAGCATACTGTGTATTCCACCAGCCATAGTGTAAACAAAAATGCTGGGAAAATTAGATACAGATTCAGGATAAATTTCCATATAGAATTGCTAGTTATGTCTTCCATTTGGACAGTGAGTCTTTATAAGTATTCATTGAATATAGTTATATAGAGTTCTTGATGTCTTTATTTTGCACCCATGCTAGCCTGTTGATCCAGATAATTTTCTTCTGTTTTTGTCTTACTTGCTTAAAACAGTAGTACAAAAGACAATGCCAAAAGCCTAAGTAAACTCAAAATATTCAACAGCAACTGCTTCTCCTGCACTAATGCTCTTGAACCATCATACTGGCATTCAGTTCCTTGTTACCTCCTTGTTTGTCATGTGGAGGCTTAGAGCAAGTTTAAGAGCTTTTCCCAGCTTTTTTTTTTTTTTTTTTTGGAAGTTGAAGGTAAAGTTGATGAGCTTTTCTACTCATTTCCTTTCTCCCTTCCTTACTTCTTTTAAACACAGACCCTGAGACCCTGAACTTATAGTGTTCTCACAGTTGGTAACTCAACAGTCCACAGCTATCCTCAAAAGTAACTGCTAACCTGTTCAAGACTATTTCAGGCAGTTTTTCACACAAGGTAAACAGATGTTCATCAGGTATAGCCAAATTAGTCACACTTTACTTTGAGTGCTAGCTAATCTGGTCATTCAGGCTATTAGGTTTTCTAACATTTATTTGGCCTTTTCTCACTGATGTTGCCTGTCACCTTTCCAGTGCTGAGTGAGGAAAAATAAATTATTTAACATACCAAAGAAAGGGATCAGCCTTAGGTCCAATGAAAATGAACTGGCAGGAAAAACTGCACTCACAGACAGCAAAATTCATGGGGAGACCTAGGGGAAAAAAAGCCAGGGACTGTGTCACCAAGTAATGTGTGCAGAAGCTGAGCTTCATGGGAACCCACAGGTGTCTCCAGGTTTGTCTGACTATTTGTGTACTGCTGTGGGTAAGAATCATGGAATCCTCAAGGTTGGAAAAGAACTGTTGGACTGTCAAGTCAAACCATTAACCTAGCACTGCTCTGCTTACCACTAAAACCAAAGCTCTAAGTGCCATATCCACACAACTTCTGAACGCTTTCAGGGATAATGGTTTAACCACTTCTCCAGGTGTCCTATTCCAATGCCTGAACACTCTTTCAGTGAAGAAATTTTTTCCTAATATCCAAGCTAAACCTTCTCTGGTAGAAGGGCCATTTCTTCTCATCCTTTCACTTGTTACCTGGAATAAGAACTTGACCTTCACCTTGGTACAACCTCCTTTCAGGCAGTTGTAGAGAGCAATAGGGTGCCCTTTGAGCATCCTTGTCTCCAGGCAGAACAACCCCAGTTCCCTCAGCTCCTCCTCATCAGACTAGTGCTGCAGATCCTTCACAAGGTTCCATTGCCCTCTCTGGACACCTCAATGTGTTACTTTATAGGGAGGGGACTGGAACAAGCACAGAACTTGAGGTGCAGTCTCACCAGTGCTAAGTACAGTGGGACTGCCCTGGTCCTGCTGGCCACACTGTTCTAGGTACAGGCCAAGATGCCACTGTCCTTCTTATTCACATGAGTATATGTTGGCTCATGTCCAGCTGTCAACCAGAGAAGGTAGGAGAAAGCAGCATATTTTTGTAGGCCATATCTGTGTAAAATACTCTGTTCCAAAAGTAAAATAGTTTTGTTGTATGTTGAAGGATTTTGTCATCTAAACTTTTCCCTTTTTAAAGTAAATTTTATCTTTCCTCTTTCAAGTGTGTGCTGCAACAATCCGTTTCACCATGAAAAGAAACTGTCAGGCAAGGAGCTTGGCTCATCTAAGACAGTGTGGAAATGGCTTACAGAACAAATCTTAAACTTAACACTTCTGGACACTTAAATAATAAGAAGTTTTATAAGCCTTCAGAGAAAATAAAACAGGGATGATGGTACTCTGCCAGGAAACTTGTTCCATAATAAAAAGAAATCAATTCCCAGCTGCAAATGAGAGAGCAAGGAAGATTAAAATATTTTCAGGTAACCTTTCATCCAGCATCCCTCTGCTTCCAGCAAAGCCTGAGTTTTTCTGCCCTAACAACAGACATCCACAGTCACCTGTAGCTTGTGTTAGATTTTTCTGTTCCACTGGAAATGCTAAAGTTGAAAGCGCTTAAAAGGAAAGAGGAGTGAACTGACAGATTCCATGAGAGCCATCAAAAGAGATGAGTTAGATGTGTCAAAAGTTATGGTTGTAGAACTTGTCAAGGGGGAATACCAGTTCATACCTTCACATTTGGCTGGTGTAGCTAAAAATGCAGTTTAACAAGTTCTTGCATTTCCAGGATGAGTTCATAGCAAACCGTGAACTATTACCAAATGATTTAATGGCAAAATATTAGAGCAGCATGAAAGCAAGCTGGCTAAATAAGAAAAAGATTCTCCAAGTGGATAGAAAGATAAATTTTGCATTATCTTTCTGGGTGGATTGGTTGTGTGTTCCAGGAAAATGAAAGAGGTTTAAGCAAAATCACCTCTCTCTTCTTTCTGAAGACCCAGTACCCTGTGTTTTCTTCATTGAGCATTTGTAAGACACATCTACTATGTGTTCCAAAACTCAGAGCCCAAATTTGTTATTTCCACCATCGTGTGGAAATGTTGTGTTAAATAGGATGTTAATAGGAAAGCAGGATCTTGCAAGCCAGTGCTCTGTAGGACAAAAATCACTGTTGGTCAGCATCTCTGTAGGAACTGTATATTTGGCACCTTGTTCAGCAGCATATTTGAAATGATTTGTAAAAGAAGCTGCCTTCTCTGTGTGTGCTGCAGACTCCTTACACACAGCCAGTTGTAGCTAGCTGGCCCCTTATAATGGATGGGATGGGGAGTGAATTTGATTACTGAAGCACATACAAGTAGCTTGTCTTTCTTGAGTTGCTGCCCCGAAGGAAGGGTTAACAATCTCATCAAAGCCAAAGCCAAACTCAGGAGTGGTAGTTAGATACTGAATTTGTAGAAATTAGGGATGGACCTTACTGAAACCATTTGGGGGTTAGTAAACTAAGAATTGACTAGGCCAGTGTGGCCTGGACAAAAACTTACATTTCATATAGATGAGAGAAATGTTTGAAAGGATTTGGCACTTTGTCCCTCACTGTGGTACTTATAGCCAGGTTTTCATCCTTTGTGAGATGCTAGCTTATTTATGAAGAGCATTTTACAGAGAATTTAGCAGTGGTGTTTGCTGGACTGTGGCTGCTAACAGAGAAGATAGAGATTGGGCTTGACTTGAAATAGCCATCCCAATAAAAGCCCAACTACAGCAGAAACTGGAAATGATTGAGCAAATAAGCAGAGGTTGTTAGTCTTGTATGCTTCCAAAATACTTCCACTGGATATTATGAAGTATCACCTGCCACACAGTTAATGAACTTGCCACAAAAGTTGGCTACTTCCCATCTCAGTCAATAACCTCAAGCAACTTTTCTCCTCTGCCTCTGAGATGAGAGGCCAGAGTAAAAGGAAGAAGGGATAGGGGAGAACAGAAGAGGCAAAGTGCAATATTATATATGGATAACAGCTTAATCTTGTAATTTTTAAGGCATTTTTTCCCAGGAAACCTTTTCCCCAGAAACAATTTGAATCAGTACAACTTTTGTGAGACAGAGCAACTCTGGTCCAAAGCTTAACAGAAAGCTGTACTAACTAGCAGTGATGTCAATCTTTGTCCTTCGATTAAATGGTTGAACTTTTTACCAGCCTTGGTTTTAAACAAGTACATTCACAAAGCAAAAAACTGCCATAGTATATTATCTACCTAAAAGGCTTATTGTGAAAAATGTAGTCTTAGGCACAGAGCACTTTGAAGTGAGGCCAGCAGCACTCTTGAGAACAAGTTCCCACGGCAGACAAACCCCGCACAGGTTGCCTAAGAGACCCCCTTCTTTCTCTTGCCCAGATTTATTACTCAGACTTGGCAATGTATAACTATGAGATTCTAAGTGTATTATTTTAACTGTTGTATTCCTTAGCTAGGGGTTCATGAGTTATCTCTATATTAATAATGTCTTTCTGAGCTAACAGTTACTTTTAAACAATGCAGTGTGTTTCAAGGTCAGCTTCCTGTCTTGCTCCTTGCTCACACTTTAAAATCAAACATATCTAACAAACTTCATGGACTTATAGTGTAATTTTTTTTAAATTTAATGACTTGTATCAAGGGGGATAGCCAATTTCTTCCTCATTTTTGCTCCTTCTCTCATTGTACACAGGTAAGCAAACAAGAACAGAGAATACAAGTGTTAAGAGAGATGCCTGTATAAAAAGTTGACTTCCAGTCTGCTCGGTGATTTGAACTGACATAATTTCTTTCTGTAAGCTTCAACATGTTAATGGAGAAAGGAGAAATCACAAGGAATCACACACCTATGCAAACCATCTGCACATGCACAGGCCACAAGGCTGGAATAAATAGCACTGGGGCAAAAGTGCAAATACTTATTCATTCAGAAGCAGGATATGCTTTCAGTCACTGGTTTAATTTATTCATTTAAATTAGGGTCATGACTGTGTGTCTGTGTGTGTGTGTGTTGTTTCCTTCAATTTTTCTTGACTGACCAGCAAATTAAACTGCACGGCTACAAAAGCTGTGTGATTTTGTCTTTAGTGCAATCCCAGTTCTGTTTCTAGCCCTACTGGTGAGACAAACCCTTGCGTGTGTCCTGGTGTTCCTACTGTGACTTTATGCCTTTTAATTAACTGTATGGCAGCAAACCATCATTCTTTCTTCCTGCAGTGTCCCCTAGGTTACAGGACAGTAGCATCATGTGCCATACTTGCATTTGCATTTGCTGAAATATCTCTGTATGGTCAGGAGAGAAGGGCAGACAGTTAAAGAAAGTTGGATGTTTTTCTCTAATTATGAGTAACACAAATTGGATATTGCTTAAGCACTTTGTTAAAAACATTATTTAAGAAAAAACAAAAACCAAAAACCCACACACAACCTCCCCTTCCCCAAACAAAACCAACCCCTTCAAAACCCCAGCCTTCTGACTTTTGAACCCTAATGTTAAAATCCTTAAAATGTTTAAGAGAAAAAATTCAGTCTGTAACCTACTGGTGAATTATTTTTCCACCTTTCACTTTGATGGTTACCTGTGAGTGATATTTCTTATCTGACTTACCGTGCAATTTTCTATTTTTTTTTCCTTTTTATTTTTTCACTGTGCTGAATTATAATACTGTAAATCCTTTATTTGGGACAAAATCTGTTTGTTTTTTATTCTTGGGTACTTAGGGAAATGATTTGCATGTGGAACACAACTAAAATATTGTAGCTGAAAATTATGCTCTGATTCTGTAGTCTATGATGTGATGGTAGCCATGATAGAAATTCTACATTGGTTGTCCCAGTGATAACTGAGGGAGCAAAAAAGTAATTCCTACATATTTTTGTTGAAATAATTTCACATTAATATCCAACATTTATGGGCAAGAGTAGGGAAGAGGAGGACAGAGAAATCACAAAATCCTTGAGGAAGAGGACCTACTTGGATAAGTGAACTGTGCTGAGAATGACATTGGTAGAGTTGAAATCCAAATGTGGCAGAATAAGCAAATCTTCTGTTACAGGACAAAAGGTATGATTTTCCTGGAGCCAAACTGAAACAGGAGTCTTTAATCTGGACAATTAAGCATTTTTAATAGTTTTCTTTCCTCTCAATTTATTTAGAACATGAGCTCTTCTGGACTCTCTACTTATAACACATTACAAAGGTAGTATTTATTTGTCAATATTAGCTCATTTCCTTGGTGATGCTACAGAGAAATGAAGTATTTAAAGTCAGATATGGGCACTCCCTGACCTTATGTTTGACACTGTAGATCTAATACTCGGCCTTTGCTTTATTGTTGACAACAGTTTCTGTAGGAGCAACCCACAGTAGAGAAATCTGAGACAGCAGCTGCTTTCAGAATAAGCAGAACATTGTTTGCATAGGCTGTGCTGGATTTCTGAAGTGTCAAGCCTATTGTCCTTCTATCTTCTCTTTGCTAGAGCCACATCATCAGACTTTTGCCAGGTTTACTGGAAAAATGCTACTGACCAGAGGGTGGTATTTGCCTCAGGCTTTCAGCAGCAGTGCCACACACCCCTTTCCCCTGCCACTCCCTCCAGTGACGTCTCAATCCTGGTCAAAGGAAAACGCATAAGGAAAGGTGTCTTCCACTATGGGTGTAGAAGTGAAGCATAGAGGAGATGTCAAGGTCTGAGGACAGAGCTATATCTGACTGGCCGTGCACAGCCCCCTTGGAGCCTCTTCCCATGGCACAGGACCCCATCTCAGTATTCATCTTGGACCTGTCAGTCCCTGCCCATTTCCCTATCTCATCCTTTTTTATTCTTTCTTCTTTTACTTTCCTTACTCTAGGAAAAAAACTAGACCCTTCTTTTTCTGACAGCTTCTTAGGCCTGTGTTCTCCATCGACCCAGAGACAATCCTGTGGATTTGCTCTGAGGATTTCACCCTAGTTATCCACTCTCTTTAGCAATGAGCCTGGGAGTACCTGTGTGATATTGACAATCTGTTGAAATGAAAATGAAAGATAATGATGAACATGGCACAGCTGACAGGATAAGAGCTTTGTCTGGGTTGAGTAACACATTGCTCAGTGGCATAACAGCAGAATGGATTGTCCAAAAACAAGGGGTTTGTGTGAGTTTGAGTCTTCATATTTACTGGCTGTGACGCATGCAGAAACTGTCCAGATTTTTTCTTTTTAATCAGTAAGAAACCTTTAATATATTTAAAAATTTAAGATCTTTGAATGACTTAAAGGTTTTTTTGTTTGAAACCCGCCATAGAGATATTTCTGCTTTTATGTTAACCATTAGTCTTATCAACAGCTCATTCAGAGGTTTTCGTCAGAACTGAATTTTACTGAAAATTTCATTTTAAAAATGGTTCCAGAACTTGTAGCAACACCCCCCACCCCCCCCCCCCCCCCCCCCCAAAAAAAAAACAACCCTAAGCAAACCCACCAAATTGAGTTGCACAACTTTTTACTCTTACTCCACATTTTACTCTTTTTTAATGCAGTATCGTAGGCTCTGAAGGCTCAGGACAAAAGGATGTATGAAAGGTGTAGAGGAAAGGCTTACAGGTGTTCAGGAAAGGTGTACTGGTTCTCATGCAGAAAGCCAGTACTGCTCTGGAAAGAAAAAAATAATATTTCAAATGCTATCAACCCTTGTAGCAACAACAGGCTGGATGGGATAAAGCGGAAACAACTAGAGTTCTTGAAGTTTTTTAAATACCAGGTCTTGAAGGAAGGCCAAAGGATTAGACCTTGTGGATGGACTGTTCTGGGCAACAATCTTTCTTTTGTACCAATCATTGTGGGAGACATGGATAAACTCTGAGCAGGACCAAGGCTTTCTTTTGCCATTCCCAGCTGACCACCATCCAAGAGCTAAATGTCATCACAGTGACAGTCTTCACACAGATTGCAACCTGCACTGTTAAATTTCAGACTGTGTCACTTTTGCTGAGGTGTAGATTTTGTTCCCTATTGTGGAGGCAACAAAGCCTAATTAGCCTTCTACTGCTACCTGTGCTCTTTGGACAGTCCCAGTGCCTCCATGCCATTGGTGTGTGCCCCTGATACTTTATATCACAGCTTCCATATTTCCTTACCACTGCTCCAAGCTCTGATCTGACTTGCTATTCTCAAATTTGACCTTACGTTTATTTAATTCTAGAAGTCTAACCTTTAGGCTTGGAAGCTGTCCTGGCAGCCTATCATCTTTCTTGTTCTTGCCCATCCACTGTTTGAACCTGAAGATTTACCAAGTCACTCTTTCACTAAGCTGCTGGTTCATTTTTTTACCTATCTCTTTTTCTTGTAATGTAACGCTAACAAGACTGGATAACTCTAGAGGCTTTTTATATCTTTGCAATTGTTGCTTCCAGTGTATTTAGTGTGTACAGTATACAATATTTACACTGTGCTTTTAAAAGGTATTTTTGATGATTCTGAAGTTAAGATATTGGAGTGTGGAAGAGATTCAAGCTCATTAGTTTTCATTAAGGTAAGCAGAAAGATGACTAACAGTGACCCAGAAATCTACATGTCTGTCCTTGTCTACAGAGAGACTATTTGTGATGTGTTACAGTGGGATAGTCAAACTGGCATGAATTTAAGATGGATAAGGGCATAGTGTAGAATATTTATAGCTCATGCACATGCAAATTTTATCTAGGCTATTCAAATATTGATTTTTGTGCAAGCTTTTATAAATATTTTAGAGATAAAGTGTAGTGACGCGAGTTTCTGGTTTTTGAATTTGTATTTTGTGTTTGTTGTAAGTCTGTACTTGGTATGTCCCTTCCACCCCCCTACCCCTGGTGACCCCTGTGGTTCCTCCTGATGTAACCCCTCCCCTTCCCTTCCCCATTGGGTCGGTGTTTCCCCGCCCAGCCCCGGGCTGGGAAAAGGAGACACACAGGCCCAGCCTCTCGCTGTCTCTCTCCACCCTCTCACCATGCTTCCCCCAAGGTGAGAAGGGGCTCTGGCAAAGCCCCTTCCACATGGCTGCACTGAATAAACACCTTCCTAACCCGAGAGAGCATGTTTGCTTCATCCAAGCCTGAACCACGCACAGCCTGCTGAGCTGAAGGACCCACACGAACTGTTTCTGTGGTCTGGGGATTCCTGCTAGAGGCATTAGCACCCCACTACGAAAGAAACATCTAAAATAAAGGGGAAGAATATGACATTTTGTCTTCTGCCAAAGTGGTGAAAAGGAATCATGATAAGCATCCCAGAACAATCTAACGGAGTTCTTGAGAGATTTGTCAGCTGTTGGTATAAAAATCCAATACCCTGTAAGACTGTTCAGTTCTGAAGAGCATGCTGTTTCCAGAGAAGTCTGGGCACATGCGCTATCCTAATGTCAACTTGCTAGATTTGCATGAAAAGCAACAATTGAAATTTGAATCTTTAGCATGCATCACTTACTACTGACAGCCTAAGACTGAATTTTTCCTCTTGCCATGGATCATGTGTAGTCCTTTCTTTGTGTAGGGAACCCATCCTTGGAGGATGGGCAGAGTAAAAGGTTTTTTATAAAAGACTAATTTTTTAAAAATAACATTAGTTAGTAAATATTAAAATATCTGGTGGGATTTTTGTAATCTGATCACGGAGAGAAAATAAGAATATAGATATGTAGGCAGAGAACTAAGCTGTCCTCTTATTGTGATATCTAATAACGTGGAGTTGCTTCACTCATTCAGTGAACAAGAGGTTTCCTGTCAGGAAAAAAATCTGCAGTTTTAATAAAGAAGAGAGTGATTGAATCCTGTTAGCTCCTCACAGAGTGTCAATTCTTTTCTCCTTTGCATCACTGAACATTCAAACCTGGAGTCACTTTGCTGTAATTTGCTGAACCTCAGTTTCTCTCTGCCCTCTGAGAGCAACATTTGACCTCTGGGCATGTGTAATGATCTTCATTATATGTAACAACTATTTGCTTACATTTACCTTTGTATATGACCTTGAAAAGATATTTGTGCAACTGTTCTTCCCTTTTGTTCTAGTCTAAACTGAGGAAATAATTGAAAGCAGTGCAACGGATGAATCAGACTCCAGAAAATAGAAGAGGTGAGTGATAGGACAGTTCTGAGTTGAGCAGAAAAGGAATATGGTACAAATTAAGGCAATAAGGTTCTAAAGGGTCAGAAGAAAAACTAATCAAAAGTTTCTTCAGCTGCTGAGATTTTTCCTGTTAGTGTGATCAAAATGTGCTGGTATCTAATGAACTCAGGTGTGTAATATTTCTTACACTTCTTTTACTCCTGGCCTTCTCTGAAACCAGTAGGTGTCAGTGGAAGGCTTTCTAAAGTGTTAGGTATGTCTCAGGGGATGAAACCTTTCAGCTGGCAGAAACTTAGTAATTGGATTTCATGCTTATGATGAGGAGGTTAAGCCCTGAATCACGTGCTTTCAAGGGCCCTTCCTAAGCTGCTTTTCAGCCTTCACTGTATCAGTCCTGAATGCAGTAGTTATCCATACAATAGTCCAGTCCCTCTTGGAGGTTTGCTCAGTGCTTTGATTCAGTAACAGTACTGAAGTTTACAGTCTCTTTATGTATTGCTCAAGAAAGTAGTGTCTTTTGATAAGTAAGTCTTTTGATCTGTAAGGAATCTGTACTAGGATCTTCAAGTGGGATAAAAAGCGTAAATCTGGAAAGTTGTGGAAGAGTGAAAAAAAAAAAAAAGTGGACTGCTGATAAACTAGGAAATCCTGTGAAATGTCACCAGGATAAAGTATACCTAGTCTGACCTGAATTTTATGACTTTAGTGAAAACCTGTTCTGAAAGCCACTTTTTTTCAGAGCGTGAGAACATACTGGCTAGTAAATTATAAAGTGGTAAATAAGGAAATGGCTGTTCACGGGGTGATGCAAAGTTCCTCTCTGAGAGAAGAGAAAGATCCAAATCTTCTTCATCTTCTTTCTGTGTAGTGTCAGGAACAGTGCTTGAACAGTCAAACCAGCTGTGGTTGTGTTTTATTTTCTTTTCTTCAGTAGCTAAACTGGCCTGAGTTTCTCCCTAGTGTAACTATCTTCCTATCAATGAACATATGCCTGAATGCAGCTGCTCTGATTATGTTTGTTTCAACAGCATGGTACAGATTTTGAATTCCATTGCTTTGCAGTCAACCACTAAAAAACCCATAAAATCAGTCATTGGCTGTGGATCTCCCACAGGACTAATGAATAAAACAAACAGAAGTCTCCAGGCCAAGGAATATCTGAGGAATATTTTTGCATAAAATGAGCTACAAGGCATTTAAACAATGGGTAAAGGTTCCTTCCTTTCACCTCCTTGCCAGGTACTAATTTCGGAAGTACTAACTCAGTTAACCTCAAACTTCCCCTCCCTGTCTTCCTCAATTTCACATTGAGGAATTAAAAGTAGCCAAATCAGAAAGATGTTAATGTTGGTGTTCTTCTTTTTGTCTTGCTGCTGTATTTAGAAGCCCAAGCCAAGAAATTTGGGCCACACGTGCTAACATGTGCTGGCACTATAGGGAACACAGATTTACAAACATTGTTCAAATA
Organism: Trochalopteron elliotii; assembly: GCA_024734555.1. NCBI lineage: Eukaryota > Metazoa > Chordata > Aves > Passeriformes > Leiothrichidae > Trochalopteron > Trochalopteron elliotii. The sequence goes on along the minus strand of JANPWX010000097.1, from coordinate 1,526,073 downwards.
TTGTTTGATGGTTTTTTTATTTTTTGTTTAGGGTTTTTTGTTTGTTTTGTTGGGTGTGGTTTTTTTTAATGTGGGATGGTAAGCCATTAAACTGTTCAATCAACATTAAACTGATATGAGAACATTACAATTTTTTCAGGGGAGAAAAGAGACATCTGAGTATATTTTAAAATTAAATGAAGTTTTCTTAATATTTTCTAAAGCAGAAGGCATGGTTTTCTTCTTTCTAGATAACATTTCTTTGAGGCCCTTCCAGGACCAGTCACTTATTCTGATCTGCAGAGTGAGACTATGATGTTCTATCATTTACAGTGCTTCACACGAAAAGCAGCATCTTTGAGAAGCTGGTGGCTATGGGACCCCAGGGCAGGGAGCAGCAGGAAGCATGGTGAGGCCCTTTCCCTACATGAAATTTGGTGAGGCCCTTTCCCCTCTCAAATTTGACTCATGCTCTCTTCCTCCAGCCTGCCTCACTGTTCATCAAGGTGTTAGCTCCCACTGGACCTATTGACTGAGGGCTGATACTGCATCCCAGACCACAGGGGTGAAGAGGAGGGCTGGCTGCCACTGACAAGCTGCTTGGAGAGTAGGAAATTTAAGTGTTCTGTGATCTTTAAGGTGGAAATGTCATCATTACTCAACATAGTGCCTAGTCCTGAATCTGACACCCTGTAACACAAAGCTGTCACATGTGAAATATGGCTAATGAATTACTGCAGATTCTGAAAGTCCCTTCCAGCTCCAGGGTAGCCTCTCAGTCAACAGAGTTCTCCTGACCTGCTCATTGCAGGAGTGAGACAAGCCAGGGAGCAAGGTTAGAAGATCTCACACAGCAGAGAAAGGCCAGTTCTTCCTTTCTGCATTCTCACGCCTTTCACCTGTGCCTTGCCTTCCTCCTTCCTTCCCTTCTGCAATTGCAAAGCCTTGGAGGTGTAACCCTGCACCCATCTTTCCCGGCTGTTCCATTCTCCACAGTTTCCCTTGCATACAGACACAAGTGTGGGAGGCAGAAAACAGGATGACCCTCAGCTGCCCTGCCACCAGGGAAGAGTAGTTTATTTGTATTAGTACAGACCACTGGAGTGAAGGGCACTACTTGTGCATGCAGTTCCTCTCATTCCCTAGATGAGGAACTGGCAAGGGACTGCAGTACAGCTCTGGCTGCAGCAGCATGGACACTGACAGGCTACAGATGAGCTTGCTGACAAGCTGAGAAAAGCCAAAAAGGTCTTTGCCTCAAACAAGACCCTGGCCGGACAGAAGCATGAACTGGCTATGTAGGATCTTGTAACATAAATTGTGGACTTGTAGTGAGGTGAATGGGTGAAGTGACAGTGAAGCTGGCCTGTAAAATTCTGAAGTGCATTTTTTTCTGGACTCTCCTAAGGGAGTACGACATGTTTATTCTTCTCCTTGCATGGTATTATCTGTTCTTTGTCCTGGGACTCAATAATTTCCTCCTTGGCTCTGTTCCCATTGTGTCCAGAGCATGACTATTTTTCCATGAAGTGCTAAAGGATCTTGGTTGAGATGGCTGTGAAAGGTGAGTGGGACAGCCCATGTACCAACATTCATTTCCTGGTGGAAATAAAATGTGGGTACAGTTGGTGTGTGTACCCAACTGAACTGGGGACAATGTTGTGGGTGCTTGGCATGGTTAACTCAAGCTCAAATGTGGATATACCCACTAAAAACCCTATGGACACAGCCTTAGAGGACAATTAGCTTTGCTCTGTCCTTTAAATTGTGCATGCACTTTTTTACTTCTGCAAACCTGAAGCAGACGTGAGATTAAGAGAACAGCACAAAAACTGCTCTCTGTTTCAGAACAGCTTGAATCTATGAGGTGTAAAGTTCTTGATAAATGGGGAGAGATGAACACACTAGAGACTGTGAAGAAAGAAATAGTGGTTTATGCTGTGATGGTAAATATAATGGCAAACACTCTTAAAAAAATACAGGCAAAAAAAATCATAAATTCTAAACACGTCCTGGTAAGATTTCTGTAGAAGTACTGGTGTCTATGCAGGTGCTACCACAATGGACCTTTTAGCACTGAGATATTGGCCTTCACTGGTCTTTATTTTATTCTCACACACAATATGCGCCTAGTTTGGGTGCTCACCACAGCATCTTAGCCTCTGCCCCTGCAATGGGGGAGCTTATAGGCTGACCCTCACTATGTCAGATGATGATCTACAGATGTAGGGGTTATTTCTGAATTCAGGTTTGGGGATTTGCAAGTAAATATATATTAAACAGCATCATCATTATTTTTAACTTGTTTGTTTCTTAGTCTGGAGAAACAGAAAGGTTCTGGGTGGGATTTTTAAGAATTACAAGTTGGCATCATTTATCCTTGAAATGAATGCTGAAACTCCTAGTGACTTCAAAGAGGGAGAGATAGGACTGTCTCCTGACTTCCTTTGAAATCTCGTTTCTGGATGCTGAAATAAAAAAACATTTTTGAAGATTATTTACTAGTATGTATATAGGAATTACCATAGCTGTGAACACATTTCAGATGCAGACAGGAAAGTCAAGTTTAAATCTAGATTGACTCAGAAGTCTTTGATGGATTCTTGATATAAAGTAATTGATTTTTAATAAAATGACAAATATTAACATGAATACTTGTCTACAAAATGAAGTTGGTGGGTTTTTTTTGTTTTAATTCACTAGGCTCCATCATTATTTATTCAGCTGTCTTAGTCATTGGTGCTGTACAAAGCAAGCAGTGAGAGATAGGCTTGCATTGAATACTGTGTAATCCAAGGTACAGAACTTGCAGAAATTTCTTCATATGCTAAAATTTGCATACTGAAAATGGCCTGTGTGAGGACCTCTTAAACTATAAAACATAGATGCTTGCAAATTTCTTCAGGATTAGTGCATTCAGCATTTAAAACAGTATTCCTTTTCTACTGGCTGTTGTGCAGTTAGAAATAGCGCAAGATTTCAATAAAGGCACTTTAACATGTCCTTGTCACTGGTTATGCTGATAAATGTTCCAGCTGTGTGAAGTGAGGAGGTAATTTCATGCAGCTAAAAGTACAGTCAGCATGAGTAGGGGATAATGTGTCACTCCTAATGGTGGGCAAACAGCAGTTGTTCATGTAAGGCTTATGTTTGACTAAGCATCTAAAAGGTCAAACGTATCTCTGAACTTACTGTCCCCTGAAGCAGTTATACCTGTTGACAGGAGATGAAGTTAATTAATGAAGTATACTCTGAGTAAAACAGATACCAAAAAATCACAGAAAAGCTGAAAAACCCTCATGAAAAGCACATAACATGAAAATTGCAGGTGTAAATACAGCCAGCCTTCTTGTTATATGTTTGACCATCTTTAAATTCAATGACATATTTAAAATAATTGTTTTTCCTGCCTAATTTTTAAACCAACCCTGTGCACTGCTACCTAAGAGTACAAGAAAGAAGTCTGTCACTTTTTTCTAAAGCAATTGACAGGCCTTCAACATCAGAGAGCTTATGAAATGAAGGGAATTCTTGGTTTGTTTAGAAGATTTACTTGGTATTAAGGTATTAAAACAATGAACAGCAGCAGTAAGTAAGAACTCTCTTTTTTCCCCTCTTTTTTCTTTTGTAGTAAACAGGACAACTTAGGATCCTTGTGCCTTATGTAAAGGTTCCTGTGTAAGCTCTCTAAGATATGCTCCCTCATGGAATGATAACAAATGAAATATGAAATATGGTCCTCTGAAAAAACCTCCACTTTGGGTAGTTCTTCCTTTTGCTTAAAAAAAAAAAAAAAAAAAAAAAGAATATTCAGAAGGTCTTTAAATATAAATCACTGGTTTATAGAGTGGCTTTTTTGGGGGGTGTTGAGCTTGTCTGTAATGAAAAGGGACAGTCAGCAGATGGCAATGTTGTATTGTTGTCCCAACAGGAGACGGCCACATCAGCAAGGGAGGGAAACCTCTTATATTCCTTAAGTAGCCGTAAGGGAAAATGGATTGGCCCCTGCAGGCCTTCGGAGACTTGGTCCTTCAAGTATTCCCAAAGGAATACTTTGGCTGAATCCTTGTGTAGGCTTTCTGAGTTTGTAATACCATTTGTAACAGCAATTCAATATTTAAAACCCCTTATTTGAAAGGGAAAACCCACTGTAAATTAAGAACATTCTAATTAAGCTAGTGCATTTACATATTCTTTTAAAAACATTTCATAATGAAACATAACTATGACATGTTCTTTGCCACAGAGGTTTTATTTTTAAAGAGAAGTGTGTCTGATGCATTTTCTTTTGCTGGAATATTAACAGATCAGTTTAAGTGATCTGTTACTGCCTTTTCATGCTCAAACTATAAAAGTCAACTCATCAAATGTGTTTCTCCAATGCCAAATAAAAGTCATCTCCTTGGAACCCAGTGTGGTTCAGGCATAGGGCAAACTAGTTTGGACATGAGTTACCTTCACTAGCTCTAATCCCAAATGACTGGAAATCTTCTCTTCGGCTCCAGCAAATTCCAGAATAGACCTGCTGTACTTTGCCCTCTAGAAAGTGGAAACGTATGGGATATAATTTTTTTTTTTCCCTTTTCCTAAAGTACCGTGGAGAGCTATTAGAGTATTTTCATTTAAATATGTAAATCAAAGCTGCAAAAGCTTCCTCCTTCCAGCTGGTACTGAAGGCACTGGAAGGAGGTAAAAGCCTGTGGTAGATAACTCTGACATATAAAATTCATGGAACAGCTCAGCAAGAGGAACTTGGAAAGACTTCTGTTAAATAGAGGAACTAACAGATGTCTTGAAAGAAGTGAGTAATAGTTTGAATAAAACAATTTTAGGTTCTGCTGCACACTCTGAAGTCTGAAGCTCTATGTTAGTAGTCAAAAAAGCAGGCATCATTTCAGATATAGGTGAAACGTGAAGTACAAAGCTCATTGCATTCAGAGCTTTGTCTAGCAGCTCAGTCTAAAAACCAGAAATGGTCATGGGTGCTGAAAGACTAAATCAAGTCACTTGTAGCATAGTAATGGCTGTAGCCAAAAACGATGCTGTGAACACCCTTACTTGTTTACATGGTAAGACCTGGTTTTACTGTCTGTTCAGTTTCCCTTAGAGTGAAAAACTGGCAAGAAGAGGGGCTCTATGTCAGACTCAAAGACGTATGTAACTTGAAATGTAGTGCTAAATTAAAACTCCTGTCACACAGAGACTACTTACTATAATTTATGTCAAGGTTAATGGAGTAAAAAGTATTGGAGTATTTTAAATGCTGATCAGACACGTTGCCAATTAGTGTTGCTGCAGATTTTTTGTTATATACCGAAAGGTATTTCAATGTTTCTCACCATTTATGTCTTTTTTACAGGAAGTTGAAGGAAACAGCACAGAAATTTAAAATGAACTGAAAATCCCTCAGGAAAATCAAATTTGAGTATTAAATGTTCAAATATCTTTGTCAGTGTGGTTACAAAGAAAGTGCTAGAGAGATGGAAATGCCAGTCATAACAGCTTTGGACCAAAGTAAGACAAGTTAGTTACTGATATCAGATGCATTCAAGTGTTCATTGCAGAACATACAGAGTAGCAGCTGGGAGTCATAATCAGATATTATAGATTTGACTTCAGTGTGGCTCAGAGTATTAAATAACAACAAATTATGTACAGAGTTTAATTAAAAATTCTGACTCCTTCAGTTTTTATTTACAGAATCAGAATATTCAAAGTTGGAAGGGACTCAGAAGGATCATCAAAGTCTAGCTCTTGGCCCTTCACAGGACAGCCTCAAGAATGACACCATGTGTCCAAGGGCCTTGTTCAAACACTTCTTCAACTCTCTCAGACTTGGTAGTATGACCATACAGGTACATAACAGACACTTTGTGGTACTTAAAGACTTATAAGTTTTCTGAAAGCATCCTGCTGATGTTTTTTCACACCTGAAATGGAGTAGTTCAAGCCTTTGTCTGTTCTGACATTGCTCACTAGTGCCAGTTTTAGTAATTTCTTTGTGCAGTGCAATTTTATTTGTATTGGCAACTAGCTTGAGATTCTTAAACTTGTTTGACAAAAACATTCTTTATTTGAAAGGGCTGTATTTTGGGGTCATCTCAAGCATTTAAAGTAACATATTTTAAGAAGTTAAATCATGCATGTTTGATTATTGATGCTGCCTGTCAGAAGTATTGAATATTTTTGTTTCTGTCGTGCTTTCAGTATTTTGTTTTAACACAAGACTGTTTATTCCTAGCATGTTTTTAGTCTTCCAAAGCTCTGTATATTCCAAAGCTTTGGATGAGGAGCCACCCAATCCAAAAGATGGTGGAAGAGAGGCTATCCCTACTTATTTATCCACTGTTAAGATCATGAAACGCACACACTTATACAGGTATTTGTTTCAATGTTGCTTCAGATTGGTGGTTGTGAGTTTGTAGTGCTGCTTAGAGTTTTGTTTTTCTTACCTGAAGTACAATCTTACAGAAACTGAGCCAATGTCAGTCAGAACTAAGGCTTTGTATGAGTTGAAAAATATATCTATAAAATATTTGAAATGTCTGGTTTGTTGTCCATGAGTGTTTTTGTACCTACAATTTGTCAGTATAAGAAATCACTGAATCCAGGCAAATCAGGTAGTGGCAGGCTGCAGTAAATTTAATTCCTTAGTTTGCTGCATGCCTGATTTGTTAGTTTATGTCTGCATGAGTAATGCATATGATTTAATCTATCAGTTGGAGGTGGACATCATAAGTTAGTAAAAGGCCTGAGCACACACATAAAGGCTCACTGATCTGAGTGCATTTTGGGTCAGCCTTTCACGGTTTCAAACATTAGACAGACATTATGGAGTTGTCTCATTTTGTTATAACACAACACCAAGAGAAAGATTTCTCAGATTTAGATGGCAGGTGGTGTTTTGTGCCATAGGCAACCCAAACTGCAGATTCCTGTTGTGTCTGTGACCTATACACTTCCATGCACAATTATGATGTTGTTGGTAAGAATCCAAAATTATAGTTACAGACTCCAAAGAATAAGATCCATTAATATAGGAAAGAATAATTCTATTTTCATCTTATTGCCAACATTTGGTATCAAGGGTGATGTTATATTTGCTGACACTCATAGAAGTTTTTACTTTTAAATTTTATTAGGGAAGTAAGACAAGATTTTTTTTTTCAAAAAAGCTATGAATCTTAGAAAAAAAATTCTGAACTCAGATCTTATGAAATATAAAAATTTTTGATTGAATTATTTTTTCAAGTTTAAGATAGAAAATCAATAATTCTATTAGTCTATGAAATCTTAAAACTAAAGCCAAGCTTCTGTTAATTTTTTGTTTCTTGCTCTTGATTGAGAACTGTGTTAGGTTTCCTAAGGTGGTGTGTACAGTTATGGTACACTTGTGTTGTTGGAGGATGGCAATGCAAATTGCTCTTAATTCAGGAGCTGCTACCTAATAATCTAAGACCACTAACACACAATAATTTCATACCCTTTATGGTATGAAATTATTGTATATCATGTTGTTAGGATTTCCTGGATGGATGCATTCTTTATGCTTAATGAAGGGGAGGAGAGGAATTGAAGAAGAAAAACAGTAAAGCAAAGCATGAAATCTAAATGAGCAGTCTCCTCACAAACATCAGGGAGAGGACTTACTAGACAATGATTTGTATTTTGCTTCCTGCTTAAATTTGCAAGGAGTTCTTTGCCAGAGCAGAATACTAGTAGATCTAGAAAGTTAAAGACGATCACAAAATTATGTGCAAAATTAATAAGTGTTTTGGTCACTGATAGTTACATTCCCTTCAGGAACTGAATATAAGTCAGTGTAGCTGAGGTGTTAGAGATTATGTAAAGGACCTGTATGAATAGAAGAGGTCTTTGCTCTTTCCGTTCAAAAAGTATTGATGAATTATGTTCTGACAACATGAGGAACGGAAAAGGTACAAACAAGGTTATAAGACATGATCACACTTGCATCTGCTTATAAACTGCAGAACTGTGCATGAATCAACTTTCTGGAATTTCTTTGATTTTGAATTGAGAGTTATGTGATCTGCAGGTCAGGTATGGGACTGAGTGGATAAAGGTATGGGACTGAGTGGATAAATGTCAATGTCATTTGACAGGCAAAATTTGGACAAAAATAAAACTTAGTTCATTCTGTGAGGATGATAGGATATATTTTGTTAAAAATTAAAATTTGAGAACATTATAAATGTAAAATAATCGGTCAACCAAAAGGCTATTAGAAATAAAACATAAAGGTAATTAGTAATAGATATAGTAGAATACAAGGTTAATTAGTCTCATTTGTATGATGTTAATAATTTAATGTAATCAGCCCTGGGATACTTACAGAAGCACTCTCACTAAATGTTTTAAAAAATGTAACAGAAGGATTTTTACATTTTGCTTCAAGCAGAGCTTATGTATAAACCTTTTAAAGCAGCACACTGTCTTGGGATATTTGCAAAATAAGATGCTTTGTAAAATGAATGTCCAAAATTCTGCTCTCCTCCACAATGTTAGGAATCACATTTCTAGAGCTGGCATTATTCTCTTTCTCCAGGACAGATCAAGAAGACTGAAACATTAATGGTAGCATGAGATTTCTGAGTCAAAGTCTGTCTTGAGGCATAATTAACGGAAGGCGTCTAATTAGCTGAAGTCAAAACTGTATCATCCTTTGCCCTTAATGTACATACAATAACATACTTGACATTTAATTAGAGGCAAAACATGGATTAATAATTTTTTAATAGCTTGGTAGGTGCTAAGAGATTGTCCGGTGAATTGGGCAAATATTTAGCCTGTGCCTGTAGCCAGATAAACAATTTGTAGCAAACAATTTACTTAGCCAATTTCTACTGTTTCCACAGTAAGAATATGATTTCTTCAGGCTTACCAGCTTTGAAAGTTGTTTTTATTTTTAGTTCTCATTTGAGAAATTAAAACTATTCAAAATACAAAATTTTGAACACTATTTTTCACCTCTAAATAGATTAAGTCATAATACAGTTTTGTTTTCCTGATTAGAGGGTTCTATTCACAGGTCTAGAGGAAGTAGTAAAATCAGTTTTGGACTTAACTTTCCATTCTAATTTGTATTGGCCTGCTGTCTCACTATTTTGTAGAAATGTTTGTTCACAGGTCTTAACAGCTCTATTTGATCCATGCCTAAGTCATTGTAGGAAAGGAAGGCAGCAGGAAAGCAAGTTATGCCATGAAAATGATGATGTCCACACTCCACATTATAAAACTTTATGGGACAGTGCCACAGATATAAAACATTACTTGTAATACCAGATCTAGAAAAAGTCTTTCTTATTTAGAAAGGTGGAGGGGGAATGCTTTCTAGAGCTGCTGCATTGAGCCAGGTAGCTTTTTGCCCAGATCCATTCCAACAAATTTCAGTTATCGAGGAAGATGTTAGGGAATATGAACCATCCTCTGGAGATTAATCTTTCTCTCTTTGGTGCCTGAAATCAGATGAGTTGGTCTTAGTTCCTTTTTTATGGCTCATAGTGGGAAGACCCCTGGGTGCTGCCTGTGTTTACCTTGGAATTTTGACTGTCACAGGTTTAGATATCAGTTTCTGGTCAGTGTTTGTGGTGGTTGTATGTTATATTTCTTTTTAGAAATATGTGGGAGCTAGTAGAGGGAGTTTTGCTACCTGAAAAGGAAAAATTAATTTCTGACAGTCTAGAAGAAAATAAGTCAAGAAAGACAAATACTCAAACTTCAAACATACTCCTAATTTCCTGAGGGTGTGCCAATTGAATCCAGGCTTGAAAAACTGCTATTAAACCCCATAATCACATATTATAATGAAATGTCAAAACCAGAAAAGTGTTTTCATTTTTGCACACACTATTTTGGATAGCTATACTGTCCGCATAAAGCGATATTATCATATAGCATTTTTAGAAGATGTAGAGTGCTAATAATTGTATTAAACAGCTGTGTTATTCTGTACAGTTTTCAGTAGACACTGCCCTTTTTCCATCATGGCTCCTTTCCATATGGGAGCACCAGCTAGTAATTATTCTCAGGACAAGACTCCCATGTGGAAGTTATTTAACTATATCAAAGTTGTGTCTTCTAAAAAAGATCTGGTACTAGTCTTGGATCATTCTTTGAACTGTGGTGGTACATACTGGCATATCAATGTTTTTTGTGTGAGTGTTTTCATGGCCCCCAAATTTTGACTTTCATTTTATGAACTCTTACTGTGGTTGCAGTTTATTTTTTAAATCATAAGATGGGTTCAGATGAAGTGGAAGCATCTGCTTGATTTTGCAGAAAGCCTGAAAAAGCAGGTCAAAGAAAAAGTAGTCCTTTCAAATGGAAGGGCTGTTGTTTAATACCTGTAATTAAATGTCTGCTATGAAGAGTGGTTGTTTATGAAGGAATGTGAAGGGAAAGTAGGAAGAAAATAAGACTATACCAACTAAATCCATGCCAAAAGAACATTTTTTTCCCCATGCACAATCAACCCATGGAAAATGGATTTTTTTTTCAATTCTTTAATTTAATAAGTAATCAAATGGATAGGGGACATGGAAATAGTCACACTTTGTAGCAAACAAGACAAACCCAGAGATGTCAATGCGTCAAATGGATATATTTGCATTCATTGGAGGAACATTCATTCCAAGAGACTCATAGACTCTACATCCCAGTTTAAGTGAAGTGTATAGTCTATTGCAGGCAACCTGGGATAAGTCATACAAAAAACCTCAAAAAACCAAAAAACCCAACCTAACAAAAATCAATAAGAAAAATAAGAAATATCAAACCCGCCATTTCCAAACAAATAAAATGCCTACCCCAAAAAGAGCCACCCAGGGGTCTTCAAATTGCTTGAAGTTGGTTCTTATTTGCTTGGTGTTTTGTTTTTTTTTTCTTTGTTTTGTTTTGGTTTTTGTTTGGATTAGGGGATTTTGACTTAGTTTTATTATTTGTTTGGTTTGTTTTTGTTTTGATAAGTGTATATTTTTTGTTTGATCAAGTTTCATGAAAAGGTTGTCACTGCGGTAGGTGACATTGTAAGACATCAAGCTGAAGAAGTTCCATCATGGAGCTGAGTTCTTAGGTTTTTGCCTTGTTTTAGATTCAGGTCCAAAAAAAATTTGTAGCTGCTGAAAGTGAAATATCCTTAATTATCTTCCTCTGCCTTCTTTTTGGCTCAAGCCACTGTCTGAGATGAAGCCCAAATTCTGCAGTGCTACCTGTGGTGTCTCAGCATTGATGTGTGTCACTTGCATTGGACTCCCATGGAATCTGCCACTGAGGCACTGCTGTCTCTACCTTACACATGGACATCTCAGATCATGGATCCAGCTTGTCCTAAAAGATGTGGTGAAAATATTTTTAAAATTTTATTTTAGACCTGTGGGCCCTTTATCCTGACTTCTGAGGAAGAGTATATGAACAAGGATTATTAGGAGAATTGACAGTGTCTCCTAAATTCTAGTGAATGGCTTTTTCTTTGGATCTGCCATCTTCTGCTATCCATGCTACTAGAGAGAATTTAAACAAATCATTATGAAAAAGGAAGGGAGAAAAACAGTAGTATTCTCTCCATGAGTTGCTGTCCAAGATGGCATTTGTCTGTGGAAATCTGTTATAGAATGACATTTTTAGAAAGAAGTGAAAAAGATAGGATTTTTATGGGTAGCAAGGGCAGTCAGAGTTATAACAGTTACGGCTGAAAACAGGAAAAGACTTGAAAGTAAGCCAGAATCCCTCAGTAGTATCTAATACGTGAAGTAAGAAGGGAACATCCTATAGCAACATATGGTGCTGCTGGCTGCTGGAGATAGCACTCTGTGGAAAACACTTTCTGAATTTGGGCCCATGGTGTCAGTTCCCATGTCTGGTTTAGAGATAGAAAATAGAGAGCTACTGTAATTTGTGATTGCCCTGGAATGTATTCTGTGAAGGTAATTTAAAAAATGTATATACTTTTTTTTTTTTTTAAGCATTTTGGGTCATTTCAGTAAAGTCAGGGCAGAAGAAAAAAAGAGATTTGAACTTTTCAAGGACAATATATGCATTCATTTCTCAATATAAAACAGTCATTACCCGAGTCTGATCTATATTTATGTACAAGTACTCATTAGTATTCTATGAACACAAATGTGTGTTTTGAATGCACTAATTATTGCAGCATATTTTTAATAATTCTCTTCTTGTAACCCTCAATTTATCTTTATTGCATTTATGAAATAAATGTAGGAGTTCCCAGAAGGTGAATGTAATATTATTTTGTGCTCACCTCTTATCAGAGACTTTGCCAGAAGTTTACAAGCATCAATTAACTTTCACCATGCTGCCATCTGGGAAATAACTCTTCTTACACCCATGTTATAGTTGGATAAACAAACAGGAGCTAAATAACTTGGCCAGGATCATGTTGCCACTTGGGAATAGAGATTTCACACTGTCTCCCAGTCCCTCACTCAGGTCCAACCAGTAAGCATGCTCCCACACAGTTTAGTTACACTTTGGACTGTTTTTGATGAACTGAGTTACTGTTTTTTTTCTTCTGAATCATCCAAAACTTGCCAACATTTTATTTTAATAAATAATACTCAGGCAAATATTAATAGATAAATATAATGTTTATCCTCACCTTTGGTTGGTTCTAAGATTTGTGTATGCTGCTAACACAGGAGGATAGCAGACAAAGCACAAATATTTTTTTGTGATTTCCTTTAAAAAGACTTTCTACTGACAACAATGGCTTTTGGGTCAGTTTCTCATATTCATATTATAAATTGATCTCTTCAATTCCTCGGTTAGCTTATTTTTTCTGTGCACAGAATCCTTTTCTTTTTCTAATGATTTTAGAAATGTTTCTGAGGTTTGGTTGATGAGGCATGCACAAGGGATGAGGAGAGTTTTTTTTTCTGTTGTGTATTCTTCCTGTATTGTTGGTAACCCCTTTGAACCTAATAGTGATGTATCTAATTGTGGGTGGAAATAGAAGGCTTCAAGTTATTAAAATTGTTCTCTTCCTATTCCAGCTCTAGGTAATTAGATTTTTTGGGTAGGGGTGGGATTTAAAGGTCATCTCAATTCTCCCTTATGCGTGATATTAATTATAAAGGCACAAGGACCACTGCAACAGTATTTGCTCTACAACATTGGAGGATATACTTCCGTGTGAAAAATGGGTCATTACTGTTTGACTGCTGGATTTACTTTTCCTGGAGAGAAGGTGGTGCCAAAGAAAACTTTGTATGTTACTGTAGTGATAACTTCCAAATTTTAGGGACATTCTCACAGAAGGAAGCCATCCTTTCTAACCTATGAGATTTAGGAATGTCAACTGATTCTTTCTGATTTTGGCACTGAGACGGATGATCATTTAAACAGATGGAATCTTTAAATAGATATACTATGATAATTCTCTTTGTAATAAACATTATTATTATTTGAAAATCTGTCAGATTATACCTCAAGTGTTATCTTAGGGAGCAGTCAGGGAAGGGCTGGTATTACCCTGAAGTGAGCAGCTACTGTTATGTCTAAGTGAAATCCAATCACTTGGTGCGTAGATTAATCCCAACAAGGTGACTCTAGAAAGTATGATTGATGAGGTTACCTGTGTCTAAAGAATACAGGTTAATAACATGAAGAAGATGTGCATAAGGATTTGATTCTGCCCAGACGTGCATTTTGCTTCACAAGGGGTTAGAAGTCTGCCAAGCACCACAGCACTCATAGCTGACTGCTTTGCCATTTGGGCAAGGGGTAATCACTTTTAATTATACCCAGGGAATAACAGTGCTCCCCAAGCAGATGTGAGCAGCCAGAGGGTGGGAAATCATAGGACGTCTTTAAAGAAAGAAGTGATGGGAAGAAGATTTGCATGAGAAGATCTGAAGTATTGAGGAGAAGCAGGAAGTAGAGAATCCCAAATGAAGTACTCTTCTATTTAAAAGTTTTGCGTCCTCTGATTGTGCCAAACAGTTAGATGCTGGGGCCTGAGCTATGGATGTCTACCAGTGGGTTCCATGTGAACATTTGGAGCTGAGAGAAGTAGAAGTTTCTTTGCATTTTTAATATATTTATGTATTTATTTAGTAAAATATTTAAATTTCATCTATTTAGCTTCTGTCAGTAAATTGTTCATTTTACGTTTACTTGAATTTTGGTTGAGTTCGGGTTGATTTCAGGGTGCTGGCAAATGTCAAGGTCTCTTCTTTTGGGGAGGGAATTTCAAACTTGACTTTTGAATTTCTTTTTTTTTTTTTTTACTATCCAGTAAATTTATTGGTTGTTATTTCCAAAAGGAATCTCAGCATCTGGCCAGCTGCATAGGCCAGTCTGAAAGATGATGCTAGAGATCTATGTGAAAGAAGCCTCTTTCAGCAAATGGTGTAAATTAAGAACAGAATAGTCTGATCCTCAAAAAAGTAGTTGGGATTCAACATTTAATTTACAGTGAATTTTACAAGATTGAGTAGGCAACACTTGTTTGCTTTTCTCAAAAAAACCCCACTAGCCCCTAAAAAAACCCGACAAAACAACCCAAAAAGGCTTTTATTCTTATAATTTGAAAGCATAAAAATATTCATTACATCCATTACAGAGGATAAGCTGAAGAAGGGCCTTTTGATTAAGGTAAGAATGGAAGAGGAAACAATCTGAAGTATATTAAATGAAGTATTAAAAGACAAAAGACACTGCTCTCATGCATTCTAGAAACCAGAAATCTGTCCCAGACCTAGAAGCAGATTAGCAGAAGAGATTTTCTATCTCTGAACATGCAAGGTTTTGGTAGAAGTTTCCACAAGACCCTTAAAGTAGAACATTTCTCTCCTTAAGTCCGAGGAGAGCAGGCTTTCTAACTGGGTTTAAAGATATTCTGTTTCAACTTTTACAAACAAAGATATTTCTCTTTGGTGGTAGAATTGTTATTTTCTTCTCATGGGTATTTTTGTCCTGCACTCTGAAAATCAACTAAAAATGCCATGTAAATATTATTTTATTCCAGTTCTATTAAAAAAAGAGGAATTATATTAAAAAAGAATGATCCGTAAAGCCATAATTATTGTCATAAAGATGACAGAGGCTTAGATGGTTATTTTCTTCTTTACCCTGTTCTATTCTGATATGTCAAACTATCCAGCAGACTGAAACTTGCAAAGTTTTTTAATATAAATGATAAGTTGGGTGTTGCATCACAGAAAAATAGAGCTGGAAGACTTCTTGAAAACTAACCGAGTCCTAACACCTATTTATCCTGTTCTTAAAATCTTTAAAATGTAGAGGGTGAAGTAGATGCTCACCCTCTGTAGCTTATCTTGTGCTTCAGTTTCCTGACTGTTAGCTAAAACAGTTTTCTCTTTTAGGAAGTCTTTGTACAAGAATATCTCGCTGACTTCTTGCAGCCTTTGCAAGGGGAATTACTGTTTAATGAGATTTCAGCCATGCAGTTTGATGGAGGGAAGAAGACTCTGTCCTTCACTAAGTGAAACATCTTTTAAATAAAAAAAAAGAACCAAGGCTTCTGTATACTTCTGAATACATGTGAACACTGTGTCTTAAACAAGAGCAGAGCTTGTTCAGTGGCCAAACTCTCACCACTGTGGAAGCAGTCCTAGGATTTCATTCACAAGTTTTGTATCATGGGACAAATAATGCAGAGGTAAGTCTGTTTATTGCCAGCTTGTGCATTATAATAGGTAAACATAGAGAAATGTGAAAAAACCACCTGCTTCCAAAGGGATGAACCCCATGGAGAGGGATTTGGCATGAGGAAGACCTTTGTCAGCAGAATTCATTTGAAATTGGAGGAAGTCTCCTTCAATGGCTCATTCTGTAGGATTATAAACTTGTGCTCTTGGTAACTATCCAGGAAGGTGGTTTCTTTTCACCTTAATTTTAGAGGCTACTTACCCTTAGACATGTCTGTAGTGTCATGGATGGTTTTTCAGTTCTGCTGGTGACATGGTTTGCTTGGTGTATATCTCAGGTAATGTTCAGGATTGCAAATTACCATCAACTGGAAAAAAAAAAAAGGCTCACTATTCTCTATTACCTTAAAGCAAATGATCTCAACTCCTTCGATTTTTAGTGTCTATCTGTCCAGTGCTAGGGACCTACTTTATTGTAGACTCCAGCACTATATTTCTTCAAATGAGCAAGTGATTCCCTCTTATTAACTTCCAGGAATGGGATACTTACCTCAATTGACGACAAAACCTGGACATAACGTACAATCATAGTGTGGCATGCATTTCTTCTATGTTGTTTGTCTAGTTAATTAGGACATTAGCCAAAGCAATTAAATTATTTAACCTAGAAGAGTTGATATATTTAATCTCTTTTATTTTTTTCCAGTAAATGAAGTGCAAGAAGTGGGTAGTAATAGCAGTAAGATATTGTAATTAACATTTAGTTCTGTTAATGAAAAAAAAGAGAACCCAACATGATGAAATTAGTCAGTTACCTAAGTGAATTCAGAAAAAAATCAGAACATTTAAAAATTACTGTTTATGCAGTCAGAAAACTAGTCACTAAGTTACCACAAACTGATGATGTGAACAAAGTGATGCAGTTGTTAATGCCTACATTGCATCATCTAATTAGGAGCAGATTCTAGTATCTAAAATCTCCATCATCCTTATCTCTTTGCTTGTTTTCATAAAGCACTGTACTTTGGGCCAATGTCTGCAGTAGGAAATGCTAGGTAGCCCTGTGAATTACTCCTATGTGTTCTTTAGGAATTTGCGGAATAGAACCAATTCATTCAGGACATCCTGACATCAAGATAACAGCTGAGAGCTTTCTGAACATTTCAGGAGCTTTGGGTGGGTTAGACAGGATTGGTGTGGTGCCTGAGGACTGGGTGGGGGAGCAGCTAGTGTATTTTGTGAAAAGCTGAGTATAATAAAATAGGTAAAACAGCTTTTGTGAAGCTATGGGCAAAAATCACAGTGCAGTTGTACCTTTGGGGTCTGCGAGTTGTTTGCTTTTCCCAGCTTGTTCTCCCACTCTTTGAGGTTCAAACATCTACAGCCCCTCCTGATACCTGTGAACAAGCCTTTCTCCATGCAGACAACTGCTTTCTCCATTCAGACTTGTTTGCTCTGCTCCTCCTGCCTGTTTCAGGGATCACACAAAAGTGTTCTACTACTCTGCCTGCTTTCTGGGGCTGCCCTGCCTCTTAGATTACCTATTGCTTTGGTCTGTCACCCAAGTTCCCTTCAGAGGAGGTGCAGCTGCGTGAGATAAAAGGGCACCAGGACATGGGGAAGTTGGTAATGCAGAGGAAGAGCTGCACATTTACTATCAGTGTTTTTCTAGTATTAGGCCTGCATAGCATTTATTTAAGGTTGTAATAACGTGGCCTGTCTGGTTACCAGACAGGACCAAGCTGGGCAAGAGCTTTGTTCAGCAGGTAGACTAATCCTACAAGAAGAAAATGAAGCAAATGTTGCCAAGTTGCCAAGAGCAAGTTGCACTAATGGGAACATCCATAGCTTGCTGATGCAATGTAAGTTTGAAGTAGAAAGCTAGTTTTTGGAAGAGGTAGGCTTTTATATAGAATAGGTACACTTACATGCTCTACTGCTTTAAGAAGAGTATTCATACATAGCCTGTGTTTCTTATTTTTCTTAAATGAAGATAGAAGTGGAAAAACAAATTAATATTTAAGTAAAGATCCAAAAATATTATAAAATCTTGCTTCTCCCATGTAACAAGTCATGAGACAGGAGGAAATGGGCTCAAGTTGTACCAAGATTTAGATAGGATATTAGGAAAAATTTCTTCACCAAAAGGGTTATCAAGTATTGGGATGGGCTGCCCAAGGAAGTGGTTGGACCAGCATCTTTAGAGGTACTTAAAAGACATATAATGTGGCGCTTAAGGACACAGTTTGTTGTTGGACTTGATATTGTTAAACCAGGGATTGGATTCAATGATCTTAAAGGTCCTTTCCAACCTCAGTGATTCTGTGATTATTCAAGTGTGAAAGAATCACCAAGATTTTAATTAAAGATGCTATAAAGGTAACGGGGATAGAAAGAAACATGTTAGGAAAGGAAAATGTGCAGGTAAGGCATGGTATGCTTCAGTCTGCATTGCAGGATGAAGGGAATTAGAAAATAGGGCAAGCAGAAGGATAAACTAGAAAACTTTATGTTACAGGGATGTCAGAAGCTGCTTGGAAAAAGCAGGAAAATCTGGTTTTTCTCTTTGGGTTCTTTTTAAGTACTGTGGAGCTTTTCCAGATGGCATGGGGAGAGGGACTGTGTATTTTATAGTTATCTTGTGTTGGACCAGTGTGATGGGCAGGGGTTCAAACCCAACTGGTCTGGATTATACCTCTGTACTGGAGTTCTGCAAGGGTATGGGTTTCAAGAAGAGATCTCTCTAGTGTGTCCTCTTGTTAGTTTTAAAAGACAGCAACTTCTGTCTCCCTTTGGCTATGGGGCAGGGGCGTGCCTGTGAAGGGAAATCTTTACTGCCCACAGTGTATTGCTCATGGCTTGCTTGTAGCATTCCTAGAGGGTAGCCTCTTTTAGGATTTCTGCCTATGCCTGACATGTCTGATCTATCTTCCTGAGTTCCTTGGTGTTTCCTTGTCTGCCATGAGCTGTGTGAATCTTCTGACTTTCAGCAGCAGCTGAACTGTCTCAGCTCCCTCTGGGCAGCTGAGTGATGTCCTGTGAGATGCCAAACAGCCCAGAGCCTCCCAAGGCAGTCTCACAGTTCTACTCTGAGCTGTTTACAGTGGAGCAGGTAATACATTTTTAAGAAGCGTTTCAAGGTAAAGTTATGAATAATGTTGAGTAGAATT
The DNA here is from genome assembly GCA_024734555.1 of Trochalopteron elliotii. NCBI lineage: Eukaryota > Metazoa > Chordata > Aves > Passeriformes > Leiothrichidae > Trochalopteron > Trochalopteron elliotii. Next base: position 1,507,277 of record JANPWX010000097.1, on the reverse strand, counting down.
GGACCTCTAGGAAGAATAATTTTTTAAAAAAACTTTCTAGTATGGTCTGGGTAGTTGTCTTGGACCTGTAAATATTTGATTTGAGTCTCTCATCTGCAGAAATGCTCTAAAGATCTCTTCTGTGAGAAAGTTGGCTGGTGATGAATTTTTTTCTGCCTGAGTGTGTGAAATTAAGGAATTTCTGTCTGCTATGAAAAGTGAACAGCTATTTTGGCTGTGTCAGAAAGTTTACTATGTCATGTTTACCTAACATTTTAAACTAAAGCTTAATTTGAGGTGATAGAACAATACCACAATACCTTTCTGTGTATACTACTGCTAACACTGCAACTGAGTTGAGACCTACAGATGTTTGATTCATGCTTTTTATAAGTTTTAAGCTAAGACTGGATTTCTGTAGCATGCAAATGTACACAAGGATAATTCTGCCATCTGCATGCCTAAATATTATAAAACCAAGTATATCAGTATAAACCCAAGCTATTTAGTAGACTGCATTCATTCCTGTCACAACTTTACATGTCTTCTCAGTCAGTCTTGTAAAGTGTTGCCTTTTGTTATTATTGCTTAGTTGAGGAGAGGAAACACAAGCATTCTAACCACTAGGATGAAGTGAATTTCAGATCCCTTCTTAGATGAAGGCAGTAAAGACACCTATCTGAACTCCTTCTTCTCCTGCAAGTTAATGCTCTGGATTATAGGGTATTCTGGCTCAGTTGCTTTCATGGTTTGTTTTATTAATATTGACTTGTTGGTTTGTTTGGTTGGGTGATTTGTTGTGGTTTTTTGTGGTTGGTTGTTGGGCAGTTTTGAGGTGTGGGGTTTTTTTGTTTTGATTTGTTTTCTAAGTGTTTCACTTTGAGTATAAAATGTTGGAATATTTTTGCATGTGAAGACCAGAACCCACGTATCCCAAATCTCACATGAATGTCCAAGTGATCAGTTGTTTACTTGTCTGTCCAGCACTCGGCAAACATTTCAGTATCTCTTCAAAGAGGATCAGCATGCACAGGAAAGACTGCTGCCATGGCTAGGATGTCCTCCTGTGCATGATGCAGCCCTGTCCAGGCAGAGGAGGGAACTTAGATCTAGCCTCTAAATGTCTCACCTCAGCCAGTAATGAGCTTTTCCTCATGTTCAGGTGGTTTTCTTGTGATCTGTTCATTTGGAGGCTTTAACACTGCTATTTTATACTCCTTCACCTTGAAAAATTAAAGCCCTCAAACTGAAGAACGTGTAACAGGGAAACATTGGTATTACTACTGCAACTGCTTTAACTGAGTTAGCAAGGGCATGACTCTTTGTTCTCTAAGAAAAAGGATTTTCTGTGAGAATTATATTCAGATTTTTTAGCTGTGAATATTTGATATTGTGCATGCAAATTGGGTTGATTAGCACTTCCAGGAGTTTCTGTATATTTGTCTGAAGTGTGTACAAGCACAGAGGTGAATGGCTATTATGCAATATATTATCATCATTAAATATATATAATAATTAATTTCTCAGTGTGCATGTATTGTGATTCACCATAATTTTGTGTGAACTTGAAAGGGCCCTTATGCATTTTGAAATACATCCCCACTGTTATCTTAACAAATGTTGCTCTTTGCTGCAAAGTCAAAGTACATTTGAATATAAGGGCACTTACAGCGTATTTATATCATCCTGGAGCAACCACAGGGAGAGCTTGTAAGGCTGTAAAGCCTAAGCAACCAGTCACCATCCATAATTGTGGACTTTTGTTATTAACCCCTGTGACCAGAGTACTGCTGGGTGTGGAATAAAAGACATGAAGTATTTATCGAGAAATAATAAAAATGCATTCCCCAAACAGAATTTTTACCTACAGTCTCACAGACTGACTTTGTGGAACAAAGGAATTGAAAGAGCAGTCTGCTGGAAACTGTTGGCCACAAGGGATGAAAAAAAAAAAAGACAATAAATCTGCAGCTGAAAAATATTGTCAGACAAATGGAATCAGCATTTGTATAAAAAGGATTAAGAAAATTAATTGTTCTCTTGAATTCCTAACTTTCCCCGAAACTAGGATGAAACTAGGATGAAAGTTTGTTTTGTTCTGGTAACATTTCTGTGTTCCAACTAATTCTCTTTTTTTTTATTGTATGGATGGCTGAACAAAACCTGCTGTTACATCTACGGTAAGACAAAGTGTTTTCAGTGGCATATGAAAATGGGCAAAATTCTGTTTCTGCCTCCTTTAAAATTAGGCATCCAATGTATTTATTGCAACAAGTATCTCTACTACTTGATACTAAATTGTACAATGAGGCCACGGAGTGACTGGGGAAAGACAACTGATAATGCTATAATCCTGAGAGATAACACAGGTTCAGATATTTTGATTGGTATTATTATCTCACTTGACAGTAATCTTCACCCATCTGAAGAGGACCACTATACACTCAAAACCAATGCTGATATTTTATGTAGGACTTCAGTGGTGTCCAAGCATTATGCTTATAGACTGCACCAGGCTAATTTGTTTTTTCTTTTTTTCCCCAAGATCTGAAAACCAGCCAAATGTTTCACTCCTACTACTGCCCCCAACCCACCAATGTTGTTACAAACCCCAGGCATGGTCTCTAAGAGGGACAAATTTTATTTTGTGTGTTAGACCCAAGTAAACTATTTTTCTTGAAAAAATGGTTTTGACTCACTTACATGTTGGTCTGTGAAAAGTGTCTAATCTCAGGAGATAACTTCAGAATTTCTCCTCAAAATTCATATTGTCAGTTGGGCTTTTGATAAACAAGCAATGATGTGTCTGTTTCCTGTTCACTTTTTCTTCAGTATGAGCATTCCCAACAGGAGTGGGACCCTACAACTGATGAAGGTTGAATACTTATTAAATGTGGAAATGACATGGTACACTGGGAACTGAGTCTGGCCAAGGAGCATGGTTGTCTGCTGAGGAAACCCCTAAGGCACCTAATTAAAACTCCCAGCAGGCAACATCTGCATAAAAGCAATTTTGGTTTTGGGACAGACTAGAAATGTCAGATTCCTGATGAATTTTATACCTCCCCTCCCTGTCACCACCCCCCAGTAAAAGCATATCCTCTCATGTATATGAAAACAGACAACATGAATTCCATAAAAAAAAAATTGGAAATTTTCATGTGGTATTCTCACCATGTCTAGCATGAAGAGAAATTCCAGAACTGAAGTGGCAATCACTTGTGTATGCATGCATGCTTTAGCATCTTAAGGGCAAATAGCTTCTGCCTTTTCATGTCCTTGAAATTAGCATGTAGTAGAATTGGCCCAGCTTCTGAGTGGCAAAGCTGTGTGATGTTTATTTGGTTCCTAGTTTAAAGGTATTACAGGGGCAAAAAACATAAATTAAATGAAGCTCCACAGGCAGTGAGAGAAATTGCTAAATAGTATTTGGACTTTTATACTGCAGACTGCTGGGGGAAGGTACCATTCAGCCATGGCCATTTTTCCTGTTCTCTTCTGCTATCCCTGCCCTAGCAGTTCTTATTATCGACCTGGGACTTGAACACAATTAAAATATTTTTTTCAGTTCTTTCCTGCATTCATATTTAAACTTGATGGGAATTCTTTTAGTATCAAAAATGCAAGCAAGAGAAATTAATGTTCTAAAGCCTGAAGTGGATGATTAGATTTTCTGAAAATGAGAGGAAAGACTAGTCCAAGTAGCAGCAATGTTTTCAAACACTTTATGTCACAGGTGACATAGTCTGCTATTAGAGTCCTAAAAAGCAGTTTTCATGCTTGTTGCAATAAATCCCATTTATATGATGACGAGGGAGGAAGAAAGATAAATTAGGTCACTTGAGGAGGAGAACACAAAATTCTCAGAGAAAAATTACTGTGATTGGCACTGACCTCCCCTGGAAAGGGAGAAGATACAGGAAGTTTATCTGCTTCTTACTACTGTGTGTCCAGAAATGGGTATGGTTGAAAGCATTTTTAAATACCGAAAAAACCAAAATAACAACAATGGCTGGAGACCCTGACAGAAAGTATGAAAGCAACCTACAAGTGGTTTTGTAAGGGCCAGAGAAGATGAATTAAGGGGAGGGACTGTGATGATGTCCATATAAATTCTGAGAAACGACTTAATACTCACTGGGGATCTGCATGCCGAGTGCTAGGAACAGTCAGGGTACTTGAAAAATATATTGGACTCAATGTAAAATAATATTGAACCTGTTTGAGGTTATGGATTAGGTCTGGGCTGCTCTGTGAAGTTCTACAAGTTTCATGTTTCTACCCTGAGACATTTGGCTGGTTGATGGTATTTCAGTAATTTTATATTTGAGGTATAATCATATTCTAAGACTTTATTTAAAGCTGAAATTCAGGAAGTATTATTCAGATGTTAAAATAGTAGCTTGAATAATCAAGGAGGCTACTCCATAGAAAGTAATAGAATAGTTTCCTTTTCATATTTTCACCTCTTTGTAATGAAAAAATCAAATCGTTCCATCAAAATATTTCACAACAATGGAAATATTGACTGAGAAGAAAAAAAAAGTTTTAACCCTTATAAACTGGTGAGAAAATTATTTTAGCTTTTGTTCTAAATCAACTTGAGTCGCTGATAGCTATAGTAAAGTCTGTAGTGTGTTTTACTCCACTCATGTCATGAAGTGTATGAGAATAGGGAAAATTTTTACTTATTGTACTTTGAGTTGTGGTGAAACATCTTCATTTCTACAAAACAAGAATTCTGAGTTTGTTACCTCAACTATCCACATGGAGAAGTTGTCTACATACCATTTTGCACTGTTGTCAGCAGGTTATGAAGACCAGCTCTCTGAAGACAAAGCTCAGGATGAAATTGTGCATTTGAGCAACTCTTTAATCGAGTACCATTTGTAATGAATTGTATCAATGCTCTGAGTGTACTTACACTGATCTGAGGTAGGAAATCTATTTCACCCTCAACAAGTCTGAAATCTTGCTCTTGCACTGGAACACTCACATCTATGATTTCATTTGTCTTCACTTTTATACTTCTGACTTGACAGGAGTTAGCTTGTGATATCTTTCAGAAAGAAAGGTGTACTTCAGCCCATGAGAGCTGAATTCTGCATTTCTTAAGGTAACAGTTTAATTTTTAAATGCTGCGTTTATTCTTTTATAAGTAGAGTATGAGTTTTACTCACTGGTGAGTGCTCGTGAAGAATAAATACAAAAACCTCAACCAAACCCTTACAGGTTTACTTCAGATTTCTTCTTTCTTTTGTGGGCTTAACTAAAGAATTTAAAAATACCTCAGGTGAATAAGCATATCAGAATCTGGCTTCATGCTGGGAAATTTTACTGTAAATGCCTTTGAATCAGTATTTTATACCCCTCCACCCCCCTCCCCCAATTTGATTATTTATCTAAATCTTTCCTCTTTCACAACATAGCAGTGTCCTCCTCTATTTTCACGTTTTACTTGCTGACTACTTACTTCTGCATCTAAAGAATATGGCTACTGGGTAGAAACTTCAATACTTTTTGTTTGTTTGGTTTGGTTTTTGGTTGTTTGTTTTTGTTGTTGGTTTTGGGGTGTTTGTTTGTTTTGTTTAGCTGTATTTATATTTTCAATTTTCTTCCTGCCTGTGTAACCTTCTGTGATGAATTAGGTGAATTTTGTCCTGGAGTCACACGATCCAGCGAGTAATCTTCAAGACTTCCTGACACTTTTATAGACATTTTGGGTGGATATGGTCAGCCCAGGTTCTGTCAGTGAGAAACCTGTGCAGGAGATCATCAAAGCTAACACCACACTGCCAGGTGGGATATAGCAGGATGGCAAGAAAACAGTTTTGGCACAGAAAAAGAAGAAATAATTCCTGTTATGTGTTGTCAGTGGTGTTTTTCAGGAAAGCAAAGGCAGTGGGAACTTTTACTCACTAAGAACAGACACTGCTTTTAGTGGGACAAGTTGCATCCATTTAGTTAATGGGGTGCTTAATTTTGTTTTTTGGATGACAGTTAAAGTTTCTGGGCTAGCAGTTTCACATTTACTCAAAAAGTTCTTTAGCAAGATCTATATGCTTCAACCAGGATCCATTAATGTTTTTTGAACTCCATACCTATTATGGTATATCCCCTGAAGATCAGCACCGAACTGTATATTCATTGTATATCTATTTAAAATTTTCATTAACAGAGGAAATCCCAGTCTGCTTCTGTAAAATAATGTTTTTTTTCTAAAGTACTTTACCCCACCCCATGGTCCATATTTTCTGCCTATTTACTAAACTTCAAGGCAATGAATTGCTGTTGATTACATTATTCTGCTATCAGCTTGTTTTATTCCCTCCGAGGGTGTGGGAGGAATGCTCCAGAAAAGCCTATTGGAAAGCAGCAGTACTCCTGCTGCATTTATTCAAGCTTGGGCTGGTTCTTACTGAACTCCTGTGAAATGGTGGTGCTGTGAATCTTTGAAAAGCAGGGAAAAAAAGGAATCAGCTTTTAGCCTGTGATTAGAAAGCTGCTGCAAAGTTGGATTTTGCTTCTCTCTCTTTTTTCATATTAAAATGTGTATTCCTGTGTTTAAAGTCATTTAACTTGTCTTCTTCCCACAGGAAAAAACCTTGTATTTTCCCCTGAATTTCTTCCCTTTTTATATCAAACTATTTCCAAGAACCCAGTGTTTTCCTCTTCCATTTAGGATAGAACTATGTACTCCTCCTGCAATCATCATTTGTATTGCACATCATTTATCACCACTTTGCTCTTCTCTCTGTGACATCAAACATAAGCCATAGCTTTACTCTTAGGACCTGACTGACCTTTCTCCATGCATCCAAAGCTCAACTCCCATCTCCAGTAACCATCTGGAAATCTGCAGTGCCAGACACTTGCATCCTATTTTTTTTAGGTTCTTGGTTGAGTACTTTTATGCTGTCTCCTGTCAGCACAGGTGTTTGTGAGCGGTTCCAGTACTCTCCTCCACCACCTTGAAGTGATCTCATTGCTCTCTTCCAAATGCCAGATTGTAATTTTCCTTAAAACTTTCATAATACCTAACAGAGTCTTGACAGGAGCTGGGCTGCCATGCCTTGGGCCAACAACAGACTGACTGGCATCAGCTGTGGTTCTCAATGCTCATTTCTCCCTGCTTTGAAACCCTTGCCTTTGTGGCTCTTTGCTTGCATTCAAACCCCAAGGCTTGGAGGCTGTTGCTCTGAATTTCTGCCTATTTTATGGGCTTTTATGTGCAACCAGCAGGCTTGCCTTGAGAAGGCAACATTAGAAATTTGTGCCATGGTTATTGGGGAATATCCATCCACTCCCTTGTTGTCATGTATCTAGCAATTGAGTTTTGCTTGATTTTTTCAGTAGATAGGAACCAGAAAAGGCAATGGTGCACCAGTGATATTATAACATTCATTGTATGAGTACATAGGTGTTTGGAATAGGTGCATGCCAAGATTCAATAATCATGGAAGGCATTTGTTTGCTTTATGATGCAAGTTGTAGTGTCACCCAGATGTGTGTTCAGTACCAGCCCTACAGGGATTTCCTTCCATAACTCTTGTTATCAAGACTGGCAGCACCATTTTGGGTTCTCTTTCTGGCAATGCAAGTTTGTGTGAACTTTTTCTGTTTTCTTAATAAATTTATGTTTGATCAATTTTAATGGGATATATTTGTCAAATACACGGGATATAGGTTTGTAAGCTGTAGTTAAAAGTTTTGCTGTTATTAAAAGTCTCGCTTTTGGCTGGTATATACAAAGACCACCTAACAACAAAAAATTCATTTATTTTGTAAGTTAGTTTTTCCTACTTAACTAGCTCTTCTTTGAACCTAGTTTGTCAGTGCAAGAAAATACTTAAGCTGTATATATTCAAAATTAAACTAGAGAATATAAATTAAAATCCTCTCCTTACCCTAATTTCAAAAGGACCTAAAAAGCCTCATATGTACTATTTTGAAATAAGTTATTATAAAAAAGTCTCTAATAAAAATTAATTATTTCAGTCCTATTCTTCCCAAAAAGATTAGGCTTTTCAAAAGATTTTTATGCTTTTGCCATCTAAATGTTAGTCAAACTTTTTAATAATTAAACACGGATGGCTAGAAAAAATATATTAATTATGCATCTCCTAGGCCACAGAAAGAAGCTGTTTTAACAGGCTACAAAATGATTTAGTATGCATAAAATTTAACATTTAATAATATCACAAGAACATTTATTTTAAATGTTTCTATGTTCCAGTCCTATCTAATTAATATTTCAATGTTAGTGCACTGATTATGCTCTTTTTTCTTGTGCTCAGTGCGACTCAGTTTTTTCATTTAACAGCCTTTGGTTGAAGATTCAACAAACCACACAGCAGAATAAACTTGAGGTTATAGACCTGAGGACCCCAAGGTACCTCAGAAATGAGGTTCACAAAAAAATGGTCTTTAGGAATGCTTTCTTTACAAATATAAGCTATTTTGTATCACCAACAAATTATACAGAAGAGGGTTTGGAAAGGTAGGATTTGATTTTTAAAAGGTCGCATCCATCAGATCTGCATTTTCTTGCATAACTGTGGAAGCCGTGAAGATTGTTTTGGCTTGACTGGCATTTACAACTGTGCACTGGAACAAGTGTTCTAATGCCCTCTTGAATTTTAGTTCCTAAACGACGTGATGCACTCGACAGTCCATTAGACTCTTCAGGAGCAAAGCCAAAGGAGAAACCTTTAAGCTGAGCAATTATTTTCTGTTAAAGTGCAGAAGTGTTGGTTATAAGATAAGCAATGCAAAGAGGAAATATATATTGATCTAGATGATCATGTTCTCATACATGTTCTCATAGTCTCTTCTACGAGTCTTGTCCTTACCAAAATAATACCTGACTTTTTAAAATTATTTTTTTTCTAAACAGCTATACAAATGAGAATATTTTTAGAGGAGGAAAACCGCTTCCATACTGATTGAGAGGATATGTCATTAATGCTTTTTTTGGTTTTCTCTCATTGCTGATGAGCTGGTATCATTACAGAGTTTTTGACATTACAAAGAGGTGGTGTGGAGTCAGGGCCAACAGCTGGACAGGAGATGAGAAGGGGTGATTGGGAAAAGATGCAAAGTGCCATTGCTAAGGAGTATCTGAACAGGCTGACTGCTTTGTAGATCCAGCTGCAGCTCAGAGTTGCCAGCCTCTGAGTCAGTTTTGGACATGCTTGGGATTAGTGACTTTGCAATTTTGTGTTAGGCATGGCTGTGCCCTTGAGGCAACAGATAGCAATTCTGAGCTTGATTTCATTTCTTTTTCTGCTAGTTTCTAAGATATCTGTGACAAGAAATGCTGTGATTCTTTATGCACTTGTGGGAAAAGAAAGAATTATAAGGAGACAGTGCTTCTGATTGAAATCTCTACTCTTTCATTTCATCTCTAAATCCAATATTATTTTAATGCTTTTTACTGCTCTGCAAGAAAAGCAAAGTTGAGCTATTGATAAGGCTTTATCTACAGGTAAGTATTTCCTTTCATCATGAGCAAACCAGGTTTTAGGGACCTGTAAGAAATTACTTCCTATTCCTCTCCATGGATTTGATGAGTTTTTCAGTTAGAAAGTGGTAGTGAAGAGGGTATTGAGGAAGAGAGAATGAAGAGACAGCATCTACGCATTTGCAAATACAAAATGTATTTAGATTTAATAAAGGCAGTGAGCAAAGGGACAGGACTTGAGCAAGTGGAAAGCCTTGATGGCTTTGACAAGCGTTTTCTTTATTCTCTTGAGCTAATTGAGTCTCTTGACAGGTTAGCATCAGGGCACAGTCAAATTCTGACAGGCTAATTTGAGCTTGTGGTTCCAATGAAACTTACATACTGCAATCACTATATTTAGTGACAATCAGTGTCATTTTCTACTTAAATGCAGACAGCTCAACGCATTTATTCAGCTGCCTATCTGGAAATGAAACAAGCAACCCAATGATGAAGGTGAAGCCAAAGGGTTAGATTAGGGGGTCTATTTTCACTCTTCATAATGCTTGGGATCCAGAAGAGGATGGAAAGCTGACCATTAAGCTGGTCTGAGTGAGACTGGTAGAGGGGGACAAAGGATGAGAACTGCCACAACCTACCATTTGATGTGGTAAACAGAGGAATTTTTCTTTGCCATAATCGAGCTAGAGGTTCAAAAGACTGATGACAAAACTATCTCTGCTTAGCAGAGACTGCCTCTCTAACACTGAATAAGCACAAAACCACCCAGCACTGCATAATCTTGACTACCTTTCGGAAGGGTATTGGGGAAACTGGCCAGCTGGTCTGTGCTGAAAGGCAGCAATCCTCAACCATGAGCTGTCCATCAAAACTGAGGAACTTAGACTGTGTGTACCCTGACACAAATATCCATTAGTACTACAATTCTATGATCAGAACTCTAAGTGATAAATAACTTTACAAAACTCCTTAATATTCTTTTTTGTGCAAATAGTTTGTACTTGGTTAATGTCACCTTTGTATGCATGATTTGGCAAATTTTGATTTGGCCCTAAAATTACTAAATAAATGTCTCATGAGGGCATAGGGAAGAAGGAGTATGATTTTTCAGCATTAGCTCATGTTTGTTAAAGTTCCCATGACTTGGGGTCAGGACCTGTTTCGTTACATCATCTTTGGCTAATGTTGAAATCTTAGCACTGCTGTGCTATAAATCTAGTGAAATGAAGACTCCATGACATTCTTCTCTCTCCTTTCCAACTTTTAAATTCTCTGTTGGTAGAAATTATATTTTCTGTTGGAGCAGATGTAGCTATTCAGTGTGACTGTAAAATATTTGAAGTATGTAGTGTCAAATCCTTATTGTAGGAAACAAAAAGTGTTACAGCTTGTAATTACAGCTTGTAATGCTGTAACACAACACTTATTAATTTACCTTTTTTGCTTATGATGGTTGAGTTTTGTGTGCAAGCAGAGACAATTAGTGCAGAGATTGTTATCCTTGTCCGTTGCTAAATTTGTTATGACTGATACTCTGATATAGTTGTGAAAACAAGAGTTGGAGATGTCTATGACCTGTTTATCTCAGGTCCCATTTGTCTCAGGTTCTCAGGAACCACTTCTGTTCACATGGTGTAGCTGTGTTTTGTATATTCAGGAGGCCTCTGCTTTTTTCTGATCAACAGAGGCCAACGCATGGATAACTGAGATGCAAGAAGTCTGCACTAAGCTGTAAATGGTTAATTTTTTGTAACATGGCAGCATTTGACTTTAACTTCTAGCCTATTTTCAATCTTTGTTTGACAATTACCAAAATTCAGTTGTCACTTTGGGGACAGAGGAAGAGAAACTTTCAATGAAACCTTGCAGCTAAATTTCCAGAATTTGTCTTTGAACTGCTTTTAATACACATGGCAGGACGTTTATTTTAACTTTCTATTTGGTTTCCAAATGCCAGTCTCATCAAGAGTGACCGTTTTGTAGAAGCTGAGGAAAATCTGTCTGGTATCTTATCTTGAAAATCTGATAATTTTCTGTAGGTTTTATTCCATTTTAAAATATTAACATGTTTCTTCAAGATGTATCCCCATCTTCCATCAACACAATCAATCTTTCATTTCTCTACAACGTTATGTTGATTATATGCTAATGTGATGATGCTGTCAAAATGAAGATCAATATTTTAATGATTTCAGTTTTGGAGAGAAACCTGTAGTTAGCTCCATCATGACAACTTTGTGTGACATATGTCACAGTTTGGAATAGATCCAACTAGGTGCTATGTTGTAAACACTGTGTTTCCTCTCCAATGTTCAGAGGCTGAGATGTAATTTATTCCAATCAAGATGTACTTTGACAAGCCAGCTGAATGGGATGCAGCTGCTGTTGTTAAATATTTCCACCTCTCCCTGGTTTTCAGGTTCTCTCAGATGTCATAATCTTCAGAGCTCTCCATGCTAGCATTACAAGCAGCTCTGCCAAGGGTTAGGAGGAAGTGAGAGTGGGATGTGCTGGAAGGAAAAGTAGCCCATTATACTCGTTATAGGAAGAGATGGACAAAGGGTTTTGATTGGAAAAGCCTTCTGCACTGATGAATAACTAATTCACTTGGATTCTAAATCTGACAGTTATTGTGCACTTGATGAATGCTTTGGAAATTCTATATGTGGAAAGGCATCTCATAATAACATGACTCAGAAACAGTGAAGTAATAAGCTTTTTAAAACCAGAGATCCTACCTGAGCTGAAATTATGCTGGTTTTGCTTTGGAATACAAAAACTTTGAAACCCAGTGTATTTTCCTCCACTCCACAAGCCTAGCAGGTGAAAAGCATTGCAGTAGTCTTTACATGCCAGTAGAAATGTCTGTCTCCTAAACTATTCCTCCCAAGCCCATGAAACTTTTGCTGGATGACTCTTTAGTGAAGCTTTGTACAATTTGTCATTGTCCTTTTGCAATGAAATGAACAGTGGAGTTAAGTATGAGCATGAGGTCTTTTGAAAGTGGGAAAGAGTGTATGAAGCTGTCTGCATCTTTTGAAATGTAGTCCTTGCCACTTTTTGACTGGAAAAGAAACAGTAAAGCTTCTCTGTATTCTTTGTTTAGCCACAAGCATCACACAAACTTATTACCCCATCCTTGGCTAAACACTTTTCTTAGAGCTTTATGTGCTATGGATTACCTGACTGGCTAGTTGACTTCAGCAGAGCTCTGACTTAGTCATTTTAAATGACATCAAAAATACTTTCTCAACAATTTAATGTCCTTTATAATGGCTACTTTTGCTTAAAGTCTCTATAACTTTTTCTGCAGTCAAGATTTTTTACTTTAAGTGAAGTAAATTTTGAGAGAGTTATACCTTTGTTAAAGCAGAGCAAGTGAAATTACATCTGGGTTTTGGGTTTTATTGACTCTTGCAGCCTTTGTTGCTCTGATTTCTAGAGCTAGGAAATAAACTTTAGTTTACTACATTCGATGTATCCAAACATCTTTACGGGGAGAATAATGCTTTAACTGTTACTTTCATGGTCTTTAATTGAAGGTAAAAGTAAAGACCACCAACAACGAAAAAATACTTTTCCTCTTTGAGATCAAACTGCAAGGAGGAAACAGTAGGAAAGGCGTACTAGGATTACATGATGTCCCTGAGCAGACTTGGGGATAGATTAGATTAAATTTACAATGATTTCTCTTTGAATGGTCAGTCTATGCAGAAAGCCTTCCCAACTCCAACACATACCGTAAACTGCTTTGGGAGTTGCTCTGGAAAAACCTTCCATTGATGGCTTTTAGGCATTTCTGGTTCCTCCAGTATAGCAGAGTAGTAGAGAGAATAATCTGGTTTTCTGTTAATAAAGATATCAGATTTTAGAAATTTGGCTATGAATTCTCTGAGTAGGCGTGGCATAATGCACTGTATTGGAAAGTTCATCAGGCTTCCTTACAGTGACCTCTACAGCTGCCTGAAAGGAGGCTGTGAACAGCTGAGTGTCAGCCTTTGCTCCCAGGCAATCAGTGACAGGAGAGAACAAGGGGAGGTACTCTTAATCTGCACCAGGGGAGGTTTGGGTTGGACATCAAAAATAATTTCTTCACAGACATGGTGATTAGACACCTGAATGGGCTGCCAAGGGAGGTGGTGCAGTCACCGTCCTGGTGGCATTTAAGGGAAGACTGGATGTGGCACTTAGTGCCATTGTCTAGTTGACATGGTGTTAGGTCAGAGGTTGGACCTGATGATCTCAGAGGTGTTTTCCAATAATTGATTAGTGATTCTATGCTATTTTACCCAGAGGGTCCTCTACTAAGATTTAAAAGGGTATGTAACTTTTACATTTGGGTAAGGGCCAACTGCATTGCTAAAATGCCAATTTATGTGGCTTGTAATACTTTTGTGGTTGATATTCTAGTTGGCTACACGTTTGGTTTGTACTATCGTTTCCTTTCACACAAATGGAAAACAGGTGAGAAATAGTGATTTGACAGTAACTTCATAACTTTACACAGCATTAAGGCTCTATCTGGACAAAGCAGAAGACCTGCAATCCACTCCTAACTCCTTGGGTCTACTATTCCCCCTCTAAAAGGTGTCAGCAACATGACCTGATGGAAACCACAGCATCTTTCAAGTCTGCTAGTGTTTAGTAAGTTCTTGAGAAACCACTTACTTGCTTCTGGATTGTATGGTAGTTTTTATTTTCCCTTGTTTCTTCATTCTGCCCTTACATTTCCTTTTCATATAAGGCAGTTGGGAAATCACATAAAAATAAGTTCATTTTCACTCTTGTCATCATCCACTGATTCTGTTCAGCAAAACAGGTTAACTCATGAAAGTGACAAATTGGAGCAAAGTTTATAGGTAAAAAAACACTGTCAAGATCTGATTGCCCACAGCACAAAGTGAGTATTTTTTTCTGAATGCTGTCTACTCCTTACAATTACAACCCACAATACTATCTCTACATATCCAGAGTTTTCAATGTTTAGATTCAAGAAGGAATGTGTATATGTCTTTATTTTCTGAATAGTGTCTCTACTGAGAAAAAGTCAAGGGTAACACTTGCTTACAGATGGGATTCCCTCAGATCTTTCGTCGGGATAAGCAGCTTCAGTTTTATTACAATTTACCTTTATTCTTCCTTCATAATTGCCCAGTCCTGAAAAATGAAGTGACTACCCAAGTTAAATGTGCAGGGTGGTGTAAGTTGAGCTGAAATCTCCATCATATGGTTTATTTCAAGACATTTCTACTTTTAATCTAGTGAGCAAAATAAGAATATATTTTGGGTTTTTTGGATTTTTTAAATGTTAAGTTTGGTTTTGGTTTTACAATTACAGTAATTTAAACTATCTAAGGCAAACTTTCAGGATGCTTTGTAATCACTAAAGAAGTAGACAGGCAGTGGGCATTCTTGTCCAGAAAATCAAGTCTGAATTATTGAAGCATGGGGATTTTTTTTTTTTCATCTGAAGTTTAATATGTGATTATAAAAAACCCCATATATTTATAATATGATTCAGCTCAGTGGTATTATTTTATGACAATCAGACACTTTAGAAAAATGCCATCAAATGTACACAATTCTGCAAGGATAAATGGCACCTATTGTTGTGGTGCATGATTAAGATTTTTCAAAGTTGTATATGTATTTTCTTTATTTGTTTGTATTGGTATATCCCTTTCAAACCCGCCCCTCCCTCCCCCCCCCCCAATTCCATGTGATATCACCCTGGAGGGAGCACCTTGTCAATCACCCTGATGGACCTGAGAGATGTTCTCCCATTTGACCAGGTGCTCGGTACCCACCTTTCCCATTGTTGTGATAAGCACCCCTGTTCTGAGCCACCCCCCTCCTTCCCCCTCATTGGCCCGAAGTTCTCCCCTGCCCAGGCTGCACCCTGGATACTTAAGGAGAGAACCAAGGCCCAAAACTGGCCCTGGCACGTGGAGTTCACTGGAATAAAACCTCTGCAACCCACGCCTAGGGTCTGCTGTTTCTTCCAAGCCTCAGACCACGCTACAGCTCGAGACTGAAACCCACCAAACTTTCCTTTTATGTTGGTCCAATAACTACTGCTGGCCGGTAAGCAGCTCAGAAACCAGCGCAACCTATGTTGTAAACTCACTAGTTTCTGAATTCAGACATGTACTCTGCTACATGGCATGCAGTTGCTTTTCTTTTTTTAGTATTTTCTGCTGGATTAATTGTTTCTTACTGGACCCCTGCAGACCCCTCATGTAGGGAGGACACTAGGTTGAAGTGGTCCTTTGCTGTGCTTTTTCTCTTTCTCCATTAAGTTTCCCCCAGACCTTTTTGAGCATAGACTATTTTTATTGGCAGTCAACAGAGATTTCATTTCTGGTGCCATCATTCATCCTTTGTAAGGGTCGAATTGACAATGACAAATACTGAATATCCTTCAGTATACAAAAGGTGAATATACAGAGCTAAAGGTACTTTCACTTCTGGCATAACAACTTCACATATTGTAAAATTCAAACCTTAAAAATCCCACCGAAGTTTTGGACAATAATGACATCTGCTGAAAAGTGACTGCTTTTAAGTAGCTAAGCAGAAAGAGGTCAAGTTTCTTTTAATAGCTTGGCAATCAGAGAATTGATTTTAAAATACTGTCTGAATGACCAATACTATTTTTCTATCCTCTTTTTATAATGGCTAAATTGTTTACTAGTTTTGTGCCTAATTTTTTCTGCAATGCGATATTTCTGCAATGAGAAGTTGAGATATAAAGATTTTTTTCATGGAAACTAAATTTATTTGTGGTCAGTAGTGTCACCTAGAAATTTATAAATTTTTGTTTGTCTTGAAACAATCTTACTTGGTTGAAATTAGTCTGGATTTAATAGATCAACTTGTAAAACCTGCTCAGAACTATGGGTAATGCTGGCAAAAAACAACTCCATGTAAATGTACTGATCTCCTCTTTTCCTCCTGAATTCCACACTGCAGTGGCCAGCCTGCCATCATTCATCAAAGGAGACATGCCAATGATACAATCACTGTTGAAGTGGGCGCAAGACTGTAGAGATCTACAGCTGTTTAACAGCTCAGATCAGCTTTCATCATTGGCATCAGAAATGTCATACCCAGGTAGATAAAAAATTGTATACTGTTACGTACACAGATGTGTTTTTAACCCTATGCAAGTCCAAAATGAAAACACATTTTCTTCTCTCTTTTAGGAACTCCCATCTCTGGCATTTATGCCCAGGTAATATAGATGTGAATGTTATTTCCAGAGCTAATTATAGGGGGATAAATTGCTATATCTTAGAGTAATTCCACTTCCTGCCTTAGATTTGCAATGACTAAAACTTATTGATACTTTATCTGCTTTATTTCTCATACCCACTATTGTTTCTTGTCTGATTCCTTCTGCTTCTTCTCACATACAGTCTCATTCTTCCACCCTTTGTAATGACTAATATTTACTCTGCATGAGAAGTCTTTTCAAGAAGGAGAACTGAGGGGATGGTGTATTTCATTATTCATTACTCCATGTTACCTTAGACTGCTAACGTTTTCGTCTTTGTTTTTTTGTTTGTTTTCTCTTTTTGATTCCTTTTGCGGTGTGGCAGTAGTTTTTTTCTATACTTTTGGTCTCAGAGCTACCACAGGCAGAGCTTCTACTGATGGCTTGTCATAGCACAGTGGAAACAGATCTTGGGAAAAATGTTAATGTTCCAGCTGGTGCAGACAAATCTGAACAATATGATAAGAAGTGGACTGGCACACCATATTGTGAAGCTGTTGTCAGAAAATTATTATCCAAGACTTTACACATGGAGGATTGCAAATGCATTCAGGCTTTTCTTCAAAGCACAGTTTGCTGAAAGGAAAGGAAGGGAACAGAAATGCGAGCAAATAACCTGTTCTGAGGACCCAAATTTTAGGAGTGAAGAGTGCTGCTTGTTCTTTGGAGACAAATGCAAGTATCAGGTATGGTTTGTTTTTTTTTTTTTTTTTTTAATAGATAGGCCAATTTTTATACTGCATTTGTCAGAACTGTTATCTGACATAACACTCATATCCAAAATAGAAACTAAATATATACTGAAACAGTTCACCATAATTAAAAATGTCACTGATGTTGCTGTGGGGTTGGGATTATTCGAAGATTAAGACTTATCCCTATGAAATTTAACCTAACAGTGCTGAATAGAGCAGGATAGAGCAAGTTGGGCCAATGCCTTTGGTAAATAACATGTAAATCACCATTTCACTACTGGTTCACAGGTCTCTGTCAGTGAGGCTTCCATCCTCCTGCTCTCATGCTGTTTAGTACTTCTTGACACACACAGGCTCGTGAAGCTGCAAAACAAATGTACAAATATGTAGGAGAAGGGAATACAGGTGAGCTGGCCCCTGATAAGTAACAGCTATGTTAATTATGCAATACAGCCTCACCCCTGATGAGTCACAGCTATATCCAATAAAGATAAGTGTGATAAAAGGGGTGGGTTGGCTGGTGAGGAGGGTCATGAAGGAGGAGGAGCCTTGAGGAGGAAGGAACGAGAGGCTCATGAAGAAGAGGGAGTCTGAGGTGAGAGATTCACTGCTGTGAGGTCAGTCTGGGTCTGCAGTTAGAGCCTGTTGTTGGAACCTGCAGTCACAATCTAGCTGGATAAAAGCCTGCAGTCAGAGTCTGCAATCTAATACCTGCAGCCCTAGTTGAGCAGGAAATAACCAGCAGTCAGAGGCTGCAAGGGAAACCTGCAGTAGAAGCTTGCTGCAGCCAGTCAGTGAATAGTTGGAGTCAGGATGGCTGAGCTGTAGAGAGGAGTAAACCAGACCCTTTTCACACTGTGATAAACAAGAAGTCTGTGTTGCGGTTCATTTCTACTCCCTGACAAGGGGAGTTTGTTGTGCTGCAACACAAATATATCCCTGAGACCTCACAGTGAATTTTGTCCCAGTATGTGTTGACAATCAGTTGTGTGGATATGCTGCTGAAGTGGTTCTAAAAGGCAAAGTATGGCACTGAGTCACAAGTTGCAGATTTGCATGAATTGGAAGTTTTAATGTAGTCATTCATACTGGATCCACTGAAGCGATTTTATGGCTTTGTGTTAATTTCTCTGGGAGACATTTATGATATTTATAATGTTGCAGATTGGCCCAGAATTATGTTCAGTGTTGCAGTGGACTCACACAATGGACGCTTGGGCTCTATGAAAACATGTCAGTCCTTCTCTTTCCAGAATATACAGTAATGTTCACTGCTTCCTAAGAGTCCATTATGTGCTATAAGCAAATTTTTATCGAAACAGGCATAGTACAACTTCATGTTATGGAATCTTTGTTTTTTCCCTTATTGCCTCTTTCTGGTACTTCATTGCTATCAGGCTGCTTGTGATTAACACAATACACCTGTTTCTGTATGCTTCCTGTTAGTCTACATTTTTTTTGCCATTAGGTTAATCCTCTAGAAAGTGATTTTTTTTCTTTTACAATTTTTTAGAAGCTGCTCAGGGATTTACAGCTTTCTGCTGAGTAATAAGTGCCTAGAATGAAGGTTGTACAGATGGAGCAGCTCTGACAGGACCCTCCCATCCTATCAATTGACTCATGACTGGGGAGCAACTGAAGAATAATTGTGCTTGCTGCTCTGCTTTCCTTTGTTGGGGTTCTCTGCAAATCCTCATTCTGGCCACAAGTAGAAGTGGAAATGACACAGTGTGATGAGATATAAACTTCAAGTGGCTGGCCTGGATAAGCTATGGTTAGCACAGGACACATTCTAAAGCGACACAACTGGAGCCACTTGAATATGTCCTGCTTCAAGATTTCTTTGTTTCAGGAAGAGACTCTGATGATGACCTTTATGAGTAAAAACAGACCTGTTCAGACTTCCCGAGGCCCATTTTCTATTTGCTGGACACTTCTTGTGCCTACCTTTTCATGTTTTTGTGTTGCTGTAGTGTCAGTGTGGGGCTAGACTCTGCTGCTGACTCGGCTTCACAGCCTAGCTCCTGCCTGAACTTGTCTGAGCGTTCAAGGACACCTGTCTTCTTTCATTCTAGCAGTGCCAGATACATGAGGGGCTTCCACTGCTTTGTGTTGTGGTGGATACTTGGCCTCAGCCTGATCTCTTGGCTCATTTAATGGGGGCAGAAAGGAACCTTTCTCTGATGATCCAACTCATTTTGATGTGCAGATAGCTCAGCTTCATGGAGGTCACTTTTCCTCACTGTTCTCTGCATTGCTACTCCTGTTCAGGACCTGTAATCTTGTTTCAGCCTACCAGCTCTTGCACCCTGTAAAGCCATCCCTTTTCCCCCAGAAGGCCCCATCTTGTTGCAGTGCAAGATTTAGGGTTTTGAATTTGTATTTGTATTTTGTTGTTTGTCTGTACTTGGTTTGTTCCATTCCAAAATACCCTACCCCCCATTCCCTGATGACCCCTGTGGTATCCCCCTGATGTAACCTCACTCCTTCCCTTTCCCAATTGGCCCAGAGTGTTCCCCGCCCAGGCGGTGATCTGGGAAAAAAGGAACACAGGGCTGAGCACAGGTTCTGGCTGCCGGTCCTGGCTGTCCTCTGCTCATGGAGCCACAGAAATAAACACCTTTTCCTACCCAAGCTGGACCCATTCCTCATTTCCAAGCCTCATTCAAGCTTCAGCGAGCAGATTTGGAGGAACTCACATCAGAAGGTTATAAATTGTTCTGGGGGCTGCTTGGCCAGTAAAAGCACCCCCACGGACATGCCAATTTATACCATCTCAGGGAATTCTTGCTGCTTCTAGGCTTAATTTCTGTTTCCCCATTTCTCCATCAGGGTTTGAATATAAGCTATTAGGGCACGCACTTTACCATATCCATGGGATTTAATGCCCTCCCTCCTCAAACTATCATTCAGAATAACTTTAGTACTGCTTCGTGGGGGGCCTTGATCTCAAGGTTAGTGTAGAATGAACGTAATTGTGGGAGGCATTTCAAGGGCCATTAACGTGTGTTCTGTCACATTTGTGTTAAAAAAATAACTGCACCCAGCGTAGTTACTGCATATTCCCAATTTTTTAATGAAGAACATTTCTGTTGTTTGCTTTTTTGATGCTTACCTGAATCTTCTGAGGTTGTCTCTTAAATGGTTGTTTTGGTCTTCATTTTTAAAAATAAAGCTTAGATGTATCCCATCAAATCAGTTCTCTTGGGGCCAAGCAACCTCTGAAGAAACTGATTCTAGCAGGTTATTTTAATTACATTCTCATGCTTTTTGCCTTTTTTTCCCAAATCAAGTTAAACATTTGAAATTGGATTAAGAAGATAGTTGATAATTCCCATTATTTAGCTAGTAGCTCTCAAAGCTCTTCTCAACAAAATAAGATTTTGAATACAAATACATCAAACTCCAACAAAATTCAAACACAAAGTTCTGACACAGTAGAAAAAGCCCAGAAAGCTAAATAAATCTGTATAGTATCTTGCTAGTCAACATACAGTATTATCCATAATTACATTAAAGTCTTACAGCCCTATCTGTGAGAGTTTAGTAGCTTCACCTCTCCAGTGAAGATTTTTCCATTTACTGGTCAGTAGCAGACTCATGCAACTGAATAGCAATCAACATTGTCTTGAACCTTTTTCAAAGGCAGATTTTTTGTAATAAATTCATTTCATGTTTTGGTTTGGAATTCAGTTTAAAAGCATTGTGATTAAAGGCCATGCTTCTCCCTGCATTCAAGAGATATCAAAAGGCTTTACAAAGGATGAGATAATAGATTGAGGATTGCCTTGCTGTCTAGATGGCTCAGCTACATTGAAACAAATTACATTGGCCTCCAACTTGGAGCTTTGGCAGTGTGTCCCTGGGGAGAAAATCCTGTTCCTACTACTCCAGCACTAACCAAAACATCCCTGTAGGTGTTGCACTGTTTCCAGCACAAATCCAAACCACAGCCCCTTACCAGCTACTTTGAAGAAAGTTCACTCCACTCCAGCCCAGCATATCAATCTACATATATTTTGCTTCCAGATTGCATAAAACCATGTCCTTTTTCTCTTTGGAACTGGGCACATACTCTGGATTCCAGAAAAAACCAAAGTGGGTTAATCTTGGGTCAGGGATCCCAGCTGTGTCCTCTCCCAACCTGTTGGGTTGGGAGAAGCCTTTACAGGCACGTGTGGGGTTGGAGAGATGGCCTTGAATGCTGTCCAAGCAGTAGCCAAAGCATTAGTGTGTTATAGTTCTAGTTACTACTGAAAACACAACACTATATGGGCTGCTATGAGGGAAGTTAACTCCATCCTAGCTGGACTGACTACAGGAATAGAAAGATACAAACATAAAAAGAGACAACCCTGGTTTTTGGGTAGGTTTTTTTTTTTTTCTTTTTTTTTTTGTTTTTTTTTTTTTTTTTTGTTTGTTTTTTTTTTCTTCCTAAAGTATGGATCCACAACTTTACAAAATATTGCTGTATCTGTGTTTGGTTGGATAACCTTTGATTTAGCAAGGGGAGATACACTTGCTACTAAAATTATTGGATGTGATTTTCAAACCAAGCTTAACTTCTTATGAGAGATGGTTTAAGTAATATTCGTGAGTTAATAGCTTCATCCTTGTCTGCAGATGAAGTAAATTGTCTTGGACAGAGAGAGTGAAAAAACCTAGAAGTCTCATTGCCATTTTGTTCCTGGGAGAGGTCTTTGATTTTGAACTTACTCTTTGCAGACAGAAATGGCAAGCCATCATTGCTGTGGGACATCCAGGTCTGTCACCCTAGAACAATAATTCTCTTCTCATACAGCTGCCAAAAAGTGCAATCTGTTTTTCAGTCAAAGGGTCAGGTGTGGTTGTTTTCTTACCAGATGCAGATGAATCATTTAGTGCTATACTGTTTGGTATTGGTAATGGGAAGGGAGAGTTCAGTTGATCTGTTGACTGATAGAAAGTTTTTTCAGTTTTGCTATTGCTGTTTTAGGGTCAGCAGGGAGGTCTGTGTAGGTTAGGAAGCTCCTAATTCAGCATTAGATTCTATAGCCATATGCTTGTTAAGTCCTTAGGAACACTCAGGAAGATCAGCCTCCCTGATACATAACACAGACCTACAGAGATTTATGGAAACATTACTAGCAGCAGAATTTCTCAAGGATTTAGCCAAAGACATGCTTTTGACAAATATAATGCTGAATGTTGTCTTTCATATTGCCAGCTGATGGCTTTCAGTTGACATTGCTGAGCAGAACCTGCAAATTTGCCAAGTTAAAGAATTTTTGTCTTTAAAATCTAGACTATATTTTCAGCCAAGGTGACCTGACACCTCCTCCAAACTGTATGGTACCCTCTGAGAAATCTAGCCCTTGATCTGCTCTCTATTTCTACTTATTCAGTGTTGGCGTATTTTATGATGCTGCCTTGGAAATGGAAAGCTTGACTGTTTTATTGAACTCTTGCTAACAACTGGCTCTGTATTAAAAATCACCCTTGCCAGGGTTTGGAAATATTTTACTGCTGCAAGAAATCTTATGAGCATTAAGCTGAATGTGGGCATTTTATAAACAATTCTAGGAAGCTTAGTTGGGTGGGTTTTTTTGGTTTTTTTTTTTTTAATACTTTTATTTTATGTATATAATCTAGAGACCGGTGCTGTCTGTGGCTGGCAAGGGACATGTATAACAATAACCATGCAAGTAAAGCAGCACACTATGAAAATAATTGTGTCAGCAAGGATGTGGAGTAAACCCTAGAAGTGAAAACAAATCTGTGAATTAATTTCACTTGAGAATTATAACTGTGCACAAAACATACTAAGAATGAGACAATGTAATTAGTGAAATTAAATAGTGAAACCACCAATTCAGTTACACCCTGGCATTTTTATTTCTTTTACTTTACAGCAATATGCACTATTGAAGGCCATAGTATTAACTCAGACTCTGTGCCAGAGTTCTAGTTTTCTAAATAAAAATTTTATATATATTTTTTTCCCCTTACCAAAGGGTCTCCCAAACCTTTCATCTTGAACAGTACCTTTTGCTGTAGAAAAGTACCAGCCGTCCTTATTCAGACTGCTAGATGGGTGGTCTTTGGAATGAGTGGTTTTTGGAGGTTGAAAAAATGGATAAGGAGGGTTGGACTACAAGGTAAACTCTGTTAGAGCTATTTCTGGATGGAAAGAGCTATGTATTTCTCATTACAGAGAAGGACCAATAGCTGTAGCTCAGTTTCAGGTGTAAGACTGTTAAAATTAATGTCATTTTATACATAATGCTGGACTGTATAAAATAACTAGCTCGGTTATCCTTAGCTGTTTCTGATATACAACCTTAGGGAACCCAGATTTGGACCTAGTATGTCCTTATAGAAATTCACTATTCTATATTTTCAACTTGGTTTCCTTTTTAAAGTACCATCCTTCTTCATTTTTGCGCAATTCTTTTTTCCCTCCATCACTCCCCCTTCCCTGCACCTTTTATAGCTATAAACCTATGATTTAACCAACCAGATCTCTTCTCATCACTTAGTTATTTGAGTTACCAACCTATTACATGATTTTCTTTTCCTATACTATCCTTTTTTTCTTTTTCCTTTCATTCCTTTTGCCCTGCTCTTTGTACCATTAGTAAATTCTTCAGTAAGTCTGGGAAACTGTTTCCCCTTGTGATTGGAAAGGAATCTAAGATTAAGTGTTTATATCCAACCTGCCATGGTTTGTGAATCCATTGATACTTAGACTGGCAGGAAAGGTCAGGAAAAGTAACCTTTTTCAGCTTTACCACTCCTTAATCTTATTAGCTATCTCAAAAAGTTGTGCTTTCTCTTCTGGTGGGGGTAACTGTATTAAAATATCTGTCTATAAATGGGTCTCAAATCAGCTGCAAGTGGATAAAGCATTATCCCTGAGGACCCAAAGGCTTCATACAATTTTTGAAACATGCAGAGCAGTTTATCAGAATTCGGTGTAGTGAAGAGAGGGACTCTAATGAGGGTCAGCTCGCCAGCTGGTGCTCCAAATCACTAGTGCCTGACATCTTTGCAAATGATTCTCTCAGACACCATCTTTGTGTGGCACCATCTTTTTTGAACGATGGGCAAAATTTCACAATATGAGGCGTATTTCCTGAAAAGTTGAAATGTTCTCTAAGTTTCGGGCTACTTGGGTGATGCTACTTATGTTAAAGTGTTATTATTTCCTCGTTTTTAGAACAGACTTTTAATCTGCCCTCGGAACATTTATATTTTAACACCTTCCACACACAAATTTTTATTTTTCATTTTTTCTGTTTAAGGACTCTCTGCAGAACTACAATCTAATCAAAATAAGAGGATTTAATATAGAACTTGAGTGTGTTTCAATGTGATATGATATTAAGCTTACCTTCAGGTAATCAGAATTTGGGGTCACATTTAAGTTAAGGCTCAACCTACAAAAAGCCTCTTTAGTGACTGTATTTTGTGAAACTATAGCACTGGTCAGATTTAAGGGATTTCGTTAGTTATCATTGTTTGTCTTTTTTTTTTCCTTCTTTTTGTTTTTTCAAGAGCTCATGGTAGCAGAATTTCCAGTGCAAAAGACTGAAAAGTGCAGAAAGTGCTGACTTTTATCTTGGATAAATCAGGATAAAATATTTCATGTTGGGTTTGTAGTTTATAGAATAAAATGTTCTCCATCACACATGCATCATGAACAGTGCTGTAATCAATACAAATTAAAAGCTGGTGTGTCACACTGGTGGCAAATAGCATGCTTGTAGTTCAAGATATAATCTTCTATTTTTTTTCTGGATGTCTCCCTAGCTTGTGATTTGGCTCTGATTTAGATAGGCTCTTGGACAACTGTATTATTCAGATTATATGAGTTTGCATCAAAGGAGTTGCATTTTTAAATGCATCTTTCCCAGTGAGACAATTGTTTGTGGAGAGGAATGCCTTTGAAGGTTCTGTTTTAGCTGTTTTATTTATAGCAGTGCTATAGCTGTGTATTCTAGTCTTCCATGTGTCTGGACAATCTGCACCTCTTTTAGTTGCTGGATGTTATTTAGTCCTAGATATCACCTTTTATTTAAAACCTTGATGCCCTGAACCTACCTTGCAGAGCTGTTTTATGAGCATTTTACTTTTTTTCTGTGAAACAATAAATTACTAGAGCTTTTATGTGAGGTGTAGCATAATTTTGAGTGCAGGTCTAGTAGCATAATCCAATTTGATATCACATGAGAAAAAACACTTTGGTAACTCTGTCTTTCAGCTAGCTTACAACTCTGCCCTAGTACTTGTAGGGGCTGATCTCACCTAAAAGTAACCTTCCACTGAGTTTAGTGAATTTACATATACTTCTTGTCAGCTAAGTTCTGGAGAGGGATCTATTGATATTTAAATTCTGGGGTATATTTGTAGCTGGGGCTGGTCATATTTCTGTTTGCCCTGAAGTCTCTAAGATCAAGGCCTAAAATAGAAGGAGTGGAAAGAGAGATTCTTGTGTGACTACAAGTGAAAATGTTCCTCTGAATGAACTTCACACCAGTATTTGTGAAAGAGAATTTTTATATGAGCTGAATGAGTAATAAGGTATAACAAGGACCAGTAGCTTATGTCTTCATCACTGCAATGCATTTTAAAGGATTTTAAGAGTAACAACTGTGTTGTACAGTGAGACTTCTGGAACTCTTGTACAGAAACTGTCACTCAATTTCTTCTGCTACTTGATGTGTGGGGCCGTGCATAACAAGATTTTGGATTCACAGCTTAGTCGTGTGAAGGACTTTAAATATATAGGTTTAATATTCAGAAAAGTGTGGTAATGAGTTTGAGATGTGTTTATATCCTTAGCTTGACTCCTTGAAACTTCAAATACTTTTAAAGAAATCAAATGGATGAGCTATTTTAATCTATCAATTTAGATTTGTTATGAGAAAAATAAGAAGCATATTTATGAAAGTGGGAGGATAAAGGAGTATTGAGTTGGGAAAAGATGATGGAAGACAGCAAGAGCTCATTTTGATTTGTTCTGCCTTTATGAAATGTAGATTTTAAAAATATTTGGGGTTTATTTTACCACATTAAAAATCAGCTATTACTGACCTCTATATTTCAAGCAGTCTGGTGTTAGGAAAATGAAGACAATTTTCTCTTGCTGTTAGTTTCATATATCTCTCTGATGTTGAAATCTTTTTAATTAGAGATACCAAATAGTAAAAAAAAAATATTTTATGTCAATTTCTCCTCTACCCTTTTTTATTACCTTTACCTTTTGTGTACCAGCAATGAAAATTAACAATTTCTATACAAAATATTTGTATGCAACATTATTTTGTTCCCACTTTGTCATAATCTGCTTCACAGATACACATGGCATGACTCTTACTCAATATTGTGTTTAGTAAAGCCTGTGAGAAAATATTTTCCTACAAACTCAGAAAACAGTTTTCAAAGGTAAACTTGCTTTTTTCCCCATCTTTTATATTCTTTCATACAAGGCTTTAAAGGACTTTTCACATATGCCCAAGGCTTCTGACATTAAACATCTGAGCTTTGAGAAACCTACCAAGTGGTCTCTGCAAAGAAGCAATATATGGCAATATTATGGACAGCTTGTAACTGCAGCAACAGCAAATATATATGATCCCATTGATGCATTTCTTCATTACTCTGTGCTCATGGCACAGTGGATGTAAGCTTTGTTCTTTTTATGCCTTCAGCCATGTCAAACAATCAAGGTGCTGGCTGTTGCAGGAAGCATTTGTGTAACTCACCATTTGGATGATAGACCCTTCCCCCAAAGTCATCAGGAAAGAATTTTAAACTGATTGTAAATTCACTGCAGCTTTGCTTGTGTAGTGGTCACTCAGTGTTGTAGGACTCTTGCTTAGGACTTTCTCTCCAGAGAGAAGCAGGAGCCAGGAGTTAATTTTACCTATCTTCCTAGGTGCTTTTGGAATGTGCAAATGAGGTGACATGGTTCTGACTCAGCCTGAGTCAGAGCTTGCAATTCCAAGTTGCAAGCCACTGTTATGGAAGAACAAGCAGTCTCCCTCCTCATGTTGTGTCAGTGAAGGAAAAAACCCTGTTTGGCATGCTGTCTCAATGTGTTTGGCATAATAAGCCCACGATCACAGCTGACATTACATCCATGGGTGTACACAGGACCTAGTTATCTCTAGACATTCCATTACCAATTACAGCCAGCTCCTGAGGCTGCACCTCCTAGTTTCTGAGCAAGGCAGGGGAAGAAGGGAGGAAAATTCCCCCTCCTTCCCCATGAAGTTCTCCCCTATAGCCACTAAAGTTCCACTAAAGCTGCCAGATGATTATGAGCAGTCTCCTGCCAAGGAGCAGTATAGAGGGCAGTGTTGCAACAGGCACACACAAATCACCCACTAAGGTCAGTGATGACAGTGCTTGCCTTCTTAGTGGGTGCATCAGCTTTCACTGGCTCTTTTCATAAACACAGAGGAATCAGATTAGAGCTTGATTTTTAATAGCTGAGAATTTTTTCCCCTGCCATTTTTCTCATCTCCCAGTCTACCCCAACAATGACACAAGACTCAGTCTGGGTCTGTCTCTTATTAGCAGAAATGTTGCTGATTCCAGAGAGAGATTCAGATCAGCAAAATATCCCTTTCCAGGAAAATCATGTATTTGGCTCTGGGATGTGATGCATAAGTGTCTTTATTGCTCAGTTACAGGAAAAGTAGATTTTACTTTGACATTTCTATTCAGTGCCATGGCCAGCTGGAAAATGCTAGGGTCACATGTAGGCTCTTCTGTCTTCCTTTTTGCAAGATTAAATATGGTTCTTGTAGGGTAAAGTATAGGCAGTGAAATTGCTGCCTTCTCACAGCAGCCTGCTCCAGCTGTGCTGTGAAAGGGTGATGGGTTACTGCTTCTACTGCTGTATCCCAGCCTTGTGCTCTATCATGGGCTGTAAGCATCTAAACTCCTTCAAATTCCCTGGGAGCCACAGAAGTCAAAGAACATGTCCAATTCAGGGGTTATGCTCTTGTTCTTTAAAAGGTAAGGGTGATGCCAGTGCTGCAGAATCTGTTGTGGATACAGAGACGTAGAGATCTTTCTGAGTGAGAAATAATGAAGATTTTGAAGATGAGCTTTTATTTTGATGATTGCTTTCAATTGCATAAGTCTAGACAGCGTAACTAACCCACTCCTAGGGTTCATGTTAAATTACTATGTTTTTACCAGGCTCTTTGATAGTCTTTGCCTCTGATATGCAGTCAGAGACTATGTTTAGAGCACCAGCCTGCCTTTCTTTCTTTGCTTGCTGAGTCAGAGAGGTAAGAACAAGAAAGTTTTTTCCCTAATTTAGTCTGCTTTCCAAGCATCCCCTTGCTTATGGAGCTAGTGCTGGGTGGAGAGATGGAGAAGAATGGGGAAGAAAGAGATGCATTTAGGGACAAACCTGAACTCTGAAATTATCCCATAGGAAGAAGCAGGTTAGGAGACTGATTCTGAAAGGAGGATCAGTATTGGCACAGAAACCTAGAGGTCTCTGCAAAGGTTCTCTATTTCTTGGGAATAGCTTAGAACAGATATTGAAAAAAGAAGAATAAAAGCGACCTTAATTTCCTTGCAGGAAGATGATAGGGAATGATGAAAGTCTACATTAAGTAGAACAGAAAATGTAAATCAAAATTCATTAAAGAAGACAAGCAGACAGTAACAGTAGCCACAAGCAACAGTAACCACTCTGTTTATACTTGAGTATCATGTTTTTACACAACTTGAGAGCTGAAAATGTTTATCCCCATAAAGGGTATTCCTTCTTTCTTCCCTCTTTCCTAATTGCTGGGATCTGGGGAGATCCCAGCTTTAGAGAGCACCTAACCATGCTTTCTCTGATTTTACCTTCTTCTCTAGCTGTGTGGACAAGACAAATGTCCACCCTGAGTTGGTAGGACCATTTCTGCATTACTGCAGTACAATACAAATATCAGGAACTTCCACAGTTTGGACTTTTTTCTTCATAAGGACAGACCATAAAAAGCAAAAATTCAGGAAAACATGACTGAACTAAAGCATCATGAGTTAGGGTTATTCAAACACAACTTTTTGAAAATACAGAAGAATCAAGTGTATCTTTTATGATTGGCTTTCCTAGAGTACTTCAGCATTGAAGTACTTTAAATAGCTTTTTTTGTTAAAAAAAAATCATGTTTACTGTAAACGAGGGAGATTAAAGTATTTGTCAGAAATGTTTAATCCTCATGAAAATTCATAGGTGGGTAAGTTGAACAACCTCTTCCTGGAACTTGATGGTGGACATTCCACAGCATGTTATGCAGCATAAATTATACATAATTTCTCTAGTTTGGAAAAATATTT
Source organism: Trochalopteron elliotii (assembly GCA_024734555.1). Taxonomy (NCBI): domain Eukaryota; kingdom Metazoa; phylum Chordata; class Aves; order Passeriformes; family Leiothrichidae; genus Trochalopteron; species Trochalopteron elliotii. The sequence goes on along the minus strand of JANPWX010000097.1, from coordinate 1,477,531 downwards.
GAATGTAGTTCTGCCTAAATTCATCTCCCTGGGTTTTGAAACAAAAGGGAGAGAAGAAATGTCAAAACAGCTTGCATGAAGACAGGGATATAATGAGACATTTTCAGTCATTTACCAGCAGTCCTTACTAATCAGGAAGGTCCCAGTTGGCTGGAAGTCAGCATATGTGATGTCCATCTACAAGGAGGGCCAGAAGGAGGATCTGGGGAACTATAGGCCAGTCAGCCAGACCTTGGGGCCAAGGATCTGCCATGGAGCAGTATGGGTTTAACCCACACTCCTGAGGATCCAGCCTAGCAGAAACATGGCTATAATAATGAGTGAGACAGCTGATCGTGGGTGCCTTGAAAAATTAAAAGGGTTTTAATAAAGATGGAAAATAATACAAAATGCAAAACAACAAAGCCGAGCACAGCAAAGAGACAAACTCTTTGCTGCTACAGCACTTTGAAAAGTGAAAAGCGTGGAGTTCCTTTTTTCTCTCTCTTTAGTATTTAGCAGCTTAGGTGGGCTTTTTGACCCTTGGCCCCAATGAGTGTAGCAACAGTCTTTGAGTAACATTTCCAGGCTTCAATTACAAAGAAAAATCCACAGAACTTTCCGGCTAGCTTCTTAACATGTCAAAAGATAAAACTAAACTCTTTCCCTATTTGGAAGCACCTGCTAGAGGTGTAGAGATTGCATTACCACAGAGCAGATCTCTTGAGTGCCATCATGGAGTATGTGCAGAACAACCAGGGTATCAGGCCCAGTTTCATCACCAAAAGAGTTGTCCAGCATTATTACAGGCTACCCAGGGAAGTGTTGGAGTCACCATCTCTAGAGGGGTTTAAAATTCTGTAGGTGTGACATTTAGGGATGTGGGTTAGTAGTGGACTTGGCAGTGCTGGGTTTACAGTTGGACTTGATAATTTTAGAGATCTTTTCCAACCTAACCAATTCTATGATTCTATGAAAGGTGTGGGATTTGTGTGTTAGCTCAAAGCAAGGAGTTTCTTTCTCAAAGAAATCAGTCTGTGTCTATCAGAGGATGAATTTTAAGAGTTGTCTGATCCTGAAGCACAGTCAACTCTAACCAGAGTTACTGTACTGCATCTGACGAGTGGATTTAACAGTTCCTTGGAGCACATTTTCAATACTTTAGTTGCAGACCATACAGACTTCAAGGGAAGAGCAGTCTCAGCTTCAAGGAAAGAGAATGAACTTTTCAATGGGCACTGGGCATGAGAATATTTATATATTTCCTAGAAGACATTTGCATCATATTTTTTGCTGAGTTGGAGTTGAAACATTTGCAGAGAGAGCATATGCAGAAGACCTGAGCTCAGGTCTGTTGCAGTGCAAGATTTAGGGTTTTGAATTTGTATTTGTATTTTGTTGTTTGTCTGTAATTGGTTTGTTCCATTCCAAAATACCCTACCCCCCATTCCCTGATGACCCCTGTGGTATCCCCCTGATGTAACCTCACTCCTTCCCTTTCCCAATTGGCCCAGAGTGTTCCCTGCCCAGGGGGTGATCTGGGAAAAAGGGAACACAGGGCTGAGCACAGGTTCTGGCTTGTTCTGGCTGCCCATCCTGGTTCTCCTCTGCTCATGGAGTCACAGAAATGAACACCTTTTCCTACCCAAGCTGGACCCATTCTTCATTTCCAAGCCTCATCCATGCTTCCAATGAGCAGATTTGGAGGAACTCACATCAGAAGGTTATAAATTGTTCTGGGGGCTGCTTGGCCAGTAAAAGCACCCCCACAGACATGCCAATTTATACAGGTCTTTGTTCAGAGTTGTGCTGGATTTACTAGGGTGCTCTGTGCTGTATATAAATCAAGACTGGATTAGCATAGTCTAAAACAGAAGACATGACTGGCAGTTGTGTCTCTCAGCCTTGAACTACTCCATCATTTATTGTGACAAGATGATATTCAATAGCTTACAGATTGTTTGCTCACTTGACTGCTTAAATACAATGTTGTGGCTGTTGTTGCCAGGGCCAAATTCAGGCATGGTGGTTTGAGCACCTGCTGGACTAGACAAAGCCCTTCTGCTGAACGACTTTCTTACGTATCCTTTCTTACTGGGGACTGCTAAGTTGGCTTTGTCAGGCAAAGATCTCGGTGCCTCAGCATTCTTATGCGGCTGTCTGCATCTTTACTTTCTTATCAACAGCTTTCTGTTTAAGCATCACTCACCTTATGTATTGTGCACCAAGGTCTCTCCTACATGGGCAGCTGGTGTTGATGACCTTCAGCAGCAATGACAGATGAGTTCCTCCTTTGCCTGCTGATACACATAGAACTTTGCTGTGCTTAAAATCCTTCAAATGTGACATCTTGTAGCATTTGCGCAGCACCACACAACTGGGTCCCTGGCCCTTCCTGCTGGGCCCTCAGGAGTGTGGTGAAAGCCTTCCAGCTGGAAGACCAGATAGGAATACTAAGCAAGTACTACAAACTCCTGCCTTCATTTGAGTAGATATTGCTGGGAGCAAGAGGTACTGCCCTGTACTGTGCTGGCTTTCCTGTGCTGCCAGAGCCATAACTGGATCTTCAGACTGTCAATGACTTGCTTGCTTGTCTCTGAATCTGGCAACAGATACTACCATAAGTTGTGCTGGAGCAGGCAGCCACATCCACAGGTGTAGGGTTTCTGTGCACCTATTATGTGGAAGTTCTCATTCCTTTTTCCCCTTTACCTGCCACCTTTTCAGAGCTGCCAGATGAAGTTTCCACAGCAGAAGGTCCCTGTGTACAGCCCTGTTTGGACAATACAGAGGCTGCACTAGGGCTGCCTTTGAGGTTTTGGCTCTCAGGGCTCTTGAGACCAGTGAACCTCTCTCTGCTTGGTGAGGGCCTGCATCACAGGACTGAGCCCTGCCCCAGCTGACCCTGATGGGACCTCCAGCCACCAGGGAGACACTGCTCCCTGTGACACCCTGCACAATGAACCAGGCAGAATACTGAAGCTTCCAAGTTGGTGCAGCCTTGGTTCAGGTGCCATGACATGGTTGTATTGTACTGTGTTGGGTTTGGCTGGGGTAGACATAATTATCTTCACAGTGCTGCTATGGTTTTAATTTGTGTTGGAAACAGTGCTGGTAAAACAGGGATGTTTTTGTTATTGCTGAGCAGGGCTTTGACAAAGACAAGGCCTTTTCTTGTTCCCATCCCACCCAACCAGTGAGTGGGCTGGAGGCACACAAGGAGTTGTGAGGGGACACTGTCAGGAAAGCTGACCTCTACTGACCATAGGGATATCCCATACTATATGGCATTATGCTCTGCAGATAAAGCTGGGAAAGAAGTAGGAAAAGGGTACTTGTTGGAGTTACAGCATTTGTCTTCCCAAGTGACCGCTACATGTGATGGAGCCCTGCTCTCATGGAGATGGATAAATACCTGCCTGCCCATGGAAAGTGGTGAATTAATTCCTTGTTGTGCCTTGCTTGCATGCATGCAGCTTCTGCTTTGCCTGCTAAACTGTCTTTATCCCAGTCCACAAATTTTTCCACTTCACTCTTCTTTCTTCTTTCTGATTCTCTCCCCCACCAGCAGGATGGAGCAGTGAGTGAGTGGCTGCGTGGTTCTTAATTGACAGCTGGGGTTAAAACATGGTATGCACAAAGCTTAAAAATATGCCTGCTGAGTGGCTGTATAGATGTGTAAGTCCTCATGTTACGTGCATCCTTGTGGGTGTGTGTGGTTTTCTGCTTAATGAGCTTGGCAAGGATTTCTGCAGTGGAGGGAAGGCAGAGGAGAGGAAGAGTTTGCCCTCCTTTGTACCATGTGGCACACTTTCCTCTTGAGCTAATTTTTCTAGCAAATTATTTGTAATTGTGGGGAGTTGTGACACTTGGCAACATAAAGAGTTGTCTTCTTGTGGCACATTGCAATAGACATTTAAAAGCCATAATATAATGAGCCTTGTATTTGTCACAAGGTGGTGGGTAGTGTAGCGTGGGCTATAGTAACATGTAGGGAAGATGTTTTTATGGCAGTTCTGGAAAAAAAATTTGGTGCTTTGCTTTCCTCTGTGGGTAACTGGACTTGGTGATTCAGGTGGTATTTTCAGGCACTAACCTGTTTTGAAACACTTCCATGCCTTTGACAGAAGATGGTAGGTCAGATCCTGCAGACTTCAAAATTCATTTGATTTCCAATATTTCCTTCCAACCAGTCTGGACCTTTCATGTTGCCCTTGATAAACCTGGAAATGTTTTAGGTTAGATACCATACAGCTAGGGAATTGTGCAGGTTTCTGCTTTCAAATAAAACACCGCTAATAAATGAGAGTACTTCCAACATACAATGTGGCTTTTCAAAGGTCCCTAAAAGATTAAGGAATATGTCATGGGGTGAGTGCAGTGCCATTTTTCTTCCTTTCTGTGAATTACAGCAAGTGCTGGGTTTATCAGCTGTTTCACACATTTTGATAGAGACAATACAAACAAGCATTTCTAAATGTGTGCTCTCAGTAGCTCTCCTGCTCTTCCTTCACTTGCAAACAATCTTGTCTTACTGGTTGTTGTTTTATTCTGTGCTATTATGCCCTGTTTGTTTCTCTCTCTTTTTTTTTTTTTTTTTTTGGTCACCTTATCTGTCCCAAGAAAATGTAGCTTTTTGTTTTATTACATAAACCAGGAATATTTCCAGGATATGTACAGCTATGCTCTTGAACTTGTGACATTTAAAGGGCAATAGAATGCTAATGTGACTAATAAAACAGGAAAAATTGCTTTATATAAGTCAGTGTGAAAATGGCTCAGCCCACCTTTTAAATCGACTAATTTAAACAACATTCATTCATAGGGGCATGGAAGGAGGCTAAAAAACTTGGGTGATACAGATAGAACTAAAAAAACCAAAGCAAGTCCTTGTCATTCTCTTTCAACACCTTTGAAAAAGATCCAGCCAACTTTTCCTGTGATGGGAACTCCTTACCATTTATTTTCTGCAGATGATAATTCACAAGAGTAATAGACTGCATTTGTTTTGTTTTGTTTTCATTCTGCTGTGAAAAATGTGATAACCTAAAAGCAATTTTATTAGATTTTTTTACATTGATTTTTGGATTTTTCGTTGAACATGTACAGTAAAGTCCCAGATTTTATAGTTCAGTGCTTCTAGCTAATGCTATGAGGTCTATGACAACTATCTATTACAATTGCAGGTCAAATCCTTTCTGAACAATACTAAGGCTGTACTGACTTTAAATGTATGGCATGCAGTTCCTAAGTAATGAAATTATGTGTATGGATTGAAAATGAAGGAAAACACCCATAAGTTTTACACTTTTGACCTGTCCTTTCCACCCTGATCAAGTTCATCAGTCGACATGGAAAAACACCAAGATTTTTGTATTATTACAATAGTCAAAAGGCCTCAAATAACAAGAACAACTTGTGATTATGACCCACAGTAATTCTAGGGTATGATATTATTCTGAATACAATTGGTTTACTTGATTAAAGGCATACATATGAAGGAAATTGGGGATTGAAACTGGGAGTGTCCCGTGTATGTCCCATGTATGAGAATTATAGGTATTTTTTCTGTTTCTTTAGAAACAATAACATCAACAACAAACCCCAGTTACTCAGAGAGTAAGCAGATAGAGATCTTATATGACAGCTTAAAAGTACTCTTGACTAATTAACATTAAAAGCTTATTAAAATATTGTTTCCTTTAATGCAAGTTATTCTTTCATCTTTTCCAGTAATACATCACCTATTAAATTTTTGTTGTGGAAAATTAGTGCTTCAGGTCTGAAGAGTGTGACAAGAATAGTGTTGAGCATAGTGACAAGGATAATGTTTGAGCTGTAATTTCAGGATTAATAATGCAGATTCACCCTTCCTAGTGGAACAGAAACGTGGACGCATCATGAAAACTCCATGCTGTAAGTTAAGTCTCATCTTAACTCCAAACAACCAGTGATATTGATGTTTTCTTACACTTTGATTTTACAACTTATAGAAAGCTTTATTATGCCTCTCTTTTGTCCCAGTACCTCAAGGTGCTTTCTCTTCTGCTGTCTGTGTGCCCCGCTCTTAATATTCTAGCTTAAGTGCTTCCTGCCACTGAGGGAGCTTGTTTTGTTGGTGTCTTAGTTCCAGCCAGGACAGAGTTAATTTTTTTTTTACGGTACCTGAGCGTGGTGGTGCCTACCTGTAGTCCCAGCTGACAGGGAGGCTGAGTTCACCAGATCACTTGAGTCCAGGAATTCTAATTTGCTTTTACAGGCTGCAGTATGCTGTGACATGTGGGCACAGCCAAGACTGTAATGTTATTCTGTACCATCCTATGCCGTTGCCAGTGGTGGGAAAAGGGATTCTGGCTTCCTGGAGGAAAGGTATTCCTCTTCTGGTCAGGAGAAAGCATGGTGTGATGGGAAAGGGCTGTTTAGTATTTGTTGTGGGTTTTATGTGTAAGTTGTTGACTTATATGATTTGTTACTAATATTATAGTTATTACTGTTCATTCTCTGATTTCATTGCTGTTTCCAGTAAATTAATTGTTCATATCTCAACCTGTAGCACCTTGTTGTACCTCCAATTCTCAACTCCATCCCCAGAGCAGGAAGGGGAAGGGGAGTGGTAGCTCAGGATTTTTGAGCCCTATATGGACCTATTTGGGAAGTGTGTATGTGTAAATAAATCCACATTATCAGGAGTGGTCTTCCTTCTTAAAAGACTAGTATTTATTTCTAAAAGGAATTTGATCCCATTGATGATGTTGGGCACCTGTTTACTAAATTGTCGTGTACAATGACAATTGTAGGCATGTAGGCATTTTCTTGAAGAATTGCCTTCAAGTTGGAAACTGAATTTTTTTATAAAGCTAATAACTTAATGTATTTTTCCCCCTATAGTCATTTTGCCCAGTATCAGTTACATAGGAATCCTTTCATTTGCTAGACAAATGCCTCTTCTTGATTTCTCCTTTTGATAGCTACATGCAGATTTTTTTCCCCTCCTTACTCCACTTCTTTTTTTTTTCCTATTTCCCCTGGTCTCCAGCCTTTTCTCTGGGATTAGAAAGGACAGGGGAGAATGATTACCTTCTGCTCAGTTTCAAGATTCAGAGCATTGTAGAAGACTTTATGGCAATCTGTTCTCCAGCTAAAAACAGCTGGTATAAACTCACTGTAGAAATAGGGGTAATTTAAAGATTGCTTATATTTAGTGCTGAAGATTCTAAAATGCACTAGAATTTTGCAGGAAATCTTTACTGAACAAAATAAAACTAACAAAACTTGAATATTGTTCAATAATGTTTATCTGGAAAGACCAAATGTCATTCCCAAGATGGTGCAACTGTAAAGACTGTAAAAGAAAGCAAGTTTTCTCACTGCTGTGCCATAGAAAGCAAAAAATTATCCTGAATTCTTGTGGGGTCTTGCAACTTAAATCCTACTTTTTAATGTCAAAACCAGTTATCTTAATCTCCCCTGACAAATCTTTTCCATGAAATTTGTTTTCTATCCATGTGCTTTCCATCTTAGTATGCCACACAGTTCTCACACCCACAGCCTCATGACGACAGTACATCGTGCTGCAATCCCTTGAAAGAGATTTTCATTTGGCTGCAATATTTCTGGTCATGTTAGATGCTTGGCTGCAATAAAATCAGGTCTGGACCATTCTGTGGTTTTGCTTTGCTGAAAATTTGCACAAGAATTTTTATTCTTCCTTTCCTATGGTAAAAGCTACAAATACCATGTCTGTAAAGAGGATTACAAAGAGTGCTCAATATTAAGGAGTTAGCAGGGTGATAGTTACCTGCTTGTCATTGGCTGTGACCATCTATGGCTTTTTGTGTCATGGAAGGGCCACTCTCCTGTACTGTTGCTCACATATCTGATGAAAGCAAATTCCCAGCTCCAGAAACTTTGTGGGAAGGGAGATTGGGCCTTTTAGCCTTTGTTTATGTGGCTGTAGATACAACAGGGACAGGATGAATTCAGTCATAATGAATGAGTACTTAGTGTTTTTTCTGGGGATTTTAGCCACTCGATCTTAATATTGTCTTGAGACATACAATGTCATAAGACAGTACAGCTGGTTATTAGTTACTCAGCCATTTTTTATTCCATGTAACCAATATTAATTGGATCAAAATCGTAATGTAAATGGATGATTATTCATTGTTGCAACACCTTTGCTCAAGACCTATTGAGTCTTTCAAAATACTTCAGAAATTTAGGAACTGTAGATGATATTGGTCTTCCAAAAGAGTAGGCTAATTTTATTAAATTCTTGTATCACTAAATCTTTCAAAGCTACATTGTTTTAATAGAGATGTAATAGTTCAACTTCAAAATTTGGGCACTAAAGCCTCAGGAGTTAAACAAAAACACACTAATGATATACTTAAATCATATTTTTTTTGTCTGGCTGTGGTAAGAATCTGTAAGTCCAAGAACCCCTATAAGGCCTGGGTATACCAACTAGGCAGTGGTTTAGAAAAAAAGACAGTGGTTGGCAAGGACTGCTGGGCTGAAGAAGCAACAAGTGCATTCCTATGGAAGCAGTTCCTGGCTCTCAGCCCAGCAAAGTTCAACAGGATCCAGGCTGAGTCTTGGCCCGACAACTGCTGTGCATTTCCTTATTTCCCTTACTGGTCAAGGTACACATTTCATTTACTGAAGTCACTCAGGGAAGAAGACAGCAATTAAGTGTGACTGTTTAGGAACCTCCTCAATTATATACTGTTTCTTCTAGGAAATCACATTATGGATCTTTGCTGCTTTTCTGACCCTAGAAACAGGGGGACCCTTTTAGTCAGTTTTGCAAAGCTTTGCTGACACAGGGATGGGAGTCTCTAGCTTCCTACCTACAGTGTAAGTTTTGTAGCAGACTGGAGGTGTAGTTTGGAATTGAGGGTAGGAAGTGATGACCTGGGTAGAAAATATACAACTTGTAGGAAGACAGACTTTGCTGGGTCTACTGTTCATGAAATAACATGCTGATTTCTATTAAATGTGACAGTTTATGAATATTCATAGCAGCTTAAATTTCCTGAAAGAAAAAAAAATATTTTAAGGGATATTTATTATTATTTATTATTTTTGCATTTCAATAATGCTTTGTTAAAATTACTGATATTTATTTTACTCAACATTGCCTCTGAGTTGTGCTCTAAACCTTATTTAAAAGACAGTTATTCAACTTGGTTCATATTCAGCCATACTCCAAAGATAACCTATGCTGCAGATTAGAGTTCATCTTGCTTTTCTAATTTTTTTCTATTCTGCTAGAAAATATGCATCTCATAGATACTTTACTTTATACCAGTGAAGTTCATGTGATAGTAACTCTCTTCCACTGTCTCACCTGTCACTCTATGCTTCTCTTAATCAAAGTGCTTGTGTCTCTCTGTAATTTTCTAGTTGGTAGTAAACCTTGACAGGGTAAGGGATATATTTTTGTTATCACCTAATATAGAGAGGAAGTAAGGGAAGACTTACTACTTTGAAGTCCTCCTGATTGCTCCAAATGATTGAAATTAATTGCAATCAGGCTTAAGAGGTGATAAAGCAGTACTTCTGCCTCTTTGCTCTTTTACTCCTGACCATGTGGACTTCTCAGATGAACTTTTTGCAATGCATAAGGGCTGCTTTTCTTTATTTGCTTGTTTTTGCTTTTCATAATAGTTCAGTTATTTCCAAGAGCATCTCTGCCTTTTTATTTGCCTAAGATATACTTAAAGCTTATTGGTTTTAGTTATGTTTATTGTGCATTAAAGTAACTTAGGAGTACCCACTATTGAGGCAAAATTCAGGTGGTACCCTAGAAAAGGCATCCAAAGATGATGAAAAGTGTTGCTGTCCTCAGATAATATCAGCATTCAGATAATTTCTTTCAGCCTGATGAGAGAGAGTAGTACACTTAGGACAAGGAATAAAGTCCCAAAATACATTTTTTAATTTTTTTTTTCTGTATCATTTTACACTCAGACATTGGACACTGTTTCCAAAAGTAAAGTGAACTAACTTTCTGCAGGTACAGTTATCAGAAACTTCAGTTTTAACAAAAGCAAATAAAAATACATGATGATTAACTTTTTTTCCTACCATTCCCTGGAACAATATAGCATATAAATGAGAAAGAGTGTTATGTGTGTAGTAATTAGTCTTTACCCTATAGTATGTGAAGGGCTCACTTTAACAAAGTTAAATACCACTGGAACTGGAGAATGTCTTGGTGCCAGTCTTGTAGAGTTTGAGATTCCAGTCCACTGGGACAAAAAAATCACTTAAGTGCAAATACTTTGAGCAAGCATCATTTGTGCCACACTGTAGATATCTGCAGAAGTACGAATACAAATTTTATGTAAATTCCTATGAAGTAACTGTGATAAAAGACCTACTAAAACTTGCAGGCTTGGAAAGAAAAGAAAGATTTTCTTACTTAAGAAGCTTATGATGCAAACAATAAGATTTTTTTATATGAATGTTATGCATGTGCACTTAAAATAGGAAACCAACCCCCTGAACAAACAAGAAAGCATAAGGCTTTGTAAAGGTTTGGGTAGTACCTGATGTAAAAAAAGAATTATACAGAAACACTCGACAACCCCCAAAATGCTAAATGGTTTATAAACTGTTGAGTATGAATGAGCAATTTAGGTTAGACAAGATAAAGCAAAAAATGACTCAGTCAAAGTCAAATTAAAGTTTTATTAAAAAGAAAACAATGCCATTGGATGATCTGAACTGCAATGAAATTCTAAGGAAAAATGAACTGATAATTCACTTTGTAGAAGCACCATACTCCAACTTTCACAGCCAGTGTTTCTTTGGCTCCCTTTAATGACCTTAAGACCCCAAAACATTTAATAAGGCAGTGTCGTCGCTTAGACTTTATTTATAAAAGGGGTTTACCTGAGGCATCAATCAAACTTGTTATGAAATTTTCTGTCTTCAAATAGAAAGAACTTTGAGACATTATCTGTTTCTCCTGTCTGATCTGCACAGAGCCAACAGTATTTATCTACCCTTGGCTGAAAGGCTGTAGTGATGTAGAATCCATGGCCTTGCTTTGCAGCCTAATTTATCACTTGATTATTCCTGTAGTTAGAGGTTTTTTCATACTCCCTGTGCTAATATTTTTTGACTGCAAGTGTTTCTATTTGACATGGTCACAGTGAGCACAGGAGATCTTTGCTCTTTTCCTTAATATGGGAAGAAAGACTTACCTACTCAGTGACTGGAATACTATTTCCATGCCCTTTTTGCTGTTCTCTTTTTCTTTCACCTCTTCTCTTTCTCTGTCTAGAGAGAAAATGTCTTTGTCTTTCCTAACAGTGTATATCACCAAATTTCCAAATCCAAAGTTATTTCCACTAAAGTCTTCTGCATCTCACTTCCTTTTTGTTTCCTCAGGACTGGACTCTGGGCAGCATCCTACCACAGCTTCGCAAGTGCCAAACACAGCAAATGAATGTGTTACATGTACTGGGTATATTAAGATAGTGCAAGAGCCTTTTAGTATTTGAACCACTGATGCTTCACTAATTATTTCCCATTTTGTGTTTGTGTATTTAACTGTTTCTTCCCAGATCTAAACATGTATCTTTTTATTACGTTTTTTTTTTTTTTATTAGGATGGTGTGGGAGCATTGAGGGGAAGGAGGACTACCTTTAACCTTGTGGAAACTTGGCAAGTCCTCCTCGACACCAAGGAGGAAGTCATCAAGAAGAAAAGAGTCAGACTCTTCACAGAGGTGGGAGGATAACAGACTATGGATGTGAGTGGAAATAAAAACAGTTGAGCCTGAATATAGGAGTAAACTTTTTCATAGTGAGGACAGTGAAACTGATTGCCTTTGGCAGGTTGTAACTGCAGTTTCTGCTATCTCCATACTTGTTTTTGGCCAGTTGGGTCTTGAAAACCTTTTTGAGAAACCTGGTCTGATCCTTTGTGCAGAAAGTTAGGCTAAAGGTCTCTTTAGGTCCCTTTCAATTTAAATTTTTCTATAATTGTTTCTGTGATTCTCAAAGGGACTGACTTGATATCTGAGATGCTAACAATCCTTTTCAGCAGGGGACTGGACTAAATACTTTAAACATAATTTTATTTCATGTTAAATCATTATTGAAAATACTGACTAGCCCTGGATTCACTGCAGATCCCTCCAAATCCCATTTTGAGACTGAAAATTCTGACTTAGGACGTGAGCGTTGTTTTAAAATCAGGTATTCATGCACTGACATTTCTTTTGAATTGTATTTTCCTGATGTGAGAATATCATGCAGGTATGTGAAAAAGTTTAGGCAGATAACATAAATGTCATATCTGTGTCTGTCTCCTTATCATCTAGGCAAGTAATCCTAATAAATATACCAAATTAAGCAGGCATAATATAATTGATCATTGTTTTATTATTGCTTTTTATTAGCCTGTTATGTTCTTGGTCATAGTAACCAATAATTTTAGTATTTCTTGCTGATGTTTTCCTAAACACTGGCAAAAACTCGATTAATACATATTAGAATGCTATTTTAGACAGACACTGCTGCTGCTGCTTTGGTTTTCTCTGAGAGACACTTTTGTCCTCTGAATTGTTAGGGATGGCTTTCACGAGTTCCTGAAATTCTTTAGGGTGAGCTTTGTCAGGTCCAACTATATTGAAAATATCTATCTTGCCTTCGTACTTTTAAGATGTCCTTTGCTTATTCTGGTCCATGTTCCTCTCTCCTTTATTATCCATTGTGTCATTCTAAAGAAAGGATGGAAATGTCAATATTTCAGTCTTATCTGTGTCATACGTCATTTATTGTTCTTCCAAAGTATATGGTATGTGTATTTTTACTTTTCTTTCTCTCATATTCACTAAAAATATAGAAGTGTTTCTGATGAAATCAGTGAGCTTTTCCTTGAAACCTTTTATTTTCCTTGCTAGCTGTAACTCATTTTGTGTATTACTCTTTTGATTTTATTTTTCTGAGCTGTGTTACTTCCTTATTCATTCTTGGTCATATGTTCTTGTTTCCACTTTTTGTGTGGTTCTCCTCTAATTTTCATGCTATTTAAGAGTGAGACACAAGACAGGAACTGAAAGGAATTGGTAAAAAAATCTACAAAATAAAGGTTTACAATTACTCATGTGCATCATCCTCCCTGAATGGTCTGGCAACTGGGATAAACCCCATCTGTCTTTCAAGGTTGCTGGACATATCAAGATGATTTGAGTGTATACAGTGGCACATACAGAGGTGGTTGGTCATAAGGCCTAGGTTACCAAGAACCCCTTTTTTCCACCCCAAAGGATATGCATGACCAATCCGGAATCAAAGTCTGTGTCTGGAAACCCAGAGGGGCCATATTCCAGTCAAACTTGAACAAATCTTTCAGAGATCATAGAATTAATTGTGGTAACAGCTAAATTAAATTGCAGTTGCCATTTGATTTAATTGCAGTTAAATTAAATGCAGTCCAAATAGCAAAAGGAAACAATGAGAATACAAGCCATTCCCAACAGACCTCAGAAAAAAAAAATAGGAAATAACCTTTCCACTGCAAATTATACAAACAACCTCATTATTAGAGGGTTCTCTGTAGACTTCTGGGAACTGACTGACTTCTTGGAACAGTTATGGATAAAGAAATAAAATATTTGGGCAGAAATGGAGTGCCAAGCAGTACCATTTGAGATAATGAACCTTAGTGTATTCATAGCTGGTCTGTGCAATTTACTGTAAAATAGAAATTGAACCATGCCTTACTGCCATAAAACAACAGCCTCTCACCACTGTTGAAATTAGTTAAAATTGTTAAGGATTTGTAAAAGAAAGTTGTCAAAAATCAAACTATTATATATATATGGCAAATCATTTTGGAAATGACAGGAAATGCTACCAAAAGCCTGTTTCATTTGCAATTTAGCAGAGTGCAGGATGTCACATTTTTCTGGTGTGCCAAGGCTAGAAAGAGTTACAGGCAAAATAGTACAAAAGACCAAAGCTTGCTGCTGCTTCTAATAGACTTTCATGAGCTACAGCTGGTCAGGTTCAAAATGGTTCTTTGGGACAAGTTAGATATATATATTGGGAGTTGGTACCCATTTAATATATAAGCAACCATCACATTTTAACATCACAATAAGTGAAAATACACATTTACTTAAAGGACAGCTATAATGGACCATCAGGAATGCAGTAGGAATGTAGTTTTGAAGACAGTGAAACCTATACTCTGCTGTGACCTAAGAAGCAGGAAGCAGAAGGAATAGGTCAACAAGTTATCATTAGAGATCCATACAGATTTGCAAAATACCATAGAACTAGAATAACATAGGAGATAAGAAAGGAGTATCCTGCCAACTCATGAAAACCACTTGATCCAACACAAAACAGTTTAAACTGTTCAACAAATTTCAAGGCCAGTTGATTTTATCTTGTGTTAGTCAGACACCTGAGAAGTGATAGGGATGTAGACTACTGAAGAAAGAAAATTATTACAGTGCATTTAATTTTGTTTCTCTAGGGTAATTTATGTCACTATGTATCTTATGGATGTATACATTTAAAAAGGTTTGAAAAGCATAATCTTAAAGACTGTATAATCCTATCTAACATGTGAAGGACCTATAACTTCAAATTACAGAGAAGGAAAAAAGCATTCCTTCTGTACCCTGGCAGCCTGAGACTGCAAAAATTTTTTTTACTCTTCACATGAATGGTATAAATTTTAAATCTATGTAAAAAATGATAAATATGTAAGTAGGCCATGGTATTCATGTTTAATTATACTACCTTGAATAATTGTGACAAAAGTAATGCTCTGGTGGGTGAATTGTAGGGGCATTGTATTGTGATCACATCTTTCTATACAAGATAATGTCTAGGAAGTACTTAGTAAGGGGGGACAGTCAGTGGAGGAAAGAATAAATCCTGAGCATTGCCGTGGGTTGCCTGTCACTTGTTTATGTGTGAATGCTGAACACTGCCTGTGCCATGCTTCAGATCCTTGGCTGCTTTGCCAGTTTTGAAGCCTGAGCAGAGACTGAGGTGCATCCACATGCAATAGGAAGCTTTTCTCCCTGTCTCAGGCTTAACGTCACTGCTGGCTTATTCCAGGGAGGCTCATGCTTGAGATCCACACGCAGGTCTGGTTATTTTTATGCTCCCTGGAACTCCACCATTGTGCTGGTGCGTACAAGCTCAGTTTTCAGTCTGGCTGTGTGCAGCTGGATACTGGTATTGTATTTGCCAGCATTGTGTAAACCCCATCCATTTGCTGAAGTCATCCAAGATAATTATACTTTTAAATCTACAGGGCTGCTGCCAAACCATGCACTTACGAAAGGCAGATGCTGTGAATTTTCCATGGAGCTCTGCAGCAAATCCACCATGTGCAGAAGGGGAGTGAGGTGCATTATAAAACTTCCCCCTTGTCTTTTATAATACAGGAAGGGTTTAATTAGACATAAATGAGTTTGATCAATGAATCATTAACTTCCATTAAACTTTAAGTAGATTGCCTGACCCGGCTACTTCATTCTGAATTTAATCTGGTATACACTTGATAATTAGAGTTAAAGGGACAAGGGCTGGAGGCAATCCTTCTCAATCCTTCACATAAAATGGAGTTGAGTCAGCTAATAAGTTAATTTTATAGTCAGTGTGTAAGGACAGAATTGGCCGTAAAATGTAATTTTCCTAGAAAAACGGATCAGGAAGCAGACTGTCACTTTGTTTTGCTTTCAGAATTACCTCAGGAATTACCTGCCTGGGGTCTTCAAAGCCTTCACAAATCCCATCCTCCTCAGCATAGCAGCTTGGAGGATTAGATTTCATGAATACAGTCAGAAACCAGGTGGCAAGGCAGGAAATCTTCTCACGTCTTCGCGAGAATGCTGGTGTAGCTTTCCCTGTGGTTGAAAAAAATTGGTTCTGCCTTGTCTAGATCCATGGGCTGGGGAAGGAGTGATAGAATGGAGGTTTCTGACAGCTTCCAACCTTAGGAAAGCCTTTGATCTGCTGGCTTTGCCAGCACCTGCATCCAGAACAGCAATTGGCATTTCTTGTGTGTGCCTGCTGTTTGTTTTACCATGTGGAAATGGCAGGCTTGCCAGCTTGGGTGACTCTGCATGGCCCTATGCTGTGCAGTAGGGATGGATTCTTGGGAGGTATTGAGTTCATATATGAAATGTTTCAATTATCAAAACTGACCTAAAGAACCAGAGGTTTGCTACTTGTCTTACTTCCAGAGAAGTGTGTTCTTTTTGTCCTTCCTCTGAGCTATGATACTCTGCTTTCTGGGTTCTGATTAGGTTGTCCTGAGGGATACTGGATGATTCAAAGTGGACTCCCTTTGCCTAGTTTAGTATTTGCCTTATTCCATCTGAAATATGTGCACTGAGGACAGAACATACGAGCCTGTTTTGTGTCGGATGCTGTGGAAACAAAAGTTAATTGTGTTGACAACTCTGGTATCAAAGGCTGTTGTGGTGGGCAGTCCTGCTGGTAGTATGTGTGGCTGGTCACAAAATGCTTATTTAATGGAATGAGAATATTGCCCATAGATGTACACAAACCCATTTGAGGAAAGAATACTTTGAAACCCAGAGCTATTCAGCCTGATGTGAACACCATGACCAGTGATAAATGAGAGGGCTGGCACACCACCTCTCCCTCTGGCCTTTGTACTTTTTGATTTAAGTGTATTACCACAGAGGACCACTGAAGCCAGGAAAGAGTTAAGTATGGGATTTCCTTTGGAGTGTCGTTATGAGGTTGCTCCTGAGAAATTAAGCATTGCTTGGGCACAAGCTCTTTTGTGTACAACTAGAAGCAGGTATTTTCTCATCTGTAAGGGACTGCAGGCACAACTAAAAGTGGTGATGCAGAACTTCTAAGTTTTCGATTTAGGCTCTTAAAATGGCAGACAGATCTCAAAAGGACCCTAAATATCTGGCCTACGCCTTTCCCATTCCTCCAGTCTCGGCCTTGATTCAGTGTTCCTGAATGCCCTGCGGGTTGCCGCAGCCTGGGGTCGCTGAGAGGTTGCTCTGGGACTGTAATGACCTGTGAAATGACAGTCCTGGGGCTGGGTTTTTGTGGCATGCCTTCACTGCTGCTCTGAGATACAAGGGCAAAAGTAGCAGCTGATTAGCCACCTATTTATGGAGGCTTGTCCATTCTCTGCAGTCAGGCTGAGGGAGCCTGAATTAAGGGTTGCTGAGTTAAGGTCATGCAGGCAACCTTAGTACTGTCATTTTGTGAATTTTGAATGTTGGATTATTTGACCTTAGTGGCATTATTTTAAAAGTATTTTATGTGGATGTGGTTATGTATATTTAGGTCAGACAATTGCTAGCAATGTTCTCTTGCTCTAAAATCCACTGGTCTATTCTTTTTAAGAGCACTGCCATTATGCAGGGAGGAATTCTCCTAGAGCTGATGAAGGCTTCTAAAAAAATTCCCTTCCCAGTGTTTTAATGACGTTGTTGTTGATAAATGCTTGTTGGTATGCCGTTATTTTTATTTCAAATTCTCCACAGCCAGACTCCCATTATAAATGACAATAACTGCTGGGATTTAGTAGCAGAGAGCTGAGAGTGCCCTGTTTCCACAGTGCCTGGCTCACCTTCAGCCCAAGTCAACACTGACCAGCATTAATTGCTGCTGACTGTTTTATGTTGCCTGTATAGTGTGTGGTGTTTGGTTCCAGGTTTCTGTAAAATAAAATTGCCAGTGCAGCCTTTTATCAAAAACTGATTTTTTTTCCATCAAAAGGGCACCTAACTTTTGCTCCAGTAAATGGTGGTGACTTCTGGTGATTTAGTTTTTTTGGATTTCCTTGAGAGATCTTTCCAGAAGGATATTTGATGCTTACTTTGGGAAGTGTCATGAGGAGCATTCACTGGTGGTGGCCATTTTGTGAGATACTGAGCTAGAAAAATGAAAGCTTAATTCCCATCAGTGAAGAATTGCTCTTACCAGTGCTCACAAGGTTATGCATGTGAGTTGCTGTTTGCCATTGGCAATAAGGGATTTACAGCCTGGCATTCTGGGAATTCAGAAACTTATTCTCTCTAGGGTGCTTCATCCTGAACCTTTTTACAAGCATTTAAAAGTCAATTCAAGTGATAAAATCTGTTATTTATTTTGAAGAAAACATGTTTTAAGGCATCAAAACTGCTTCATTATTTGAAAATACATTTAGAATACACACACGCTTTCCACAGAGCTAAAAAGACAAATTTCAAGTAACAAAAGCCTTTCCTAGCAGGTGGTGGATAAACATTTTATGTTTCCAGTAGAAGACGGGCTTGTCTCTTGCTGCTGTAAGCAGTCTGAACAGATAGTTGTTTACAAAAAAGACGCAGAAGCATTTGCTACCAGCCAAGCCTGACAATCAGCTACATCTGTCAGAATGTGACTAAGGAATTTCAAAGGTCTGTCAATAAAAATAAACTTTTCTTAACCATATTTAACTTTCCTTAACTATTTTTCATCCTATTGTCTCTAAATTACAAACTTGTCTCATAAAACTCCTTCTGTTGAGTTCATGGACTTTTTTTTTTTTTTCCCTGAGCCTGCAAAGAGAGGTTTCCCAAGTGATTTTCTCAAAATAGTCTCTGCCAGACCAATGGAAGCCCACCCTCACCTGAAGCCACTATTACATGAATCTCCATGGCAGTCATATCCTCTGGTCTAGAGCTGTGCAGCCTAGGGAGTGCTAAACTTTGCAAGAAATTGAAGTGTGTCCACCTCAGAGATTTTGGTTGCTGGATTTTATCTGAGTGTGTATGAACTGTGATATTATGATGTATTTTAAGCCACCAGACATTGGCAGTCTTTTATAAGGATAGGAAAAAGGGTTTTTTTGACTCAAAGCAGCACCTGTCAAAATTTTTCAGATTGGTTGAAGTAATGTATTTCTACTTGTCAGTTCAGAAATCGCTGTATCATTTTGACTGAATTTTTCCACAAAGGTTTAGCCTCAGAATGGTATTAGTAGGGGAAACTGGTGTAAGTACTGCCAAAGAGGAACCAACTGAAACAAACAAACAAACAAAAGCAAACAAAAAAACCTTCCAAACAACAAAAAATTCAAAAATATTTAAAAATTAAAAAAAACCCCAAACAAACTAGAAAAAAAAAACCCCAAAATCACCAAAAAGAAAAATAAAACCAAACCCAAACCAACAAAAACCAAACAAACTACCCCAGAAAGAAACGAGAAAAATATATATAATGGAAGAAGTAGGAGGTAGCTAGATACTGGCAAGTTTTGAAACACCATTTAACATTTCTTATGAGCTGGAAGTAAAATGTTTTTAGAGCACAGTAAGAAAGTCAAAAGAAATTATTGTTCTTCTCTGTTTTAGCACTTGTCAAGCTGCATTGGAATACCATGATCAGTGCTAGGCCTCCTTTTATTGGAAGCAGTGTATTTGATGGCCACAGAGATGTTTAGGTAATGGAAAATGGCAGGTTGAGGGAGCAAGCTGGGCTTGGCCAGGTCAGGATGTGCTGGCTGAACAGATCTGTGCTGTGAAGAAACCCCACACTTTGCCTTGTTGTCAAGTGCCTTGTCTTGACAAAGATAGAACAAGGTGCGGTGGCTTTCTTGTGGTGATACCTACACAGTTTTTGCTAATGATTATGACCTGAGAGAAAATTCGATGTCTTAAATTCTTCAGTATAAGAAGTCAGCTTTTGAACAAGGTGAATTTTTTTGTTTGTTTGTTTTGTTTTGTTTCATTTTTGTTAGTAAGCACATATCCTTTGCTTGCCACTTTCCAGTTCAGCCTTTATTTCTGGCTCTCTGTTAGGTGTAAATAATCAAACCCTTTGCATATGCAGTGGCTGCTAGCTGAGGGCCCCAGAAAGGTGGCAAAAAAGCTCTTGTGTGTACACTGTATGCACAGACAACCTGAACTCAGGTGAAAGAAAACGTCTATGGAAAAGGGACTGGGCCTTTCTGGGGACTATCTGTGTGGCACACAGTGGATGATACCTCAGCCTCCATCTAATGGAGTGACTGGATACTGCTGGTTAGACAAAAAAAAGTTCAAATCTCTTTCAAAGAGTAAGAAAATGACCCCTAGAGTTAACCCTAGAACTTGTGCTAAGTCTGAAGTTTTTCACTTGAGAGGCCCAGCTGTGCTGTCCCACAGCTGACCTAGAGAATATTCCTGCACATAAGTGCTGGTGGCAGGCAGTGAACATGGCCTGCAGCATCCTGCCTTCCACTTCTCTGACAACAATGGCATGGCCACGGCCACAAGGCAGTCACCCCTCACAGTTTTAAAGCCAGTTCTTCTGCTGAAGGGTCTCCATTAAGAGAGCAGCAGCAGGAAGTGAAGGGTGTTCTGCAGCCACAGAAAACAGGGAGATGGACATCTCCAGTTAGATCAGATGGGGAAACCTGTCAGAGGTGGAACCTGAACCCACATATCTTGATCCTTGGCTCCATGCCTCAGGTCTCAGAACATCCTTCCTGATGTGAATGTGCCACTGTGCTAGCTAGAGAATAGTATTTTTCAGTCCTCTCTTTCTACCATTTAGTGCCCTTTCTCTATTTCACTTGATTTTGCTTAGAACAATTTTTTCCTTTTTTCCTACCACTTTCTGATGGTGTCCTCTTCTGCCTTTTGCTGTATCTGTTCCCCTTTGTCTAAATGCTCCTCCACATCGTGGTGTTCTGGCTTATGTATTGGCAGCTATGATGAAATGAGCAAGCTGTCAGAGTGGCTCTAGCAGAGCCACTTTTTGGAAAAGCACTCCAAAGGGGATACAGCTGTCGACATGGATGGTAAGTAGAAAGCACCCAAGACAACAGAGATGAGAGATCTTGTTTTCTTTTCCTCCTCCCGGTCTGCCTCTGTCTTATACTATTCAGTGGACAGGACCACTAGTAATCTCTCTCTCTCCTTTTGCATTGTTTGATCCTGTTGGAGCAGCAGATGTTCTGTAGCTGCTGTTCTACACCTGTGCAGTGCACTTGCCCAGGGATGAGAGCACCACAGGGCACCCCCTTAACCTCTTGCTCTACATGTAGAACATCTTCCTCTGAACATCTCACCTCACCTGAACTAATATTAACATATGCTATGCAGACTTTCCTAAAGGAAACTCTCAGTCTTCCTTGCCCTTGGCAGAGTTTTTTGTCTTTTTTTTTCTTTTTTTTTTCTTTTTTTTTAATGTGAGCACAGCCTGCATTATGTCACAGTGCAGATACAAAGCTACAGGATAAGAAAGGTGAGGTAGCTGTAGGACTGCAAGTCAAGGGAAAAATGGTCACAAGGAGACAAGAGGCTGTTAGGAAGCCCAGAGCATGGTTTGACTGATTCTGGAGGTGGCTGGGATGACAGGTTAGGGCAACTGTTCTTTCCGTCCTGTCTGATATTAGTGGTGCTAGAGGCAGAAACAGAGAGAATTGAGTTATGCACATGGTGCTGTCAGATTGCTCTCTTCCCCACCAGACCTCTTCCCATCACACAACAGAAATGCAGCTTCTGTTCTCTCCTTTCTACATGCCTACAACTTCAGTAGAAATGCTAGAGTAGGTATATCTGCTTATTTGCTTGTTCTGAAGGTGTCTTCGGGGATTCACAGGTTTGGTGTGGAGGGATTTTCCTCTTTGGGGTTTGACAGTGCAGAAGATGCTACTGCTGCTCTTGAGGTTCTGCACAATTTAAAGCCAGTTGGAGCCTTGCCTGTTTATCAGGTTTGATGGCTGCCTTGTTCACTGGTGCAGGAAAAACCTGGGGGCCACACTGTTGTTGCAATTACGTGATCTGCTGATTGTCTGTATCATGTAAACCAAAGTTCCCATTGAATTCCTTTGGAACTAGACAAGGCATTTGGCCTGCAGCACTTGAGTGAATAAATGCATTGCGCTATGGGGAACTCAGAAGCAAAGCTTTAGGCTGTCTCTTTTAAAAGGCATATTCTACAGTAAAAAATTCAGCCCCGCACAATAGTGTGGAACAAAAGGCCATGTTTTACAATATTGTAAAACTTTTCCATATCTTTAATCAAACAAATTCTCTTTTTTAATTCCTCTGTCATCTTAAATATGACTGGCCTGCTGAAAGACCTCTTGAGCACATGTATTTTGCACAGACATATGTGTCTGTTAAATGCAGGCTGCATTCCTTTTGTGTTCTGTATTGCTCACTGATAGTATTTGCTTACATAGCTGATGACAGCTATGTAAGCATAGGAAGTCTTTCTGAGAGCAGGAGCATGCTGCTGTATTATTCTGAAGAGTGTTTCTCTTTGGTGCAAGCCCTACACAATTTAGTAACATGAAATTGTATAATTTATAAAAGGCAGTAGTATTGAATATATGGTAGAGTGTGTTGCCAGAAAACCCTATGAGTTTTACAATGAAAGAAAAACTAAGAGGAAGACTGGGAGAGAGCCTTAAAAATTAAATTTTATTTTAAAGTAGTTGGTCAAATCTAAAGAGAACTCAAAGCCTTAGATAGTATACTGGCATTGGGAAGCACTTTTTTAGATGACCCTGTTATAGGAATGCAACATAACCTGTGAAAAAAGTTTCAGACTTTTCTTCTGTAAATTCAGTTATTGTCTGGCTTCTGTTGCTCTTGAGATCTAATGGAAGATTGTGCAAATCAGGGTAAATCTTCCAGGTGTATGAAAATGCCAAGTGACTCCAACTAGTGGTGACTTTAATGCTCCTTTGTAGAGTTTGGAATTTTGTAGCCTTGAGGAGTATTGACAAAACAGTGATGCCTATTTTACAATCGTTTTGGTGAAAGTAATTTCCACCTTTTATTCATGACACTAAATGATCTAAATTATCTTACTTTAGGAAGTCTTTTGCTGCCACAGTTTCCCACCTGCAAAATTCATATATAGGACTGTCTGAAAGGGATTTTGTGGAACTAAGTGAGAATTAATTAAAGGTAGGAGTGTCGGCAGCCTGCACAGAGGACCTTTTCCTTTTGCTGTATTGGTACTGGTTTCCTGAGTAAATGAATCTAATGCAGACATATTTGCTTGTTACAAATGTCTTGACTCTGTTGAAAAGATTTGAAGCCAGCTGTATTTGTATGGGCTTCAAGCAGAAACTCAACAGATAGGTATATGGATAGAGAAAAGACCCAATAGACACAATGAGAACTTGTGGTCTTGACCCTAATAAGGCATTTGAGGAGCAGAAGCCACATGTAGTCAGCATTTAAAAATCTCCAGCCATGGAGAAAGCATTGACTGGGGCTTTTGCTTTTTACACATAAGGCAATTCAGGGATAAAGCACACATCGACAGGAACCTTGGCTTTGTTAGTACCAGTACTGCTTCCTGGTGTGTGACTTCAGGAGATGTGTTTTGATGTCCCTTCTGTTGCCACTTGTGATGGCAGTACCATTGAGAACTTGAGGAAATGGAACTGGGACCATAGTTGTTCTTGGTCTTACTCTCTTCTCTCCTGCTTAATGTTTCTTTGTTATAGTAAGTGCTAGTGCTGCGCACCCAAACCTCACATTTACAGCTTCATTCTGACTGCTTTTACCTGCAGGAAGTGCCAAGGAAACAGTTTCTCTTTTTCTAGGACTAGAGTACATGGATTAAAAATTGTTATTGCATAGGAAAGAGACCACAACAGAAAGGGCAACTGCAAGCAGAGATGAGGAATTCTAAACCCAGCAACTTACTTTAAAATGCAGAGAAGTAGTGAAAGAGTCTGTGAGTCAGTTGCCTAGAGAAAACAAAGGACAATTTTTCTGAATGTTGTCTCAGAGCTGTGGGCAATTTCCATGGTTTCTTCTTCTTTAAAAATGTAACTTTAAAAATCAGCATCCAGATTATAGGCAGGAAACTGACATTGCAGTGTCACACTTCATTTTGTCACGTGGTGCAGAAGGAGAAATGGAACTGAAAAGCAATATCCCTCTTCCAAGCCTGTTTTCCCCCAGCAGTTATAGCAGTGCCATGGCATTGGTGCGGGAGGCCATGACCCCATCTCCCTGCCTGAGGAAGGAGAGAACAGCAAATATGCCCTGCTGGAATCTTCTGCTTCGGGTACTAGCACCAGAACTGACAGTAGTGCACCTGCTTCTGCTTGTTGTCTGCTCGGGGGGATAAAATGCACAGAAAGCAAGAGAATGAGAGGAACTAAGGCAACTGCTGCTGGGCAGTCTTAAGGGATGCTCCTGGAAGTTTCTGAGCTCCATGCACAGCAGAAGTAGGTCTGGAACTACTACAGAATTTTTTGTTTTTTGAATCCATCACTGCAGCGAAGACACAGCTGCACCAACTGCAGAAAAGTTGTCATCCTCCTTTCAGGTATATATTAGCCTCAGTATATGTGTTGTTTATCGATAGTCCCATTGCTTGCCATAGGTGTTCCACTCAGAGCTACCCTATCACAGCAACAGTTACAAATGAATGTGCAGAAGCGGATCAGAAACTGCTTTTATCTCCTCATTCAGACTGGACTTGAACACACATCCATCCTTACCCTGTATTGCCGTGGCTCCCAGTCATTTATGTTCAAACACAACAGGTGCTTTGATGTGGATGGGCAAATGCCGGCAGAATAACTGTTTGGTTCACCTGACCCTCACAGATTTTCAGTTTTGAGTGAGATTTCCCACAGAGTTACTGCAAACCCTGCAGTCAGAAGGGAAACATACAGTGATCCTGAACATCTCTGTAAGGCTGTTGATGCAATACTAGAGCATCTGTACTGATAAACCATGCACATTAGTGCTGGATGAAGATCAAGGTAGGAATCTTATTTTATTATCTTGTTGCACAAAACCTATGCTGATCCTAATGACATTTTCTAACCCTTATCCTGGAGTGAGAGAAGGCTGAATAATTATCCCATACTGAAAAGGAGAAAATGTTTTTTTCCATGGCATGCTGCTACAATTTTTGTTTCTCTTTTCTCCCTGCAGGTATCTCTTAGTCAAAGGATAGCTTTCTTCAAGCAACCCCAACAGCTTGGTAAAAATAGTGCTGCTGGGTTTTGCCCTTTCCTCTGCTACCTAGAAACATAGTTCAGATTTGAGCTGTGGAATGGGTCTTGAAAGAGTGCCAGAGAACAGAGTGGGATATGGGAGACTCCATATTTGCAAGAAAGAGGTGGAGATCTTAACATGATTTGTTTGGGCAAAGAGTGGGTCAGAAGATAATTAGGCATCTGAGAAGTTGTTAATTTATCACCTTGGTGAGATCAGAGGGAAACGTAGATTAATTAATTACTGCTCAATGAATTAATGAGAACAGATATAATTCTGTACATGCTTGGAGAGGGAGTTTCAGGGTTAATTGTGGCTAACTCAGTATGTGGCATTAACAATAAAACATGAAATAGTGGTTTAAGAAATGTCCATGAGAAAATGGTTTTGTATCCAGACCTTATCTCCTGACATGTTTCTGGCACTGTCACACGACTTACAGAAACTATGGAAGCAAGCCCAGCTTTAAATGATTAAATTGCATAGCAGAATCTCCTTGATCAGGGTACTTGGTACCCTTGCAATCAGGACGCTAGACAATTTAAAACTGGGCATGGATCCATCGGTGCAGAGAAGTGTCTGTGACAAACATGCCAATATTCTATGCCATCATGCACTCATTGCCAATGGTAAGTAATGTAGAACATCTTTCAAGGTGGATTGATCAAGGGGAAAAAATCAGCTATATTTGGGTTTATTCCATTTCTGTCATGTGCCAGAAAGGCAAATTTCTGTCATGATCATTTTCATTTAGAAAAAATATCAAATGTCTACACTGAAATAAATAATCCTGTTTATGAAAAGCTGTATTTCTTTGGTTTTTTTTTTTTAATAGAAGAGAAAATATTGAAGTTAATGATAGTTGATTTTTAACACCTTATGACATTATGAGCAGTCACCTCCTGGAGACTTCTATCTCTCGACTTGGAGTAGGAGGAACATAATTTTACAAAGAACTGAAAGATTGAATACACAGAAAAGTGAACCATACCACAGATAGCTCATAATGTCTGAAGGGCTGTCGAGTTGATTAGAGGGATGAAACTCCTCTCCTGTGAGGAAGGCTAAGAGAACATTTAGCCTGGAGAATGGAAGGCTTCAAAGTGACCTAATTACAGCCTCCCAATGCTAAAGGGAGCCTACAAGAAAGATGGAGAGGAACAATTTACAAGAGCATGTAGTGATAGGACAAGAAGGAATGGCCAAGGATGGGTGAGGCTTTGAGCAACTTGGCCTAGTGGAAAGTGGCCCTGCCTATGACAGGGCAATTGGAACCAGGTTATCTTTGAGGTGTCTTCCAAACCAAGCCATTTTGTGATTCTGTGAAAATATTCAGGGTGCTGACACCTGACATATGAATATGAATCTAAGGGAACTGTAGCCTGGAGAAGTGAGGACTAAGGGAGGTTTTGTTGCTGTCTATAACTGTCTGCTTTCATGACACTGATAAGAGGAAGTGAGATTCATCTTGGAGATACCCAGTGGAAGGGCAAGGGTCAGTGTGAATCAGCTGTAGCATGGGAATTTCTGGCTGGATGCTAGGAAAAACTTTTTCATGGTGGAATTGATCAAACATCAGTTGCCAGAAGATGTTAGGAAATCTCCATTCCTGGAGGTGATTATGACCCTGGGCAAGGCCCTGAGCAGTCTGATCTTTGAACAGGAGTCTAGCTTTGAACTAGGTATTAGACTAGATAGTCCCTGAAGGGTCCTCTCAGTCTAAACTATTTTTTGAGACTATCTTTTAGACCTGTTTGTGATTTAATACAGTATTTGCTTAATGACTTTGCCATCAGTCATACACAACTTCAAATATGTGTCAGTCTAGAACGGGATTTTCTGCCAACTGTTCCTTTGTGATGAAGACTATTGTATTCACTATGGCCAGAAATGTCAATGAACTGCACCTGATGGGGAGGGTAATTCAAGTTCTTGTTAATACATCCCTTGGAGCAGATTAGAGTGAAACAACATCGGATGAGCAGTGTTTATACATATATAGGTATGTAGGAATTATTTTAGAACAATTTGTTAGCAATGGAAAGCTGGTATGTAACTGTTTGGGTTAAGATTATCAACAGAAATATCGCAATATAAAAGCATAAAAATAACACTTAAAAATGTATAAGGGAAAGGAAAAGCATATAAAGAAAGAATAAGAGTAGGAAGATATCACCACTAGCAAGGAGATTTGATTGTTGCCATTTAGTTGTCTATTGGTCAAAGTGGTGGTCACAGACTTGATGCATTGGGGGTGGGGGAAAGATCACAAAACACAAAGTTCAGTGGGTCAAGACAGTTTAGATTTACATGGGAGCCCCTTCTGTCTTGTGAGGATCAGTGGTTTCATCACCAGTGGTCCAAAAACTTTCCTCCTCCCTTTCAGTTAGGGGGGTGGTCCAAACCTGGCCCAGCAAATGGCCGACTGTTTTGAGTCATTAACCATTAACATTTCTGTCTCTCCCAGGAGGCAATGATCTAAAAGAAAACTAGGACAACTCAGCAGACATCCTGCCCTGCTAGGTGTAGGCTATATTGCATTCAGAGCAAGGTATGACTAAATGTGACAAGTGAGGATCAGGGACAGATGAGAGCCTGGGGTATGTCAAGAGGAATGCTTCACAGTATGTACTTCAGGCTAACTCTGATCTCTGTTTGCATGGTGCTAAGCCTGAGCCAATAGACCTTTTCCTTGAATCAAGGTATTTTTTCTTGCAGTTTCTCTTGTAGATGCTAAAGTTGTATTGCATTGGTTGCTTCAGATCACAGAACACTTGCAAATACCTTAAGTGACCTTGTGTGGCTGCTTTAGATGCTGTAGTCTTGTAGCAAGTAGCATTCTCTAGACTTTAAGAAAGAGCGTTTATAGAAACATTGTTAAACTTCCTGTTGCAGGGATGATCAGTTTTTATGAAATGAGATGATCTATAAACAATAAAAGACAAGAGGAAAGAATAATGACTCTGATATATAAAGAAAACCTAGAGGGATAAATCAATCTGCACCATGTCACACAAGAAGTTGACAGAAGTGCTGAATGCTGCATCTAGCCTTGAGTCCATGCCTTGGACTCTAACTGTTCTGTGGAAGAGAATTAAGTCCAAAATTTGGAGTTACAATAGCATCACAAATATCAATATTGCAGTTCTCACTAACATACTAGTGCAGCAAAAGACTGAATAGTTAAGTTTTGTTGCTGGATGTTACTGATTATTTAATAAATATTTTAATCTACAGAGAGCAGGTCTTAGGTTGTTTGGGTTTTTTTTTCCCTGTATGATGCATGAACATAAATGAACTTCAAAAACTTTCTGATGCTTTATTTCAGTGTTGCTGTTGTTAAATAATTTCTTTCTTTATTTTGCATCTGGTGGGGTATGTTTGCTGAGGCAGGATTTTTGCTAGGTATAACAAAGCTGCCATCAAAAAAACCCAGCAACAGAGCCTCAGATCCTAGCCCAGCTTCAGTTCAGAGTGGATAAAATGGGTATAACTTTTTTCATCTATGTATGATTGCTAAGAAATCCTGTGCTGGCCAGGGGCTGGCACGTTGCTGTGTTATCGAGCCCTTCACACACCTTTCGGGGCTCTTTTTGACTCTATAAATGTGGATCAATTTGTTCTCCATCAAAATATGAACTGAGTTGCTATAGTACCTGCTGTGGCATAAGGAGTATGAAAAGAAAAGAAACCTTGTAGTTCCTTGAGAAGCAAAAGATTCTCAGCAGGACAGCCTTTGTTATGCAGATTTTAAAATGGCATTCAGATAAGAAGATGAAACGTGATTGTTTCCATCTTGGGAATGAACACCTTTATCCTGCTCATTTTTCTCTTTTATCTTCTTCCTATTTTTCCTTCCTAATTGCAAGTTTGGTTAAAGATTAGCCAAGCATATGAAACTTAAATTCCTGCTCTGCAAGTATGGGTTCACTGTAGAAACATGAGTTGGCCCCTGGTTCTCCAATCCAAAAAGAAATAATATAGACTTATTTCTTTCCCCAATTATCTTATAATTTCAGGGCCTTTCTAATTAACAGAAAAAAATCAGGAAAAAAAATGCCAAACAACAACCTCAAATAAACAGAGCACCATTGTTCTTTTCATCACCCTGGGCTGCTTTTTAAAATATGACTTGTTAAAAATAAGAGCAACATTTTTCTTTTCACCACCCTGGGCTGATTTTTCAAATATGACTTGTTAAAAATAACATGATTTTTAGGCATGTAAACAGAGACCTTGTTGACTGCTAGCTGCATTCAACTCCTGGAGATTTGCAAAATTATGAGGACTTCAGGTAAGCAAAGAGGGAAGTCATACAAGATATTTATTGAGGGCATGTGCTCCAAAGAGGATTGAAGCTGCAGATAGCAATTTCCTTTTTTGCAGTGCATTGTGGTCTCCTGCCTGTGACTTCCAGGTCATAGGACTTCCTTTTGTAAGCTGGTAGAATATAAATTGTATATAGGTTTTATTATGTAGCCTTACTTGGGTCTTTCCCACTTCTAACCTTGAGTGGTCTGTCTCTTTTTCTGGCAAAGGGCTAAATGAAAATCAAGGTCCTTCTTGTGGCTGGAGCTAGGCATGTCAATTTGTTGGATCTGGCATTATGATTTTATAAACCATAAAAAGAGAGAGGAAAAAAAAGCAATAATCTATGAAGAATAATCTTAACAGACTCGAGTTTGAGAAGGACTTAAATGATTAATTGTTATCTAAAGGAATGTTTCTGAAAATCAAGTGGTAACACTATCTGAGAAATGGTGTATTTATATTTTTTATTGGCCTTGGGTTTTTTTTTTTTGGATGAGGAACTGCAGTGTCAAGTTTTTGGATCATTCAGAAAGAAAATTATATTAACAATAAAATTAATTTAAGAGATCAATTAAAGGGTACTTCACTGCTGGCAATCAGAAAGGCAAATACCTTGACGCTCCTGGTTAGTTGCAAACATTTTATCTTCCATAATTTCTATGACTATCAGATTTTTAAATGTTTTCTGTTATTTTGTTTGTTTGGGCAGAATGTGGTAATTGGGAATAGACACTGACTTCTAAGGGCACAACTGCAACCGAACATGTTAATGTTTCATTGCTTCCTCCTCTCTTGAAACGGGGGAGAGGGTTGTCTAATTGTGAATGTTACTGAATTAAAAACCTCGGTATGTGCTACTCTAAGATTCTGTTTTGTTCTAAAGTGAAGACAGAAACCTGATATTGTAAGATCACCAGAGGGGGGGTCTGTCCTGAAATAACACTGGATTTGAAACTTTTGGTCATGATACTACATCACAACGCAATCGAGAAGCTGAGGAAGAAAGGGCTGAAATTCTTGGGAATTCCCAGGAGAAGGAATATTTCCCATGGCTTTCAGGGGCCATAAAAGTAATTTTCTTCAGAGTCCTAGGAGAATTGCAATCTATGTGCATTATTGGTTGTCCAGAGGAGGCTCCTTTATGGGCCATCAGTGTAGTAGTATGTTAGCATATGACTCAGCTGTTAGTTTTCTTCTTTCAGAAACAGACATGGAAAGGCTAACGAAGTTTGTTTCCTGGTCGCCCTGTTTGTGATGACCCCACACCACTTTTTGTAGCTGCTGAAGCCTCCTCAGTACTGGCCTGAATGTAATTCAGCATTTCTGGCAATAATGATACAATATGTACAGACAAGTTGTTTGTTTGTTTTTTTTAAAATTCCTTTTACTTATTTTGCTTTCTGCTTCTGAAGAATGAGGTTGTTAATTACTACAAAGACTGCATCTTTCATTTTTAGAACAGGTACGTGATTGTATCTTCTGAATAAAAAAAAATCACAGAGCAACAAAATCCCCACATTAAAATCATAAAAAAATTCAAACCAAAACAAAAAGCCCCTGGAGTTTTGTCTTGGCATCATATTTTAATCCTGGAATGCTGGCATGTAAGGGATTTTACAAAGAGCAAGAGTACAGTTCTAGCTTCTGTGTCCACACAACCTTTAGTCTGCTGTCTACCTAAGCAGGTTATCAGGCATTGCTGTCAAGAAATGGCCATTTATGTGTTTTACAGAAGGAAATGGGTGTTGCTACTGCCTGACTTCTAAATTGAGAATTTATATGATGATAAAATTCTCACAATGACCTTCTCATTTTTTAGGTTTTCTGGATTGACTAGTGGTGTAGAGTCTCTCTTTCCTAGTTCTGTTTCCATTATGTTCACAGAAACTTGTTCTATTTTTGATTTCTCTTCCCACACACCCCACACTTCTGATCAGAATAAAATCAGTGAATAATGAACAATTAATTTTTCATATATTCTAAATCTATTTTTTAAAGAGACATAGTAGATAATTTACATTTTGTGATGTTAAACTAAGCAGAATATTTTGATTTTTAACTATTATATTTTTTCTTTTATTTTTGGTTGTTAATTTCTTGGATTAAGACCAATTTCTTGAATTAAGATCAAAGTTAATGCTTACCTCCCAGTCATACACTTAAGCAGAGACATTTATTATCACTGAATACTTTATATTGACCTCTTTTTGGTAATTGTTTTAATAAGTTTTTTATAAGAAAGATTTGACAGTTTGGGAGACTCAGGTGTAACAATATATACTATCAAATTACTCTAACATAAAGATTAAAATTTGGAAATCATTCCCACCTTGTAATAGCCTGTTCTTGAGTTTGTCTAGAGACAGAAGAACTGCTGATGCTATTTAACATCTTAATTTGTTCCAGCCTGACAACTATGACTTCAGATTTCACAGTGAAAGCATAACTCATGAACAACAAATCAATATTTTTATGCTCATGGTTAAGTAAAAATGGGTTTCATATCAGTAAGCAGATCGAATTAATGCTTACATCTGTAGTTTTGTAGCTACCAGCACTGTAATTTTAATTGGTGTAGGGATCCACAGTGAATGGTTCTTGGTCGTCCATATACACTTGCATGCATGAACTTAACAGGTGTGTTTCTTGTTCACAGAATTTAACTAATTCAGAGATTTCCTCTGTTTGAGAGATAAGTTTATTCAAAAATGCATATATAGTTGTTTTTGGCGGGTTTTTGTTTTGTTGGTTTTGGGGGATTTTTAGGGTGTGTGTGGGTGTGTCTGTGTTTTCATTTGGGTTTTTTTAAATTCCCCAAATAAAATATGTGAAGGTAGCAAGCCAGCACCATCACAGAAACTACCACAAGGACATTGATGGATAATTGATGGATAATTTTTCACTCTACAAAAAAAAACACTTTTGAAGATGTTAGTTCTTGCTTGTAATTTTTTTAAGCCAGTGTTGCCAGTGAATATGACTAACTCCATCTTTCATTTTTCTTCAGCAGAATCTGGCAGAGTGCAGCTGCTATTGTATTTTTCATATTAATTTATCTTAATATTTTTTTAATAATGAAAGTGAAGATTTACATTCCCCTATTCTCTAGATTTGTTTTTTGGATTTCTTAATTTTTTCCTATTCTGAAATTAAATGGGGGCTCACATGTTCGGTGCTTTTTTTGGGAATTAAAATCTCTAACAAGAGGCTGTATTTTCTATTTGATGAATAACTACCTATTCACTTAGGCAAAAGGTGACAATACAAAGATAGCACAAAACTATTAGAAGACAGTCCATATATACTGTATTTGGGCACTCATTACATTGCATATACTAAAGGATAATTGTTTTCATTTTAGCTTTCCCTATGTTTATACTGCACATGTAAGCAGGGAAGAGTCCAAGTTTCTGCATCTATAGCAAGTGCATCTCTGTAAGTCCAGGTGAAGGCTGGATGGTCAGTCCAGATGAAGAAATGGTCAGCCAGGCTCTTCTACTTTTGTATTATGTGGTATGGTAATAGTAATCTAGGAGAACTGCCAAATCTGCAAAAAAATCTGTCTTTGAAAAAGCTCAGTGAATCAGGATTACCAAACTGCATGACTATTAAAAAAAAAAAAAAGCAGGGGAGAGGGAAATCGTTAAGTCATCTGAGGAGAACCTTGTTGAAAGTTCTCAAGGTTTCCTCAGTGATTACAGTGGCAAGACTCTCTTTATATTCTTCTAGGACAGGTAAATAAACTTTTGCATAATCTCTTGGTTCCAACAAGTGGGTCCTCGAGAAGAACATAAAATATCTCTGGAGTAATGGCAGGTAGAAAGCAGCCCATGGTGGGATACAAAAAGTAAGAAGTAAATCTACTTTGGGTAAGCTAAATCTTAAGTTTGTTTTCTGTCAAAGTGGCTATTGAATACTACTTATTATCTAAATAGGTTATCTGAGTACTAGCAATTTAGGTACAGAGCTGTTGTGGCAAATTCTGGTTTTCAGTGAAAGATGAGATTGTGAGCCTTTGATGAGATTGAGATTGAGATTGTATAGGGGACTTCAAAATGTACCTTATCTGAGCTGTCAGCATCCTTTGAGGTGAAAATAATTTCAGACAGCTAAATGCCTTTATATATGTGAGGACTGTACATTTTGGCCCAAGAGAAAATAACACAGCTAACAAAAAAAGGGGTTTTCTGTGTATTTGTTGCTTTATGTTCCTATAGAGCTCAACACTGTCAGGCTTTAAACATATTTATTTTCTGATTTTTTTTCTCTTATATTCCTTTCCTCATTTGACCTAGTTTTTTGCCCTTCCCACCAAGAGAATCCTTCCGCCTCCTTCAGCACAGTGATGAAAGTCATGTTAAGGTACTCCTGACACCTGTCCCTAGTGGCTAAGCACCAAACTCAATTGTGCACACACTTGATCATGTGTGATAAAATGCTATGCCTTTTCTTCAACTCCTGCCTCAAGTTTGATTAAGGTCAAAGTTAAATTTAGCAGAATACTGTGAAGAGGGAAATATATTTACAAAGATTCTGTCTTGCAGTAAAATATGTTAAACATGATAAAATATATATGTGATTAATCTTGGTTATTTTCCCAGGGAAATATAAAAATATAAAGTAAATTGACCCTCATTACTCTTGAGGGCTTGTGTAAATTCCTGTTGCCAGGTCTTGGCTGCAGGGAGTTCTGGCTTCATCATCTTGTATGATATATAGGACAAATTCTGTGGTAGAGATGAAAACATACAATAACATTAGCTGGCAAAAAAGAAATTCTCCTTCTCATTTTCTCAGATTTCTGTTTTTAATCATAGCTCTTATCACACCAGTGATGTGTCTGTGTAGATAATAGTGTTGCAGTAACAGAATTAAATGTACACAGAAAGAGCAGGCTCAGTACTGTGGATAATTCAGGGAAACAAGCCCAGATGCTGGCTGGTTTCTTTCCAGTTTTGACATATTCAGTTTCTAGTAAAGAAATCAGTACCATATTCAAGACTCTGAATGTCTTCACTCTTCAAAGGGGCTACTCAGGTTTGCATCTTATGTGTGGCTTTCATTATACAGTCTTGACTGAGTTACTTTTGAGTCAGTCCTTTCAAAAAAATAAGAATAAATAGAGAGGAGATGTTTTCAACTCTGAGAGTAAAAATGTGCCTTCACAAAATTACAGAGACTTGACATATTTATAAAGGTTTTTATAAGTAAGCAGTAGTAAAGAGTACAGGGAAAGATATTCTAAAGAGTGTCTGAACTGCACATATTTGTTTTGAAGGGTCTGATATTTCTGGAAGAACAGTGAACGAGAAATTGAATGTGACCACAAACTATTAAGAAAACTCCATTCAACCAAGAAAGTATTTCAGCCATGCAGTATAGTAATAGCTTCCATGACTACTCTACATTTAGGGGAGAAGGTGCCTGACATGTTTATAAAGGTTTGGCTCTCTCATCTGAATTTTCCATTACACTAGATAAAAAGTTGACAGATCAATTTTATTTAAGAAATAAGTTGTACAGAGTTTCATTTAAAATTACTATGATAAAAATTTTTCTTAGGAAAGAGTACTGTGTATTGTGAAACATTCTGAATGTACTGTACATGGCAAAGAAAGGATTCATGTGTTTTCTGCCATTCTGTAGCATTTGCATGAGTATATTGGGTCATTGCTGTCACATTTAAAGCAAGAAAATAGATGTCTGGAACCAATGAGAAAAAACTTATTTTGTTTGTTATTGGGTTTTTGTTTTTTTATCTTTGATTAAAGATAGTTGAAGATGCAGTGCATGAAAAGCTGGATAAGAACTTTTGTTTCTAAAACACATTCTTGTACACATTTGTCTTTGACAACTTAAAATGCTCAGCCCAGCCTTTTGGTGATTTCATTGCCTCTTGACCTCGTCAGGTCCACACAGCCTAAATGACACTGAGCTGTCCCTTCACCCTAATGATTATGTCAGATTGCTGCAAGTTAAGAGTACCAAAATCTCTCGTTTGTACATCAGTTTGCCAGTTTTGTTGTTATTCCTATATTGTCCCTATCTATCTATGCAAAACAGTGTCCAGGAATCCCATCCAAACTCAGTAATCTTGTAATTCTGTACAAAACGCGTGACGTGTATAAGAAATGGGTTGTAGTGGAAATGCTAGAAGATATGCAATATCCTCCAAATACTTGAAGAAACCAGAGCAGAAATGTACTTGTTAGACTCTCAAGAAGCAATAGAAAGATACCAGCAATATAATTTCTGAAAAAAGGAAAATATACTATGCAATTCTGTTTTGATGTTAGATGAAATCACTTGACAAAGATTAAATACAAATGAACTGACTTGTGTTAGGACCTACAAGACTTCCTGAGCTATATGGTTTTGTGGTATTGGTAAACAACTGTGAAACATTCATTTTATGCTTACCTACTGTAACAAAATCATTGATTGAATTGCTACAAAAAGGAAAAAACTGGGTCACAGGAATGCCAAACAGCATGTGGTGCAGCTACACAAAGGGTTGTGTATTCTGATATTGTTTTATCTGTGACCTTGTCTTGTGGTTCCTTCCTCATGGGAGCAGGAGCTGTGATCTCACACTGATTTCCAGATGGCAGCAGGAAGCCCAGAGTGCATGTACTGACAAACGGTGGGGAGAAAACAGCTGCACAGGGTGATTGCACACTGCCAGCAAAGAGGCACTGAGCTGGAGCCCAGAGAGAGCACCGATACCTGCCAAGTCTAAAAACCCAGGTGGGAGCAAGGGTCTGCAGTTCCTTTCCAAATGACACTAGAAAAAATGCACAAGTTTTAAAATGGGCACATAATCAAGATGAGTAGCTGTGGACTTGCTGTGGTCCTTATTATTTTGTGTAATAGAAAATTTCCAAATAGGCTAAGTATGGAAGTTACATGATTTTGTATGCACATTCGTAGGGCTAAGTTTTCTGATAGTTAAACAAGCCCCAGAGAGCAGCAGGGCTCATTTGTGAAGTACTGAATAAAACGCTAACAATCTCCTGTCTGTGAAGTGAAATTCACTTTCTTAACAGTCTTTGGTCAGACATTAACTTTGTCCTATCAACTGACACTGCTGACAGGTGACTATTGGTTTATTGTATCAGGGATTCCAGGAAGATAATGTCTGTGAAGGTCAAAACAGGCCTGGTAAAAATAGAAAAATGTTCCTTATTTCTCCTTATAGGGAAGCTCACAGTCATCAGCTGAAATTGATGTAGCCTTTTCCTTTTTTTGTGGACCTTGTCTTGCTTCTCCACAAATGTACAGAGAAAATGAAGAGAACCAGCGAGGTTGAAGGGAAAGCTTTCAGCCATTGTGCACCCTATTCTGTGTTTCCATTTGGTTATCCACATATTATTCTGATGTCTTGAATCTTCATTGCTGTTGTATGTGTTATTCCCCTGTTGCTACCGCCTCCAGGAACGTCCAGATGATGTGCTGTCATAGGCAAGACTATTTCTCTTATTGCATATTTTGGTACTCTGTTGTTTTTTTTGCAGACAGCAGTTCCCAGAGTATCTAATTGGCTTCTACTAACATAAAGAATGTGTCTTTCCTTGAGCTGCTCAGGTATTTCTATTTGGTTCTGTAAATGTCACCAGGTTTGATCAAGCAGAAAGAAGCATGTGACACTGGAGTGGTATTGCTGTCATCTGGAGGGAAGACTTCGTTCCCTGGAATATGTGGTGCATGAAGATATTACAAGTTTTTCTAAATCTGCCGGTGCTTGACACCTGCGGTCTGCCTGGAAAGGAATATTTAATGCTATTAGAGAAAAAGATTTCTTTTTACTTCATTACTTTTTTAAATGTGAGTTTTATACTGTTGGAAAAACATCATGCTGATTCCATTATACCCTCCATGTAGCCAGAGAAGAAGCCTGGGATAGGGCAGAGGGGGGAAAATGCAACCATCTCAGAGCTTCCAGAAAAGGTGATTTAGGAATGCTTTGAGGAGGTTGTTTGCCTGCTGGAAAAATTCTCCATTTCCACTCAGCTGCTTTACCCAGTCTATAGTTGTCAATTTCCTCTTGTCTTTGACCTTTGGGGCTGACCTATAGGTTGCAAAAAATCAACCCTGAAAGCTTATGTGCTTGGTCAGATACAAACCTGTGCTGCCATAAGAGGTGTACGGTCAACACTGTACAGCTGGGAGAGCACACCTGTAACTGCCCATCTACGGCCAAGGAGGCAGCAGTCAGAAAAACTGTTGAATGCCTGAAGCTTTCTCTCTGTCCATGAGCCAGATCCTGACTTTCATTTCTCTGATGACAGAAGAAGCAGAGAAGGAGCTGCCACTGCTTTTGTGCCCATCCCACTCGATGTCAACCTAAAGTTTTATGTTATTCTAAGTACTGATTCAGGCTGGATTTCAACCCATTGCCTAAAAGAAGAGAAGTTGTTTCTTCTCAATACAAAATTTTGGAGCCTCTTCTTTCGTCTTCCTTTTCTTCTGACTTAGGCAGTCAATACAACTTGAGATAAGAAATTAAGAATTGGTTTTGTCAAGAATTTGTACGTTTCTTTAAAACTGAAGACCAATTCAACCTAGATATGTGAAGAGAACAAGACTGCTTTTATGCTTGTAAAATTTCTAGGCACAGTCTTCATTGGCTAAAAACTAGGCACATGGAAACTTTTTGTCTACCAGCAGTCTAAACTCAGCCCTTGAACACTGAATATCAGGATGGATTATTTTAATCAGGAGTAATGCAATCATAATCTACTTGTAATTTACTCATCATGGCACATGTGTAACTCCCACTGACTTAGATATATTTCTTCAAGTGTGACCAATGGAAATTTTCACAGAATGCTGTTGTTCCAAAGGACAGACAATGCCTAACTTTTCTATTATTTTACCTGATTCTGCAGGATTAGCCAATAGGGCTTTGCCCCTTGGGCAGGTTTACATGACGAGATGTACATCTGGCAGGGTTTTGATGAGAAAAGCAATTTTATTTTGTCTTGGTCATTTACTTGAGTTCCTAATAGTAGTTTAAATTGTTCAAATTTTTTTCAGGTTTGAAGCTCAGGTGTTTTGAGGTTGTTTTTCAGTACTGAAAAACTGTACCAGTACAGTATGATCTTGTCAAAGAAGAGATAACAAGCCTCTGTGTTTTCTGATTGAAACAGTGGAGGCTGCAGGAGTTGCTTCAAGACTTCTTGCTGTTCTTTTCAATGTTGCTTTTCCCAGAAAATCAGCAAAAAGTAGCTTTTGTCGAAATGGAATAATTACAGTTTGCAAACTTCTCGTGTCCTTTAATAAGACTTTTCATGTTCTTCCCTTATAAGCTGGAAAAAAGAAACCGGTAGTGCTGAGGGAAGCAGGGTCAAAATGGAAGCAGTTCTGATCCCCTATTGCCCATTATTCTGTCAGGATGTTGGAG
The DNA here is from genome assembly GCA_024734555.1 of Trochalopteron elliotii. Lineage (NCBI taxonomy): Eukaryota > Metazoa > Chordata > Aves > Passeriformes > Leiothrichidae > Trochalopteron > Trochalopteron elliotii. The sequence continues at coordinate 1,438,867 of JANPWX010000097.1, read as the reverse complement.
GAGGAGAGAAGGAGACCTGATGTTTCAAAAGTGAGCAACTAATGAAACCCTTATGGCTCCCTTGACTCTGAGGAGTGGAAGTCCAGTGTTGGAGTGAAGAGTATCTTTTACAAAGACTTCAGTATTTGTGGAGTACCCAGGGATAATTTAAGTGTTGGTTAAAAAAGGTTGCTGGTTAAAATTGTTTATTTTTTTCTTTTAAATACATAGTGGAAAAACTAACGTAAACTAAAAGAATTAATCCTCTACAAAACCCACTTCAACAGTTCTTTAGCATGATTGCTCACTTGTTAGTAAATTAATGTTAAAATTGACATAACTGAATACAGTTACAGAGCCTGGGCTTCTATTTTGCATTGCTTTTTTCTTTGTTGTTTTTGCATCTGTTTATCTAATTATATCTAGTTGGATTTGTTGGTGGTTTTCTTGTTGTTGTTGTTGTTTGGTTGGTTGGTTGCTTTTTTGGGGGAGGGAAGAGAAAATCCTTCTCTCAGACTGTATTTTTTATTCTTTTCATCTTCCTCCAAATCCATCCTCTTCATTTATACATCTCATGCCACAAGAACCCAAACAATTTATCTCCAGCCTTCTAACATAGACATTTTCCATGGCTAAATTAGAGGAAGTATTTTTACAGCCATCAGCAGCAAATTGGATAGCAAAATTCCCTCTGTTATTCAATTGCATACCCCGAATGTCCAAGGACATCTGGTACAAGTTAACACCCTCCTTCTAAGAAGAAGAAAGCACTACTTTCTGCTCAGTGTCTCTTCTTCATTGCTCCTAGCTACAAGGATATGTGTGACATCTTCTCATATCCTCTCATAGAAGGAAGATGAGATACTTTATCACAAAAGCCACCAGAAACCCAACAAACTATACTATGTCATACCCAAAGTTATCTGGGTTGCAAAATGAACCAGTACTCCCAAACTGCCCTTTCTTGTTTTTCAGTGTGTTACCAGTTCAGAATGCCCTGCTTTTTTTTTCTCACCAATTCAAATGTTCTCTTGTGTGTATCACCTGTAAAAAATGTAATTCTCATACTGAAAGGGGTAATTCAAACACCAGTTTTGTCCCAGAGTTTGTTTTCCTTCTTTAGGGCAGATTTCTGAGACATGTGAGATTTGGTTAAGAACAGCAGTAGGAACAGAGGGTGTTGCCAAGATATGCTCCCCATTCTTCTCTTCATCCTTAAAGCACTAAATGCATATGATTTTCTAGCAAATTTTTATTCCTCACTGCAACAGCTTTGTACAATCCTTACTAAAAATGCAAACAATACATTAATAAATAATAATAATAAATAAAATACAAAAGAACAAAAAATGTTCTTGGTTTAGTTGCCGTAACTTTGTATCGTGCCCATTTGTAAAATGGTTTTGGAAGGGGAAGAAAGACAATAATCTCTGTCGTAGGAAAAGTGGAGGGGTCAAAACTGAGTGAATTTCAGAGCAACACCTTTCCCCACTCAGTGCTGTATCTAGTCAAGTGTCACCATGGCACAAAGACATTGCCTAATGCCTGACTGGAAAGAGATGGGTGACTGTGAAGTGGTTTGTTAGATTTCACTTGGATCTCTGCTGCCTTCAGCATCCCGTTGGAGGTGAGTCTCAGGGAGAGAGAAAAGAAATAGTCTTGCTGTATAATTGGGTTATTTGAACTATGGGGATTTTGGGTTGATTTTTTTTAAATCTATTTTTTGTTTGTGTTTTTTTTTTTTTTTTTTGGAGGCTAGTGTTCTTCAGTTGTATTTTCTTTTTTTTGACCCAGGTTTTAAAGATATGTAGGAGCTACTTCTAGGAAGTAAAGAGCAGGACCTCCAGACATCCACTTTAGGGCAAGGAGGATGTTTTTCTCCAGACCCATTTTGAGAAGCTAAACAAAATGGAGGGAAAGCTGTGACTCAAGTTAATACAGCCTAGGAGTTACCAGAAAATTAACTTTTCATTGGGCCTTCTGAAACTAGTGTGTCCCTTGCTGAAAAATTCATCAGTAGCTCTGTGTTAGTAGAAATGAAAGTCTGTTGAAAAATCCTTCCAGATATTTATAGAGTTTGTATTCCATCTTCTTCCCAGTTTAAAGCAATTAAAGGAATTTAGATCTGTACAAAGTTAATGCATACTGAGAAGCTTGGGTTTGTCATAATCTTAATTATTAATTAATGATTTTAAAAATTCTTATGGGACATAAAAGCTAATGATATTTCATCTAAAAAGAGTTTGGATATTATGACACTGCAGAAGGTTTAAGTACTTGAGCAAGAGTTCAACTGTTAACAGATTCTACTCATGTCTGAAAAAATGAAATTGATCGGAAAGTTACCAAGAAAAAGTAAGTCAAATGCAAAGACTAAACAGAGTCAAAAAGAATTGGGCATTTTGTTCTTTCTTACTTGTGGATATACTAAGAGCTAGATAAGTTATCAATTGATCTTTTATAAGTGTATTTTGAAAGATATATTATTTTAACAAGGAGCCATTATAAATGATAAGAGACATAAGATAGATAGAGATGGCTACTTCTTGATCGTTATTCATGGGCCCAGGACACCGACATACGCAAGTGATTGTGAGCAAGATTTAAACATGCTCTGCATTTAGAGGTATAACAGACTAAACTGAAAATGGTATCTCATACTTAATATCTTTATAGGCAAGACTAAATATAATGCTGACAAAGTGAACTTTGGTATTTTTCTATTCATTGATTAAAATTCCTACAATCAGATTTATATTTGATTCATACCATGCCCCGATCATACAGGTGTTCTGAGGCATGGAGAGGGATGCTTGCTTTCCCCTTTAGTGGAGCTGGCTGCAACAGTCATGCTCCTGTGTTTTGTTGTACAGCTGATTAAACGTGTCATTGCCCTACTCAGTATGAGGCTGTATGCTGCCTTCTGCTCCATTTCTTCCAGAAATCCAAGATTAATAAAATGTACTGAGAGGAGATAAAACCTGAAGTGTTCAACGGGAAGATCAGAGATATTATCACATAGACAGTGAAAGATTTTATGCCCAGAGGACCACTCTGATTTTGTCACCAGACTGCACAGCACAGACAATGCAACTCTCTAAATGGCTGCGCTAGGCTTGCTGTGACGTCTCCAATTTATATACCCATTAGTTATGCTTTCTTCTTCAGACTCAGAAATTTTTTTCTTGGCACCACTTGAATTTTCTTTCTCTTTAATGTTTGTTCCCCAATTTGCTTTGACAGCCTCTGATAGATAAGGATGTTAAAATACAATGCTATGTAAATATGAACTAACCCCACAGCCAGGTGGGATTATGGATGAGATTTCTGGTTTGTAAACTCCATTATTTCAAGATGTGCCTGCAGATGCTATGGGAAAGTGAAAAATGTAGAGTGATGAATGCCAAGGACTGGAAATGCTGATGCCATTACATAAGGGGCAGGCAATTTTCTTTCTCTTTTCCATTCTGCTGAACACTCTTTGAGATAGACTGTCTTAATTTAAAGCTGACCATTACTAACCACGCCCTGAAAATTCTCCAAAGAATAACTAGGTTTTCTGCCTCTTTCTTAATCATCTCAGTCTTTGGAAAAAAGTCAGTTGCCTAGACCATTCAAAGGTAAAAAGTCAGGGGTCAGGCACGTGGCAAACCTTGGTTCTCATGAAAAGGCTCCTACTTATGTTCCAGGGGGCAGTTGAAACTGAGTTCTTCTGAACATGTTGAGAAGGCCTACTTGATCAAATTTCTATTCATGCCTAAATATTACTTACTGAGCTATTTCTCCTGGAATGTACCCATTTTTGATAGTCAAAGACAAATGAAGTAATCATGGAACCTATAGGTGTTTTTTTCCCTTATTTCCCAAACTGCCTAGACAATGCCAAGGTTGTTAGAAATCTTTGGATGATTTCTTCCTTGAGTGCTGATCTTGAAGGAAGGAAGATCTGAACATCTTTTAATTTTCTGTAATTAATGTTCTGTTCTGTGCTCTACTAATATTGAACACTGATTTTTCATTCAACTTTCAATTCTTTGTTTCACTTACAAATTTTTCTGTTTCCTCAGTCACAGTGGGAAAATGCCTTGCTTGTTTATTTGCTTGGGCTCCTTTTTTTTTTTTTTTTTTTTAATGTGTATGGCATTGGAGGCATTTCTCTTAAGCTGAATTCTGGTAAAAGCTAAAAGTAAATCAGGCTAAAATGGAATATTGGTCTCTTTAGATAAGACAGTTTCTTGTGAAGGTATTGCAGGTAAAATTCCTCCTGTATTCCTCAGCTACTCTGAGTGTTTAATTGACATTTTTCTGTAACAAATACTTTTATTATTCATTTTCAGGAGGAAATTTGAAACTAGGGGGCAATGTTATGAAGAAGACAGCAGCAGACAAGAATAGGGTCAATCATGAGGAATTAAAGTCCCTGTAAATTGTAGTGTATTAATGCATGCGTCTTTCCTTCAAGCTGAGTTTTGACTTTCAGTCTAAAGGAGAGTTCATTTTTCCCTTTTCTAGCTGTATCTCAAGAATTCCTGAAAGAAAAATCTTGTTTGCACAGCCTGAATGCAAGTGGCTGCTTCTGTAATCAGTTTTCCTGCCATTGGGCTATGACTGGTCCAATAATTTTATTGATATAAATTTTACTGATTTCAGTATGACTGTCCACATGGGCCAGGGCTGTAGATCAGAGGCTAAAAATACTGTGTGACAGGTACATGCAACCAGCTCAATGGCCTCCTATTTGTTCTCACACACTGCTTAGCAGTGTACAGAAAATTCTTGATCTGGTCACTGATATTAAGTATCTGCATTTTTGTATTGTGCTGGATATTGTGCTTTAAGGCTTAATGATAGCCAGTATTTAGCAGATTGGGATGCTGTTTAGGAATGGCATTGTAGTTATTCCTTCCTCTCTCTTCCCTGAACTTCCAGTGAGTTAATGTCCCTTCAGATGCTCTAGCATACTGTGTACAATTTTGAGCATATGTAGGAAACTGATGTTTCATATGAATTGGAGTTGTGATTTTTCCCTCTGCAATCTCTCTATACATTCATTATCACCTGATGTGTGTTTTATTGATGTGTTAATTTTGCAATGGAGAGATACAGCAAGATGCAGAGAAAAAAATTCTATTTTTGCCTCTGTATCTCCTTCATTCATCTCTTATCCTAGGATTTTCATGAGGATTGAGAATAATAATGACATCTAAGAATCTAACATAAACAAGAGTGCAATAGTGCTTTGTTCCCTCTTTGTTTTACAAAGAGGGGGTGTGTAATGGTTGAGCTTAAAAAGATTCTGAGAATGGAGAGAAATGGTTTGTTCTTGGCTCCTTAGATTATTTCAGCAGCTGAATTTCTTATGAGTGCAATAAAAACTGTAATTAAACATAAAATGGGAGGAACAATTCAAGCTGTTGCAATCTTGTAAAAAACAATCCTAATTATCTTACTGTTCCTGGCCTCTGTTTGGAGGCAAAATTTTTCTCTTGTTTTTTTTTCTACTCCCCCACCCCTATTTTCTTCTCTTCTTCCCATGCATGCTGTATATTATACTCTAATATTGCTTTGCATTTCTACAATGATAGAAGCACACAGAACTTCAGAACTCAGAACTGCCTTGGAAGGTTTAATATTAATTTCACAGATCATTGTTACTCGGAGCACAGAGCAGCATGGCTGACAAATCTGGCTCAAAAGTGATTTGAGCAATTTCTTGTTGCAGTGGTGATTATGGCATGGAACATTATGTAGCTCATTTAGGATGCTTATATTTAGAAGAATTTTCTTATTGTTTAGAGCAGTTTTTAAAGTTTTATAGAAGGAAAAAGTAGTTCTCATTTCTGGATTTCAATTAGACTAACAAATGTTAATAGTCTACTTTTCTCCTCTTCTAGCCACCACTTAAAACTTGTGCCCCATTTCTCACAGAAGAACTGAATGGTTTTGTTAGATATCTTTCCTTTTTTAGATGTCAGCGTAAGGAGTTTCCTTAATTTAATGACCAGCCTAGGGATAAAGTCCCTTATTAAGCCCAGTCCAAAGAGTTCGCAGTTCTTAGTTCTGAATGCTTAAACCTTGCTTTGAATCTTAATTCCGTTTTGTCTTGAACTTGGGGAACACAAAGTTACAAAACCTAAATGTCTTTGGGGCACCCTGAGGATACTAAGACTTGGCTTGTGGATAAGAAATGAAGGTCTGGAGATCAAATGAAGGTCTGAAGATCATTTCCCTTGTTTTAATGATGTCTGATGAGCACTGCATGCAAATAACACCTTTCAAGTGGATGGGGTATGTTTCCAGCCTGTCCACTTTTGCCAGAGTACAAATCAGCAGAGCTTTTAGGCTGTTCTCGTTGTCCTGTTTGTTTGTTTGTTTTTCTGGCTCTTTAACTCCTGTTTTTACAGCCACTAAAGGCAACACTTTGGCCATATGTTTTGTTTTTCTGGTTGTAGTCCTTATCCTGGTGACTGTGACTGACAAACTGGCTCTGGCTCCATGAAAACTGTTCTGGACACTGGGTTTAAAGATTTGCTGAAACAGGTGTTAAAAAATACTGAGACTGTACTAAAAACCTGGATGGATGGTAGAGTAAATTTGAAGAGTCTTAAAATATCTACTTCCAGGCAAGAGTTTCTGTGTTCAGCAGTCCTGTCTTTGCAGCTTGTCTGTCTGAGGGGCCATTCACATGGGCATGTCTGACAGGGGAAGTATGAATGTCAGTACATTTTGAAGGGGCCAGCATATTGAAACCAATGAAAATTAAGTCTTGCTGAAGACCACAAAGAACCCATTTAGTTAAAAGCACATCAGTCAGAGGGGAAAAAAAGACTATGTGACAAGGTTCTCTAGAAGGAAACACAGAGAATAAATAAGGTCATTTGAAATTGCAACTGTCAGTATTGATACAGGCCTGGACCTTATGCACAGGTAGACTGTCTGAAAGGGCTACAGTTAATATTCTAATGGATTTGTGGAACACCTTATTGAATTTGCAGTGGATTTTTAAACTGAGTGTTCTTTTCCAGTCTCATGAATAGAGTGATAACACTGCTTCTGCAGTGCTGAGGGTCATCTTCAATTATTCCTATCTTATGCTTTCTGGGTGGTGTTTTCAGGCACTTGAAATTATCTCTTTTGGAAATATCTTTAGAAAAAACAACGGGCTAACCATTCTTGCTTACAATATATAAAAATTTGTACATTTATCTACTTATTTAATCTCTACAGTATAGAATGGGCATTTACAGCCTAACTTAAAAGGTGTTTAGAACATGAAACCAGTGATAAATACTTCAGTGTGTGTCAGAGGATGTATCCCTTTTTAAGAAGACCAAGCTGACTCAGCTATAAATGATCTAGATCCTGTGAACCAAAGGTTTAGTAGATTTGCATGATCTCTCTGTAGTGGATGTTAGACAAACACTTTTCATTTAAAAATATTATTCCTGGTCCTTCTTGAATGAAATCAGAGAATATTCTGGTTGGAAGAGACTCACAAGGCTCACCAAGTCCAACTCTGAAGTGAATGGCCCATATGGGGATCAAACCCAGAAGCTTGACATTATTATCTCTATGCTCTGACCAACTGATCTGTGAGGACAGTTTATGAGCACATTAGCCCAGTGAGCTGCTGGTGGAACACTTGCACTCTGAACACTAATGCATTTGGTACAATGAAGTTACTTTACATGTTCCATTCCAGCTGCTTTATGTTCCATTCTCGTTCTTTCTTTACTTTTCCTAAGTGTTGGAAACATCTGTTACTGTGTAGCTCAAATATTGATAATGAATTTTGAGTTAATATTTTAAAATTTTCACTAAACTATAGAATTTTAACTTCAAACATCATGTGTTGAATAGAAGACTAAAGTCAGGAAACTCTAGATTGCTTTTTACATTTTTATATTTGGATTGGGAAAGAGTTTGGCATCTAGGGTTGTAGGTTTTGTTGTCTACTTTTTTGAGAACTTCAATTAAAAGAATTAAAATGCACACACATACACACACACTTTGTCCCCATCCCCACTAGCTGTAGGAAGCTAAAGAAAATGAAAATCAATTTTCTAATTCACATTAGAGAACTCTAGATGGGCCTCTTTTCACCTCTCTTTTTCTGCCCTTTGTGATTAGAACACTTTTCTTCCTTTCTATGGTCTTTTATTTCCTGCAGTACTAGATTTGGGTTTTTTTTTTTTTTTGTTTGTTTTTCTAAAAAGAAATATTCAAATGGTCCATTAAAGTAAATGGTGTATTTTTTATTTGGTTAGAATACTGGGCTGATGACTAGATTTTGCATGTGAAGGGTCCCAGGAGGGATGACTCTGTCTGTAGGAATGGCTTCTCTCCGTAGAAATACTGGTGATAGGACATTCATGGGGCATTGCTATGTTGCCTACTCTTGGATCAGGCTGAGCCGCAGAGTAATGTCAGTATCACAATAAGCCGACTTTCTCTCCTTTTGAGGCTTCTTCTGGAGAACATGTCTTCTTGTGGTAACTTCCTGATAAGCCTCACATTTAAAACTATGTTTCCCTTTGAGAATGCAATAGAGTATATATTTTATTTTCTTTAAAGTTTATTTTTATGGTCACTGAAAAACCCTCTTCAGCCGACAAAAATTCCACCACAGCTTTTTTTTTCCTGTTCAGAAGTGTTATAGTCATGATTTCTCCCTTTTCTTTTGATTCAGAATTAAAACTGCCAAAAAATCTCAAACTCCTGAGAAAAAGGTTGGACTTAGATTTTGGAAAGAGGTCTATATGGGAAGGTCTTACTGTGTTGCCATAAATGCAAGGAAAAGGAAGTCAAAATAGGACCTTTATGCCAAGCTGCATCTAGGTCAACTTTAAGGTTTATTTTTGGTTCTCTGAAAGAGATGACAGAAAGGGGTGGTATCCTAGGAACAGGAGCTCTGGGTAAAGATTGCAGCTTGGACAGACCTTTTTCCTCTCTGTCCCATAGAAAAAGTGACACTGACAACAGGAAAATGTATTAGTTATTATCTTCTGCACTTTCTTACTGTTCCATGAGTTTTGGTTGTTTCTTTACAAGAGGAAGTTCTTTCACTGTTGCCTTCAGGAAGCTGAGAGAAAATGTGTGAACCAAAACTTGCAGAGAAACTCAAGATCCCCTTCTGTGCTGCAGGTATTTGTAGCAGCATGTGACATGACAACTGTATTTCTGGTTCCATGTTTTACTCTGTTTCCTGCTGATTGTCTCAAGTCGTTTTTCAATCCTGAAATGCCACTTAACAGATCTCATAAGAGATCCCTATGTTGAGCCTTTGTTTTAGTTTTAACCTTCCCTTTCAATTCTTTTAAAACTTCATCTCCACACTACACAAAGGCCGTGGCACCTCTCAAAGGATTTTGCTCTTTGTTACATTCTGTTCTGTACTTTCTCCTCACCCTTGACTCTCTATGTAATTATACTAATGGGCCTGATAATGGTGAGACTACAATTTTAAGGGATCACAGTGATATAATTGCATTGCTGAAGATAGGTGTGTTATTTCTACCTCCCACACCCCTGGGATCTTTGGGGGCCCTTAGGAGGCTTTAAGTTGTGAGGCATGAATAGCAGCACAAATTTGAAGGCAAATGGCTGTCATTTAACTGTGAGATCTGAAGGCTCATTTGCTGGACTTAGAAGTAATGGGTGGAAAAGAGGGTTACTCGTGAAGCCAGCCTGAAGGGACTTATTTAAATTGCCTGGTTATTGTTATGCACCTGATTGTAATGGGTTTGGTTCAGTTTCATTGCTGGATATATGTTATTGGATTCTAGGGGATTTTCAGTATTGCTACATTGTTTTCCCCTTGAGATTTCCAAGGGTAGAATATGAAGGAAGAACCTCATAGGACCCTATAAAAAGAAAGCTGCATCACTGCAGAATGCAAACATTGGGAAATGATTCCTTAACAAATAAAGTTTTCTCTGCTTACGAGTCTTACAGTCGCATTTCTAAATGAGACTATTCAGGCTTTGTGCTTGCCTACTTGCCATGGACCACAGCAGTCCGGTGTCCACACCTCTATTGAAAGAAATGACTTTGAAACAGTAGTAATCAATCCTTCAAATGTTTTGATAGATCAATAAAACTACTTTCAGTCTCTAATATGTTCCATAATCAAAACGTCACTTTATTTACTCAAACAGTCAGATGTGATGTGAAATATTAAGTGTATGAATGCACAAATAGTGCCTGTGGGGACAAATTCAGCTCTTTTTTTCAGCTCTGCATCAGTTACTGATGATTTCAGGTTTCCTCTGAGGATTGCTGGCTATGTATGTTTTGTAGTCATTTATATAATGAGCCAGCTCTATGACCACAGAAGTCACTGTGGTGGGGTAAATAAACCTCTCCTTGCCCTGGCAAGAAAGGATTGAATTTCTTCTGTTTGAGTGAGGGATTTGCTGCATATTAGTGTTGCCTTACCTTGTGCACTGTATGATATATATATATATCTCAGTACATACAAGGCTTTAGAGATGACAAGCCAGATAAAACAAAATGGAAAGAAAGAGATGTGAAGCTGAGAGAGAGTGCTTTCTAGTTACCATTAACATTTTAGCTGTTGTAACTGTGTACATTACACAGTTACGAGGATCTTTTCATATTCACTTAGCTAAGATGCAAATCTTACACCATAAAAGGTGTCAAAGTCATCATTGCCAAGGTATTTATAATCCAGCCAGCTTCTTGAAAGTCCTGTCTGCAAAAGAATCTTTACAACTATTCCCAAATTATCCATTACTAATTTTCTTACATTTCCTTCTGAAGTGTCAGGGATAAGTTGAAAGCAGAAGATTATCCTGCTTCAGCCTACTGTAAAGTACCTATTGCTGCAGCAACCCAAACTGTTATGAACAACAGTGTATTGATGAGAAAAGCTACAATTCTGATCTATTGATGGCAGTCAGTAGATGCACATTTTGCTGTAGTTGTATTTGAGAGTCCTATCTGAAGCCCGCATGGAGCATCAGCTCTTGTCTCTTTTTAAGAGGAATTATTTGATTCCTATATGTGAGGATTAAATATATATATATATACACATATATTTAGTTGTACTTGTACTTTTTAATTTTGTATTTTTATTTTATAGACTTCATGTAATCATTTCAAACAGTGCAAATTTTGATAATACAGGTTTTTCATTAATGTATGAATAATCTTTTAACTTCAATTCCAGTATCAACTCTACCAAATTTATACCACATAAGAGCAAAAATAACCTGGGAATATGGAAAATTTTCTTTTTTATGTAGCTTGAGAAAAATGTTCAGTAAAATGTATTATCTGCAAGTGAGGGTCAAGATTTTTGTGAGATTTTTGTTATTACTTTCTTTTCCCCCTCATAATCACCATCTGATGACCACAGCAGTATATCTAAGATATGGATGCATTGTGGAAAAATAATCAAACAATCACACCTATGTTGAAATGCTTTGCCTACACCTAACAGAAAGACTTTCATTTTATGTGCCCCAGTTCTTCAAAGAGCTTAAGATAAGTTGAGCCTGCCTGACATCTACTATTCTACAGGCTGCAAAGTATTTTAGCATGCTTCCTTGCTTACAGGTAATAAATGTGTCTGAAAAAACCTTTGGGCAAATCAGTAGCAATTGTGTAGATTGCACCCATTAAAGTTGTGCTAATTGTTAAATTGAAGTTTTAAAGGGAAAGCTGCATTTATTTACAAATACCTTAAGTTTAAAATTATGTATCTTGCAGAACTAACACTTTGTGCTATGGGTAAGGAGCCTGTTTATGCTTGTTTAACAGTAAAACTATTCAGTGCATTATTGACTAGATGACTTTGAAGCAGGATACCTCTGGATGTTGTTCAAACTGTGCTTGTTTATTTTCTCTTTATTTTCTCATTTCTTCATGACTTTCTTGTACTAATTTTTTTTTGTTATTTTTTGGGGGTTTTTTTTGTTATTTTATTATTTTGGTAGAGATTTGTTTTTCATTGAGTTAGAATAATCGTACCATTTAGTTCCGTTTTATGAGTTAACATCCTGCAATACCACAGACTGATATCTGAGAGGTGGATAGATGCCTCCTCCCCTCAAGCTGACATTCTTCATAGTTATTTAACCAATAAAATTATGAAAGAATAACGTTTTAGGAGCTGTGACACCAGCCTACAGCAGTTAATTTTCTTAACTATATAGGGTTGTTATGGTGATTTGTTTCTTTTTAGTTCTCTTCCTTCACATAAAGGCCCAGTTCTTGTTTCTGTGTAGATGTACAAGAGAATATAGGCTCTAACACAAGATACGCATAGTATAGCTGTATGTAATCAGGACTCTGTTACCATTGTCTTAGATTAGTTATTAGACAACAATCTTCTCTATTTCCACAGGTTTTGGGATGCTATGGGTGAGGACTTGAGTACTGGAGCAATCTCCTAGAATAAGTTGTCAGAACAGATTTTAAGGTAATACCTCATTCAGTTGCGCAGATATATCCCTGTTTTACATGTATGCATGTAACTGTTCTAAGAATGGATTCTAAAACTTCTCAGTGTTGAGGGGTGTAATGAATTTCTCTTGATGCTTTGTCCTTGGTTGCCAATGCAAGGGTACAGGGTACAGTCCACCTTCTTGGGCTCCCCTCCAGCAGCCGGCATCCAATTCCTACAGAGAAGGGAGAGTTATTTCCTATGTCAGTCAGATTATACACTGGTATTGTCTCATTTAAAGTGCCAGACTGCTGTGAACTCCCAGAAATGATCAGATTATAGAGGGCCCTCAACTGCCAATGGCACTTATGTAGCAGAGCTCCCTCTGCTTGAATCAAAGAGGAAGCCTATCTTTACAGAATCACAGGATGTTCTGCGTTGGAAGGGACCCACATGACCACACAGCCCTGTTCTGGATGTTGTGCTGTGTCAAAATACTTGCAAAATATCCCACATCATATGAAGAGCTGAGGGTGGGAAATTTACAGATACCGAGTGTGTGAAATTCTCTGCAAATATTGAGGGGGAAAAGAAGGTCACATTCATATATGTATCTATAGTTCTTTCAACAAGATGGCAGGGGTGAAAGTGAAGATAACGGGTTGTAGAAGAAACTTCACTTTCTTCTTTCAGAAGTCATCATGTATCATTAAGCTGCTTTTGAGTTTTAAAAGCTCCAAAGTTTTTGATTGTGTTGTTAAATTGAAGTGTAGGGATGCTACTGGAATGTTGGTTCTCCCATGACTTTCCCTTGGAAACACTTTCTGCTGGGGCCAAAGGATCCAATATTCACCATCTGCTGATGATTATTACAGAATAACATTTAAGGTACTGCAAAATTAACTCTTCTTGTGGTAGTTCATCTGGTTATAATTAATTATTCTGAGTCTGTTTTTGGTTTTTTGTTTAAAATTTTATGACCTGTTTTCAGTCAAGCAAATCTAGAGCTAGTGACACTCCAAATTCATGGCTATTTTAAAAGTTGGGGTTTTTTTCTCCACCACTAACAAGCAAGTTAGCATGTGACTCCCCTGCTAAAGAAGCTCTCAAAGTGGTTATCTAGACACTCTTTTCCTGAATGCAGAATCTCCATCTTCTAGGTGTAAAATTAGGTAACAGATTTTTCCTCTGCATTCCAAATAAATTCCAAAAAAAAGAAGTGTCTGGTGAGTTTTTGCTTTTTAAAGTACAGTTTAATTTTCTTTATCTTGTTTTTATTTAATCCTATGCTGAGACACAGGAGGGTTATTAATCAGAAATTATTCTAGTACATAGATATATACCTTGGTTATAACTGTAAAATATGCAGACTAAACATCATCTGCTTGAATGTAAATTTTACTCTAGTAGGGAGCACCAGATTATGTGCCATTTCTTAACTGAGTCTGAGAGTTTTGGTGGTTTACAGGACTTTTACTGCAGCTCTTCACAAAGGCAAAATTAGCTCTAGGAATCTTGTTGGCAGTACAACATACTTTGGTTTGTCAGAATCATTATGTACAGTGATTCTTATCTGCTCCTATCTGCTGTCACAAAGCAGGATTTAAAATGTGAACAATTCTTCTGTTTAGTGCTGTGTCTAGGGTAGGAGTTAATATTTTATAGCCAATGTGTAGCATTGATATCTGATTATATTTGCAGAATTTTGTTTGGTTTTTATCAGGTGTTGAATTTATGGATGCTGTTGAAGAGCTGCTTTATTTCACTGCGAAGGTTTATGATCTAGATCCCCAGTGGGTGTAATTCAGTACAGCTGAAGTCAGTGGAGCTTTACAGAAAAGCAGTTCTTGAAGTTTGGACCAGGATTTTCTTTGGTGCTGCAGGTATTTTACTTCTACCAAGGAAGTAACTAGTTTTTAATCACTGCTTTATCTCATCCATTGGAATATTTTGCTAGAGGCTGTTTTCAGGTGTTACTCAGCCTTTTGATAATCTAATTTTAGAAAAGAGTAACTCAAACGTGTTGCTAAAAATAATATGATTTATGAAGGTTTAATGCTAAAAGACTAAACATTTTATTCATGGTTCCAAAGCCAGGGATCATTGTTTTACTGTTTATTTCTAAATTTGAGGTTTACTTTGATTTTTCTAATTTTTTTAATGTTGTGCTGTTAGTTTGACAACATTTTTTCTAGATAAATAGCAGCTTATGAAGTAGATTATATTTAAAGATTTAAAAATAAAAAAATGCATATTAGTCTGTTCATTTTCATAATTCTTCCTTCCTTGTTTCCATAAATTATTGATTATTAAATTATCCAGGTAAAAAAAAAGAAAACAACCAATAAAACCCCAGAACCAAAACAAGAGAAAGGGAAAAAACAATCACCCAACAACAAAAAACAAACCAAAGCCATCACTTTAAGGAAATGAGGGGGGGCCTCCCCCTTTTTTGCTTTTCTCCTTTCTTTTTATTTTTTATGGGTCAGATCTGATTCAGAGTGCACTTCATGTCTGTTTTCTAAGTTGTTTTGGAATATTTGTTTACTGCTATGTATAGTGTTATGGGGGCTATAGCTTCATTTGGAAGTGCCAAGTAGTCGAGGTCCAGTCTGTCCCAGAATGAGTAAAATGTCTATAAAATTTGCTAAGCTTGATAGCTGAGCAAATATTTTTACATACTCCTCAAGGCAAGTGATAACTGGAATTTGTTGAAATTTCTCTTCTTTAGGGGATTGTGTGTGTTTTGTTACTGTTGGTAAAGGAACTGTAGGACCCAAATAAATTTTTTTCTCAAATACACTGCCTTGAAGTTGAGAAGGCAAAGCTCTAGTTTCCTGTTCTTTGTAGGAATAAAATTATGTACTGTGAATATTTTTGAATTGCAATTTTCCTATAACCTGAAAAATCCTGATAGGGGTGGGTTTGTTTGTTTGTTTGTTTGTTAGTTTTTAATTTGGTTGGTGAATTTTTTTGTTTGGTTTGGCTTTTTTTGTTTGTTGGTTTGATGGGGGATTTCTTTGGGTTTTTTTGTTTGTTTGGTTGGTTTTTTTGGTGCCTGTTGTTGTTGTGGTTGTTGGGGGTTTTTGGGTTATTTTTGTGCGTTTGTTTTTTTTCGTAGACTTAGCTTTTCAAACAAGCATTCTCCAAAATATTTGTTTCTGAAATAACCAAAAAACACCCTACATATTGCTTTCACTGTAATTATACACCTAGATCAGTCCCAGTTTGAAACATTCACTAGAGCAGTACAAGGCTGCTAAGATCAGTGCAGTTAGCATCCTGGAACAGGTCCAGCAAGAAGTCACATACACATTCAGCTAAAAAATTTCCAGAGATTCCTGAATCTAAATATGTAGAGAGAACAGTAGTTAATGGAAACCAAATTTTGTGAGGTGATTGGTCTAGTGGATTAAACTTTGCTGTTTGAGAAGACCTGAACTTTATTTCCAGATTGTCAAAGGGGAACGTGCATTCACAATTTAGGAAAGTGAGGTAGGAAATATCTTATGTGCCTCCTGTGTTGGGAAAATTAGAGGATTTTCTTGGTTTTGCTTTTTCCAACAAGAATTGTGAGGTACACAGTCTACTATCCACAGCAGTAGAAGAATTTAAATTTAATTTTCAAAATGTGGTGTCATTCTTATCCATTTACCATACTTTAACTAATGGCCATCCTGATCAGAAGGAGCAGAAGCAGCAGTAGAAAGAACTATGCATCCTGTCTTTACCTTTAGCTGTGCATGTAAATTGCATATCGTAGAGCCATCACAGAACCATAGAATATTCTGGTTGGAAGGGACCCACAGGATCACCAAGTCTAGCCCTTAAATGAATGGCCCATACAGGGATCAAATCCATGAGCTTGGCATTATTAGCACCATGCTTTGACCAACTGAACTAATGTCTCAATAGGACATGCAAATGTGTAATGAGGCCTTGGAATGTATTTCAGCATGCTAATTAGCATGTGAAAAGTGTAAATTTTGTATAATTTATAGTTTTGCTCATTTTAATAGTACAAGTAGCATTGCTGTAGTAATCAGACAAAAGCTGTGGACCAAAGTCTCATGTATTTAGTGTTCTACAAAAAATAGAGCATAAAAGCATGCTATGAAAAACTTACAATACAAGTACAAGACAAGTGGTGAATGCAGGAGGAGAAGGGGTCAAAATGAAGCAGTGAGAAAATATTGTTTAAAATGGTAAGTGGAACTTGTGGTATTATAATAGTCTAATTATTGTCAAACTTTTCATAGGCTTTGAAACAGACAGAAATTTTGTGGTGAGGTATGAAGAAGGAGTGGACCTGATTTATGGACTTTTATGAACAGCACCTAGTTGTTGAAGTAGGAAAAGCTGGAAAGAGATGTAGGTATGAGTGAAGAAGCCATTCAACCACTTGGTGTTAATTAGGGATGATAGCTCAGGTGAGTCCTTTGTAGACCTGGGCAACAGAGGTAAGTAGTCTTATCTTTTATCCTTGTTTGGGTTTAATCCTAGCTGGCAACTAAAGTACCACACAGCCACTTGCTAACTCCCCCACACATCAGTGGGAGAAGAGTGATAAGGAAAATGCAAACCATGTGGATAGAGATAAGAACAAGTTTTAATAATTGACACAAAATAATAATAACAATAACAACAATAATAATAATAACTGTAATGATAAGGAGAGGGAGAAAGTAACAGGATTCAAGAGCCAAGGCTAGAGACAGGCAAGATGACGCTATTAACTCTGTGGATGGTTAGGAAACAACATGCTAGAAGTGACACATATTCTCCAGTAGAGATCACTGTGCATGTTTTCATTGCAAAAGAGGATAAAATATTAGTTTGGACAGACATGCCATCTGAAAAAGAATTCTGACCTTTATAGATTTGCTTGTGATCAGAAAGAGCCTTTCTTTTCGCTATCATTGCATTTCAGACTTCTGCTCCAGATAAAGCTGCAAAAATATATGGATTGTGGGATTTTTGTTTGTGGATTTTGTTGTTTTGTTTTGTTTTGGATAGAGTTTTCTCTGTAACTGGTATTTTTACAGAAGTTTTCTCTGAGAGAGGATCTTGGGAAAGTACCAGCTAAGGAAGTACCATTAAACTCAGAAATATGTATAAACTGTTCATTGCTCCTTTAGGATGAGTGTGTGTGGGAGATAAGAGTTTTCCAGCTGTGTGACAAGTTTAGTCCTGCTGGCCAAAGGAAAGGGAATACCTTTCCTTTGAGCTATAAGGCAAGGAAATGTTGCAGTAAAGCTGATTTAAAAAGTGTATATAGCATTAAGCACCTAATGTAGATCCCCATCATACAACGAAGAGGCACAAACTGCTGCTTTAACTTGGGGTCTGGCAAAAGAGAACTTTCTGCATGTACTCCCCTCTTCTGTCCCATCTCTCTGGCTCACAAGGGGATATGGACAAACAACTAGTTACTGCTGAAAAACCAAGGGCGTGTGTTTGGAACCTACTAATTTCCCAGGAACAGCTTGCACACATCTTGCAGTGAAAAAGAAGTAATTCACAGTAGTCTTAGGATCAGTGGAAGAGAGCTGAGGGCTGGCTAAGCTGCCTTGTGTTTACCAACGGCTGCATTTACTGAAGGGCCATGGACAGGCTGTAAATGCCAATCTCAGCTTATTCCACAGTTACTCTGTGCAGTTACTCTGCCCAGATGTGTTTTATGTGAGGCTCCCTTCTCATCTTTCCTGCTGTCTGACTGTGATACTGTAGACTTTTGGCACAGCATGACACATGAATCTCTGTCCAGCCCTTTACAAGAGGAGAAACAGGAAGATTAGTACAGTTAAAACTGGCTTATAGAAACTATGTCTGTCCTCATCATGGGACAATAGGTGTTGGGTAATTTACTTCTGTGCTTAATTGTTCCATAGGTACAGTACAGCTGATGAAGCCAAGCTCTTAAATATATAATTCTTTGACACCTGAAAATTTAAAAGCAGTAGACAGCTGCATTTTGTTCCTTCATAGACTTACCTTATAATGTGGAATACTTAGCATCTGGAAACAGGCACAGGTACTCCATCATTGAATATAGAAACATTACATTTCTCATTGTATTTATGTTTATTCTGTTGCAGGTATTTTACAAGTCAGAAGAGAAGGGTGAGGCTTTTAAAAGAGGGCTTTAAATTCGGCAAAGTACATCATAGTTGATCTCATATAATCAAATTAGAAAATATACAAAATATGTTATAAATTCAACAGAACGTGTTTTTTCCTAAAATAGTGTATTTGGAATTAGGAAAACCACTTATTATTCAGAACGCTTGTCAGTATCGAGAAGGGAAGCAATGAGAACAGTGACAGTTACTTAAATCATAAGAAAAATAGTGCAATGTATTTATTTTATCATAAATCGTCTAAAATGGAGACAATTTCTAGTGATGGAAATTTAGAAAATACAGAAGAATAAATAAATTTATCAAAGAATTTTTATGTGTATGGGAGCCCAAACGTCAGCACTTAAAAATGTTTTCCTGAATAAGTCTTCTTGGATAATAACTGATCTTGTTGGAAGCTTGTGGCAATGTCAGTAATTCTCTTTTTTTGGTTTGGCCATTTGCTCTGAGCAGGTGTTTCATTTACATTTCCAAAAATTTCTGATTTTTGGAGAAAATTCCCTGTATGTGAATACTTTTTTTTCAGCGATAATTGTGGAAAAGATACCTATCCCTGAGTCAAAGGACCAGTGTAGTCTAAATGCCTTCTTTGCTAAACTGATCCATTGACAAATTAATGTTTCTGTTCTTGTTGCTGATTTTTTTTTCATTTCAGACTTGCTTCTTTTTTCCTTTTGTTTTCATTTCTTGATCTGGTATAATTATTCAGACTGAATTCAACAGATACCATTCTGCCATGGAGTGTTCTTTTTTTTCTATTGGGCATGATTCCTATGAATTTTCAAGTTTCAAAAACCAAGTTCAAAGTGTTCTAGATACTATATAGCCCCTTGTTACCACTTGCTCCTTAGATAGTCAATAAATGAATATTATCTCTTCTCTAATGCAGGCTTGCTACTTCAAATTTTGCCACATGGACCTTTTATTCCCTTGAGATACTTTTTTCCAAAATTATTTTTATTCTTTAATAATTTTATCCTTAAAGGAAGAAATGTTCCTCTCCTCTTCCTTTAGTCTTCCTGTAACATTTTGGCTCCATGTTCAGGATATTTATTTGACCTTTTATATCTTCTACATCTAATGACATTTGTTTCAACAGATTTGGTAAAGATGAATGACCTTTTAACTCTTAAAAAAAAGGGCAAATCCATTTTCATCTTTCTTTGCTCTCTTTTCTTGTTATAGAAGTAAGCTTTGCTCTTTCCTTTTACTTGTTTTAAAGTCTTAGAGTGAAATCCTGGTCCTTATTAAGTTTAGGGAAAGATTTCTGCTGATGTAGTTGAGTCCAGATTTGGCTACTGGTTTTACTGTGAAGGCAAAATTGTTGCCCAAATTTTCAAGTAAGGAGCTAGTTTTTTAGCCCTCTTTTTCCAAAATAGCAAACATGTGGATTTTAATATTTAGTGTTGGTAAGTGGTGGTTCTCTGCCTAGAAGAACAGCTTTGGAAGAAGGTACTAATGGAGATTATCATTGGAGTTGGAAAAAAAAAGTTTCCCTATCAATTAAAAAAAAGTTAAATGTCAAAATCTAGCTCTTTATTCAGAATTGATTCTTTATGTAATGAAATTACTAATTCAGTGAAAAGAAAGTGTGCCTAGGATGTAACAGATTTACACACATCATCATCATCTGCTTTGTATGGAGAATGGAACAGAGTCTTTGTTTCTCGAAAATAACCTATCCAAGAGGCTATTTTGGGATGTGGCAAGTAGTACCACCCAGAAAGCTCCTACCAGGGAAAAAGATCTGCTGTGAAGTCAAAAGCTGAGTACAATGACAGAGTGATTTAGTAATAGAGTAATGAAAAAAAAAAGTTTTCTTTGCTCTAACTCTATTTCTTTTTTTAATGACAGAATATTAGGGGGTAAAAGCTGAATGATCTGTCTCCTAAATTCTCTTTAGTTTGAAATTAAAGGAAATTTATAGATATCCTTGTATAAATTTGTTTAGCTTTAGCTCATTTTAGTGGTTCTCAAATGAAATTCATGGTTATCTTGCAGAGACTCTGACATCAACAAGTGGGAGAATTAATCTCTGTGTAACACTTAGCTGTGTGTGAATCACGAAGGAATATTTTTGATCTGATGTCACTGGTAAAACATCTTTGGAGCTGCATTTTATTTCCCTCTGCTGTCTAATTTCCAAGTAAGATTGATGAATGCTAACAAAAATCCCTCCTTTACAGGGAGTGTGTTAGGAGTTGTTAAAGTAAACAAACTTTTAAGAGTAAGAGAAGTGCTCTCAGCATGTCCTGTTACATGATATCTACCTCTCCAAACACATATTGTACATAAGAGTTCCTCATACTTACAGAAAGCCATCTGCTCTTCAAATGCAGTGTTGTAAGTAGATGTAAGTCTTCTAGACCTAGAGCTGGTACAAATCAGACCCTTACGGAACAATAATGATTCTACAGAAAGGCAGTTGACCTTGGAGCTGGGACCTGCAAGAAGCAGAGGCCATCACTGTGCCCCTTGGGCTGTGAAGCTGATGGTGTGCAAAAGTCCTTCTCTCTCTGTCCAAAGCCTATGTTAATGAGTGTTTGTGTCTGTTTCTTATCCTTCCTTTCAGCAATTTGTAGTTCTCTGGAAACTGAAGAAAATGTTCTTTTCTAGTGCTTCAATTTATCACCTTCAGTTGTCTCAAAAATAAGAGCCAAATTCTCTTCTCAGCTATTTAGTAAATAAGGAAACTGTTTGCAAAACTTATTCGTGCTTTTGCTGCTTTTAGACAAATATCACTAAACAGATTGTAAATATTTTCCCCCAGTTCATTTGATATAAATAAAATCCTGTAAAAGAATGAATTTATCTAATAATATCTAACCATGTGATCAGATCCTGATTCATTTATTTGTCCCTTGGCTTCCTGAGCACATGAGGCACCTCAACAAGTTTTTTGTATTGGTAATTCATTCTGTGATGCTGTTTGATGATTTTTTAAGTCAAATTGGATGTTTTCCCATATTATTGTTCACCTGTTAACAGCAAGCAGTCCGTGGTCTATAACTCATGTTGACTTATCCTCATAGGACACTTGCTTGCTTTCACTCCCAAAAGCAAATAATAAGATGATGTATTATTAAGGGGTGTTAAAAATTTAAATTTATAGCACATGGGACTTTAATTTTTTTTTCCTGCAAAGTTGTTTGTAGATGTACAGAGTTACTAAAAAATTTTCATATTATAGAAGATCTGGCTGAAGTCTGACAAGAAATGTCCATCTTTGGAAAGAATGTGCTAAGGCCCTTAGGGCTTTACTTTGGTGATACTCAATCTGTGAGTTAACTTCTTCCTCATCTCACCTCTGAACCAAACAGCAGATGTCATCCACCTTAACCCAGTTCCTCCAGAGAATATGTAATACTGGAGTTGTGCCTTTTTCTTTTAAAAGGAGCTCTCCTGCCACCTCTGTTAAAGACACACCCAGTGTTTTCTCATTGATTCCAGTAACCACCTCAGTTTCCTTTTGCTAGACGGCAAGTAGAGAGCCCAGGCTGCCTGTGAACCTTACCCATGCAAAACCAGCTTTACACACTCCTTTCCCTTGTTTGTATTAATGTGGGGATCCTAGAGGAAGCTGCTTGCTATTTCTTTATAGTGCTGGCAGCAAGTTCAATTTTGTGTGGGAAAATGCAAGAGACTTGCTGTAGGGCTGCATGAACCATGGATTTTCTCAAAGCTGGTTCCTAAACCTCTTTGCTCAAATACCTCCAAGCATAGGAACCCCTTGTCTTTAGACACTGCCATGAAATGGGGTTGGGCATCAATATCAGTAAGGCACAGCAACATCCAAATGTACTTGGGGTTGGCTAGTCCCAGATGGGAAATTGTGTTATCCAGAGGATAGAGATTGCATGAACTTTGAAGTGAAGCAGCAGAAGAAGGTTCTGGTCTCCTTGGCTTGTCACCATTTCTTGAACTTTTCATGGAGTCCTACAACTTTGTTCTGGTACCAAGGTGGAGTGTGCACCAGAAATTAGGCTGAATGAACATAAATGACCTGAGCATGTAGTTAATCTTCCAAAGAGAGGAATATATATGAAATTTTTTCTACTCTAAAACCCCAACTCTGCTAGAAGTGATAACTTCAAAAAAGAGACATCCAGACTAAAATTTTCTGGACCGCAGTAAGTATGGAAATGGACATCATGATCTTTTTTGGCCTTAAACTCTACAGAATTAGGTTGGTTTTGAGCAACCAATTTTGAAGGCCACCATTCTATGAAAGTTGCCACCACTGCCAACCCTTTTGTGATTGTTCTGACAAGCTAAATGGATGAAGAAGACGTGGTGATTTTAAAACTGGTTTATTTTCTGAGTTCTGTGAGTATTTAGGTATTATCCCATGTGTCCAAGAGAAGAATGTGCATAATAATAGCACTGCATTTGGAAATACAATCATGTTTTCTGTCTTCCTCTATTTAATGTACGTTGCCCATAGCTTTGCGTTTAGTTGCATTTCTCTCTGGCATGTATCCTCCCTGGATTACATTCTCAAAAGATAGCAGGCTGCTTTGCTCCATTGATTTCAGTGGAGTTATGACAATTTATACATCAGTCATGTAGCAAAGCATAATGAAGGGTTCATTCAAAACCAAATTGAATATCTTTCAATCCATCCTCACCCTCTGCCCTCAAGAATAAACTGGAAATAATTGCATAGATAATTTTTTTTCTCTCTCTTTTTTTTTTTTTTTCCCAGAATACTGAAAATGCGCCCTGCTCTGGGATATATTATTTGGATTTAGTGTAAAATTTTCGCTGCCTGTTTGCCATTTTTCCTCATGCCTGCTGTCGGAAATGCATCAGGAAACACAAGTGAGCCTAATTGACAGCTCTGTGGAGGCGAAGGTAGGCTGTGACCTGAAATGAGGACTGTTCTCATAATGAGAGACAGCTGAAAGATTATGTATATAGAACTACTAAAATAGATTCCCAGGATCTTTTTCATAAACCAGCAGATGGTAGCAGAGTCTACAGATCTCAGAGAAGGCAAATGTACATTAGTGTAACTGCCCTCATTCACTTGCCATTAATCTTTGTCAGCCTCTTCAGTGCCTTCTGCTGTGGTGCTGACCCTGAAATTGCATCATTTAATTTGCAATCATACATTGCCAACATTTCCCCTTTCTATGACATATCAGCTGCATTGATTCTTCCATGCTGTGGACCACTGATAGCTATAGGCAAGCCTCTGTAGAGAAAATATATTCGTAAAATGGAATAGAGACAAGAAGAAAAGCTGACTTGCTCGATTACAAGGGGGTGAGAGGAAGAGGAAGTGAGAGGAAAGAGATGTGTGACCATGAATTTGTTTGTCTGTCCTCTTTCACCCATCCCTAGAAGTCTAAATGGCCTGATACTAATATTTCAGAGTTGCCAGAGTGCTCCTTCCGTAGCACAAGAAAACACAGATATAACACAGGTTCTGTTTATGGAGTCTCTTGAACAGAGGTGCTGCATACAGAAATGAGCCAGAAGAGTATGCTTTCTGAGTTGAAGCCAGCATGTATAATGAATGTGTGAGAGTATTTCTAATTAAATGGGATTCATGGTGTGTTTTTGAGAGAGGATTTGAAAGGGGAGGCTGAATGCTTTAGCTTGTGAAGAGGGGGAGGGACCTAGTGTCTTTGATGACTGATGTATTTTTGCCTGCTCTTCTTGTGACTGCTCCCAAGGATGGCAGGGCTCAAAAGTTCAAATATTGTCAACAGTTAGTCATGTTGAAAGTGTCGTTGAGATGTGAGTTACATGCTGTGACCCTGCCTGCAGTGACTGGTGAAAAACTGCTTTCAGGAGACACTGACAGACCAAATAACCCAACATGCCAAAATGATTAGGTCAGATGTACCATTCTGTCCACTGATCCACTTTTTCCTCTGAAGAATTAGCTGTAGGGTAATAAAGCACCCTGAAAATTGCATCTATGGAAAGAGAGTTAAAACCAGCATGCCTACATAAAGATGCAAAGTGCTCCGTTCTAATTTGGAACGAATTTGGAGTTTCATGCTGGAATTATACCCTCTGTGGCCCTGGAAGAAAAAACAAACCCAAGATTTCTTCTTACATTGTTCACACTGACCTCAGTGAGAATCCAGAAAAGCCTTTCTTTTTAGAGTTGTTATAACATCCACAGGCTCTAGATGGTACTATGTAATCGCTTTTTTGGGTCTTGCCTTTTGTGATGGTTTCTTACCTTTTTTTGGCTTCTACAAAATGTAGGGAAAGCAGAGCAGCAAAATGAAGTCAGCAAGAAACCTACCAAATAAAAAAGTAATGGATTTTTGTTTCAGACTCCATATTTACATTAGCTTTCTTGTATAATGGGATAGATGTTCTAGCAGTGCTCAACACATTAGATTCTGGTATTAATGAGTTATGCTATATTGAGCCGATGTTTTCATTACATTCACTGACATGAAAAGAAAGAAGAATAATGTAGGGTTTCCAAAGACTTCTAAGTTTTTGCTTGCTGTGGTGTGTGTATACAGCATGCATGAACTTCTGTGCATACCTCTGACATTTCAGTGGGGACACTCTGCACACCCAAAGATAACAGCTCTCAGTCAGGTGACAGGGTCACGTGCAAATGTGGAACAGCAACCACAAAAAAAAAAAACAAAAAAAAAAAACAACAAAACAAACAAACAAACAAAAAAACAACCAAAACCAACCACCAAAAACCAAAACAAAACCAAAAAAACCCAACCCAAAACAAACCAATCCCTGCCCCTTTCCCCCCAAAAAACACACTCCTAACAGCAGAAATTGTTACCTATATACAATTTCTCATGACCTCTGGCTCCAGAATTATCTGTAAACAAGCGCCTTCCACCATTCCTGATGATATGGGTGCTCCACACACTTTTACAAGAGAGGAGTGGGAGACCCTAGCCTATTGGATATCCCATCTTTAAGGAGTGTCTTACTGAGTTCAGAGACACAGCAGGATAAACAGCTATTTTCTACAGATCTGCATTAAAATATATCTGAGTACATAATAAATGCTGTAATATGGATTTT
The DNA here is from genome assembly GCA_024734555.1 of Trochalopteron elliotii. Lineage (NCBI taxonomy): Eukaryota > Metazoa > Chordata > Aves > Passeriformes > Leiothrichidae > Trochalopteron > Trochalopteron elliotii. The sequence goes on along the minus strand of JANPWX010000097.1, from coordinate 1,413,313 downwards.
TCAGACTGCCAAAGAAAAATAAAATACAAGCCCTAATACATTTGCTTCTCTAGACGTTTTAATTCAAAATTAAGTTTTTCTGTGAAATTCTTCACAACATAATTGGATGAGAACTCCATCAAACTCCAGTTGAGACAATAAGTGAATCACTATTGACACATTTTATTGTCCATATCCTATCTTACCAGATTTCTGCCCTTATTACTCTTAGATGAGGTCCTTTTTATTCTTAATCTACAGTTGTTGAAGAACCTGCAATTTCTGACAATCAGCCAAAAGTACAAACTCTAGTCTGACCCCAGAAAAATGAAGACACCCAAATCAAAGAAGAAAATTCAAGAACTATTTGAAGTTTTGTCCATGGAAATTCCTACCAGGAATTAGGTATGCATGTCATAAGGTTAGTCCATGAATAATCAGGAAAGAGGAATGTTTATTTGAGATGAGGAAGTCTCAAAGTCTGTGATTATGTTAATTTTATCTTAACATTAATATTTTCTTTAATTGTCATTTCTATTTCATGCGTGGGCAAGAAGCAATACTTGCTCTCTGTCAATGGTTTCTGGAAGTGTGGGATATACTTTTCCAGCAATGGGGAAAATGGCTTACATATGAATAAAATCAGTCCTCTTCTACCTTCATCTCGTGAGCTTTGACTCCATACGTCCACACTTGCAAGTGCTGTTGATTTTTGTGCTTATCAGTCTGGTAGATGTAATATTTGGGATCCTTCCAGCACTCTTTTAGAAAATGTAAGTAAACAGCTGCCATTGTTTCTCCAAGGAGTAGATGTGTATTCAGTGTAATGCTTGGGTTTCTGATGTATGCAGAGCTGCATGTGTAGCTGGAAGATTGCCTGCTCTTTATCCCTTCTATTCTGCATTGCCTCCCTCCACCCTTGACTTCCTCTGCTGAAGCAGTGGCAAAAAATATCCCACTATTTTAGAGCAGGTGTAATTATTTTCCTTCTTACTTAAGCTGTCCAAATGCAACTTGTGATAATTTTGCTTTGTTTTATTCTTCGTCATTACGAAATATCTAAGTGAAAAGGTTGTGCAGAGAATATTTCCCATTTTTCAGGTTTATTAAAAAAATATAGCTTGAATTTTGTTCTGTGATTAAAAACTTGAAAAATACCAATTTTTCAGGAAAGAATATATAAACAAAAGAACATGCGAAAATAACACAAAAACTCAGAGGAAAATGAAAATGTGTCTTCCTGGATACACTGGTGGGCACCAGCTCAACAATTCTTCAGCTGAAGAATGAAGTGGCTGAATGTAGCAGCTTTGTTGTGTACTGGGGTGTGTTTGAGCTGTCCTGCATCTTCTCTTATTTTCTTCTGCAGAGAGCTATATCACATGCAACTGATAGAAACCAGTTAGTCAGATAAAAACCTGACTAACTCATTCCTCTTCCGGTTTTTGGTGTGGACTTTGCTGGGTGGGTGTTTCTTGTTCTAACTGCAGCAAATGGAAAATCTGTTGATCAGAGCTGCAAATGATGATCAGTATTTGGTGGTTGACAAACATCAGTATATGAATTTGTTTGATTCCAGATGCCTAACTTTGAAGGGAGGGATAAAGAAACAAGGAATTAAATGGGCTGAAAGAATTAAAACTGACAATTACTCCAGGCAAAAATGTAAACACTTGTAAGAACTGTTAAAAGCAAGTGAAAAAAAGATTCACAGTCATCTTAAAAGTGCAGGATATCAGTTTCTTCACATTCTTTGAGATCGAAAATGCCATTGAATGAAACTTTGCCTGCTGAAGCAGAAGAATAGAGTATTGTTTGATCTTTCAAGGGAGACATGTTTGATGCTGTTGTCATCAAACCCCAGCTATAATAATTTAATCTGTGTTCAAGGCTTTTGAAGTTCAATTTGGTTAACACAGAAACAATGTTTAGTTTGCATTTGACAACAAAATAATCACGCTTTTGTGCCATGAACATAGATATTATCTGCAAGTTTACATGCAGTTATAAATGTGTGTATGTGTATTTTATGTATATATTCATGCAGGGGAAAAACTAATTTTATTCCATATATTTCATATTTAAAGTGTGACTCAAGATACTGAAATCATTCAACATGTTACATACTCTTCTGTGTGTGAAGAGGTATTCACATCCATTCTTTTCTGCACAGATATGGAATCCTGGAGTTGTCATACTGAATCCAAAGTGCAACCTACTTGGTTTTCCTTCCCCTTCCTGGCAAATATGGGGTGCTCCAGAGAGAGATGGATGAAACTCTCTCCACACCGTTGTGAAAAAATGCAAATTCTTAATATTAATGCAAACCCTGAAGCAAACCCTCATGTCTTGGTTCAAACCTCTAACAATAAACTCTTTGTAGCAGGAATGGTCTTATTAGCCATTCTAATACTTCCACAGAATCACAAAAATTAAGGCTGTAGGATGTAAAAGGTGCTGTAAGTCATCCTTTCCATCCTCCAGGTGGATCATTTAAGTCCTGTGCCTTTCTTCATGTATGTTCAGAAGTTCCTGGAAACAAGGCAAGAAACAACATGCATTCTACAACTTCTAAGGTGAAAATTTTTTAGGGCTTTACTAGTAGAGAGTCCTCAGGTGATGATGTTATTATAATAAAATAAAAATATTTGACAGTTGGAGGCAATCATGAAATAAACAATAGGGCTGGTTTCGTGTTGATTTTATGATTTTATTTATTCGTTTTCCACAGGCATGCCAAATTGCTTCTCCTTTCACCAGCAGTCTTGTGTCTTCCAGTGTGGCATAGAGGAGCAATACAGAAGAAAGGGGAGTAAAACTCTTTGTCTGCTCCTCAGTAAAATGACTGGAGCCATTGAAAATTGTGGTGTTGGGGCGTTGCCTTCTGCCCTTTGCTTGGTTCTCCTGCCCTAGGAAATCTGGAAAGGAATGTGAGTTGCAACTTGGAAGGTGCCATGTTACAGTCTGGAGTATTGTTTTCTGTGGGTAATGAAGTACATTGCTTGTGGTATGACAGTCTCTAAATTCATCCTTCCTCAGAACCATCATGTAAGGCTTTGGAATACTTTTCATGGAGAGTACTAGGTTGGAATGGGTTGGCCAAAACTGGAGAGTTGACAGTGCCAAATGAGAAAGGAGTTACTAACAGATGTTTGCAGCCTAAGGGTCTGCAGCCTTTAGAGAATGAGGAAAAGGTGACCAGAATGAAACGGTCCCTGAAACTCTTCAGCAAGTCTCTAGTTATCTTTTTACCACATACCTTAACCCTTTGAAGAACAGATTCTGCATAGACTTTCATCACCAAACTCTTTATTTCGAGTTTGCAGTTTTTTCCTGCATTTACGTGGAAAAGTTCAAGTGTGCTTGGTGAGGTTTTGCAATATGCAATTATTTTTGGGGGAAAAATAAAGCTTCTGTACCAAGCTTTTGGTGTGAGAGCTAAAGAATGACCTTTATTGAAACATCTTAGTAGATATAGAGACTTACTCCAGGCAAGTGAGGCATGTATGTGCCTTGCTTCCTTCCCACAGCAGTAGCTGAAGTTTGCTTTTGTGGAGTTTGGGATAAGTAAATAAAGGTATCACCTTTGCAATTTGCAAATGCCCAAATAAATTGTGCGTTTCTCTGTTACCGTGTGTTTAACTGCAAAGGTAGTAGTTATTTCCCTCTGGTCTTATCTTGTTGTGATATTTTATTTTAAGAGGCAGAAGAATTAAAAACGATGGGCTGGGAGTCTCTTGCTGGATTCTGTCTCATGTGCTTTATAGTTCTTCTTCTTAAGGCAATATGAAATTCTCTGGCTATTTAAAAGATGGTGTGCCTGGTGTAACAACACAGAATTAAACTTCAGATAAACACCCGACGCCTCCTGAAAAATTGTGAGATTGCATAAATGGATCTACCCTGCTCTGCTTATACGGTTTATGTGGCATAATATTAAAATTTTGTGTAGTTAATTAGGAAAAGTAAATAAAATGGATGGTTTAATGAAGTGCTGAATGTGGATCACTATTAGAAGTTGAGGAGTCCTAAGGTCAAACTCTTTCTGCATTTGGATATGATTCCTTTAAATGAAGTAAGTACATGGTGCTTTGAAAATGTTGTTAGCTAGCTTGATAGAGCAGTAAGGAGCTATTATTTCTATCATGTCCTCTGAGCAAAAGCACACTCTCTATTGACATCCTAAGGATAGACGCACAGGCAGCTTATAATGATATAACTGTTTGTATAATGTTTACATGGAAAATAGACTGTTTTTTTGGGGTGCTACTATGGGAAATTAAATTCTTTACCTCAAGAAAGAAAAGAATGTGAAATCACTTTGTTCCTATAATAGCATAAAAGAAGATTCCAACCTGATGTCAGTTTGAAGATCTGGGGGAAAACAAAAATCTCAGCAGCCAGATAAATTAAGTATTTTATTATTTGGTATTCCTCACTTAAAATGAACATGAATGGAAAGGCCTGACCTTTTCACAGGCCATGGCAGAGCTCTGAAAATTGTCAATACTTACAGCTAATGGTTGTGAAATTTAAGATCTGCTGTATAGTGATACATTTGTAAACAATTTTTTTCCTCCTTTCTTAGATATACATGAGTAGTGAACTACTGCCAGTAGGTATAAAAATTAAGTATTACTTTCCTGATGGTTGTTATCCTCAATCCTATAATTAAAGTTCTGTGGAACTACACAGGGAAGATGCTGATAAAGGAGCCAAGAAAATAACAGGCAGAAGAGAGGAACAGACAATCACTGCTTTCCTGGTGGCCTAAACACTGCACTAATCAACTCACACTACTTTTGATGTTCTTCTGACAAAATATAATATGGAACTTTAGGAGGATGTTGTGGTGGAAATAGACTATAAAGACACTTTAAAAGCAACAAAATATGGGAACTGAAATGAAACATGATGTGCTGATGTAACTAGGCATCTAACAATGTCCAGATGGACTGTCAAGCCTGGAGAAATTCAAAAGTGCTTTTCAAAATAGAAATCTCCCTTTGCCCCTGGTTAACCCACTTTTAAATGTTTCTTTTTAATGATTACAATGCAATAAAGTTTTTTATTTTATTTTATTTTTTAATTACTTATCTTTCAGTTTCCTTATAGGTAGAAATCAGCAGCAGCTATTTCAGTACCTGCACATCTGGTGCCTCATAAAGGAATGTGCCAGAACCATCAGAAATGTTTAAAACAGTGCTTAGACCAAATTCCAGCTATCAATTCAGGTACAGAGAGAGGAAGAACCCAATTAGAAATAACTATGGGGCCAAACTCTAGCAGATGTTCAATTACCCTTGCTATCTACCTACCTTGCAACAGACTGGAGGTGCAGTTGGTGTTGTATACATGCATTGTTTCAGGACTGGTTTTGAATTTCCATGTGTGGTGCCATCTGTGCTAACACTCAGTGGTCCTACTACTCCCCTGCAGCCATCCTGCAAGGGATGTCTTGTTGCACAGTGTGTATTTCTGTGCAGTTTGCATTTGTCTACTGCAACACGTTTCACAAAGAAAATGTGGATTGCGTTGGTAAGGATAGTTGAAAGGTAGTATGTTCCTACCAGTGTTCTTCAGCAGATATCCTCCAAATTCTTATCTGCAGAAAAGTTTATATTTCACCAATTTTAGCTACCCTTAATCAACATGGACTGCTGACTCCTGCAAAGCTAGGACTAGGTAAGGCTCTCCCTGCAATACCTGAAAGGTGTTACTGCTGCTCTGCTAACAGTGAGGAGAAGAGCTCCAGCACAAACAGAGAGTGCACTTCCCATCTTCAGCTAGACTCTAGGTCATTCCAAGGAATAATTTCCATATTTGGTCATTAACTTGATCTAGTGACAAATTAAAAAGCATGTTCTATCCTGCCAGAATAGAAAAATGACTTTTTTTTTATCCCTGCACAGCTGCAACTGAGAGAAAATGAAATTAATATTGCTTCTAAATGTGGATCTAGACTGGAGAGATGCCAGACTAACAGAGTAAGGGTGAAAGCTTTCTTGCTTTTGACAGGAGAAAGGCTTTAAATTTACTTCCGAAGCTGATGGGTTTTGAAATGGAGTTCTGCAAAGCTAGCAGACGGGAATTAATTTTTATTGCTAAAATTGTGTGTGTGATGTTGGAAAAACAGCCAGTCTACAGAAGAGTGCCCTGCCAGTGGAGTGTAACATTTGGCAGTGAATGAGTTACAGTTTTTTTCCTCCTCAAAAGCTTAGAGAAAGTCTACTGTTTCCTCCTGAGAAAAAGCTGTAGATTGATAAGTAAGTAAAACAAACTAGGGTCCACAGCCTTGCTTTTAGAAGATGTAATATTTTTAAGTAGTTTTGAAAGAAAATGCTTCTTTTTTGCCATACTTTAAAATTCCTGAGCCCAGAGTGGTGAGACACATCAATCCTCACTTGGACGAGTTTCCTTTTAGTTTGAAAGACCTGAGGAGCTTTAAAAGTGCCTTCAGGGAGTGTAAAAGTCCCTCAGGGGCTGGGAAGGGTGGGAGGGTTTTTGCTTTTCATGAAAGGGCCAACATTCACTGTTGATGACTGTCAGTAAAATTTCATTACTGTGGGCTGTACTTTTGATTGTCCACCACTGTCTGAGTCCCTAGGAGAGCTGGTGTGTGAAGATAAGTGATTCAACTTCACAAAAGTATGAGAAGAGTGGTTCAGCTTACATATGAACAGTATTAAATCTTCCCTTGACCTTGGTGTTGTCCTAGGCATGAAGTTTGTCCAAAATCAGCTGTATATCTCTGCATCCATTTCTCTGCTCTCCGTGTTTAGATCCCCCAGAACTCATGTGTTGGTTCTAAGAGGTAACTGCATGTAGCACAGTTTCTAAGGCATGGCCATCATTTGACCTCACATCTCATTGATTTTCACTGTGTTTAATTTTGTTCAGAACAGGGTGGTGTGTTGTGTGCTTTTACATCAACTTCTACTTTCTTCCTTGCTTTGCCATGGTTTTATATGGGGAGCAACTAGAAAAGAATATTTATATGAGGAAACTTCACATACATTTCACTAGAGAAATGTACTAAAATGCAATTCCCATCATATCTAAATGAGATTGAAAAGGAAAATCTATGTGTACTCTTGTCAATAATTATTGTGTGCACATATTGTGTGCACAAGTTTCGGTGCTTCATTAGTATCTTAGCACTATAAAAGAGTGTATGGTTAACAGTGGAAACAAAGCTGAAGACAATGTAACAGCAGGCAGGAGAGAGAAAAGGAAGAAATGGGAGATTCTGTCTGATGGTGGCACTTTGGGGCCTGAACAAAAAATGCCCACTTCAAATTGACAAAAAGCAAATGTTACATAATTAATAACAAGGGAGAGGAAAATCTTCAGTGCATTTTAAAACATTAAAAAAATATAATCAGAAACTAGCCTATTGAGAAATACAATTTCAAAAGTGTTATTTTAAGAAAATAACAAACACCAGGAATCCTCTAATCTGGATGTTTGATTTTGTTGGTTTTTTTTTAACCCAGCTGAAGCTGCATGTTTTATACTTTGGCTTTGTGTAAAGTGAGGGGTGGAAGAAGAATCAAATAATCCTCAGTCGAGAAAATAAAAAACACCCAGCTCTTCAAAAGCAAAATTTCTTCACATGCAGAAATAAACATCAGTGAGAAGAATAGTGAAGCTGGTACTTCCATCTGAATCAGTGACAAAGATGCCCTGAGAAAGGAAGATTCGAAGGTAAGGGCTTGCTAGTGAAATTTGCGATACAATTTTGCTGCTATTCATCAGTGCTTTCTTTATCTTGATGAGTTTTTCCAACAAAAAATACCAGAATTTAGCACTTTGCATATGGTGTTTTTCAGATGAACTTAAAATGTGCCGAGTAAGTACAGCTGAAGATGGTGGGAGTTGTACAAGCTCAGCATCTTTGGGATCTGGCTCTGTGTACACATTCACTGTGCAAACAGCTAATCAAGTTTCAAGAGCAATAGAAAGAAAAGTTTATTCTCCTTCTTCTAAAAGCAGTTAATTTCCTGGGATCTATTGAGTCAAATGCTGTATTTATGATGTTCAGTTCCTCACTTAATCAAAACTAAACACTTAATTTTACACTTCATATCTCCAAAGAGGAGGGTGAATAATTTATAATGAATAATTTTATGAATTTGGCCTTTTTCTGTTCATGAATTATCCACAAGAGATCATGACTTCTCAGAGGTACTTCCACTCAGATTGATTCACTGAATAATTCTTGATCTGCAGCAATTTGTTGTGATGTTTGATATTTAAGATTACAGCTGTTCTGATTGGACTCTTAGGCAGATACTATAATTGTCAGCTCAATGTGTACATGTCCTAAACTGGTGCTTCCAGGCTGACTCATTGTAACTTCTTCAGCACTTTTTATAACTTGATATATTGTTTTTTGTTTGCTATATTTTAGAAAATTGCTCTCAGCAAGCTTATTTTAGGAGTCATTGAACGCAAAAGTTCCATAATGTAGCGGAAATCATCTGTTAGTGATCCTGATGGAAGGCATAATAAGTCTGGGAAGTAGCTAATGCTTTGAAAGTCTTTCATCAGAGCAGTGCGCCATAGAAAAGTTCTTTGGCAGTGTCAGAAGCTGAGGCAGAGCAGAGCTCTCAGCCTCCTCAGTGCAGCACTTGTGACTTATCTAGATCAATATCTATAAGGTCAATGAGAGTCCCACATCAAAGTTGCTCTTTAAATCAGTTTTCAGCATGATGGGCTGCGGTTGCCACGGAAGAGTAGCCAGTGGATGCTCTTGCTCCCAAAGGTGTTGGCAAACTTAAAATCACCTGTGTTTACTGTATTGGCTCCTTTATGCTACTGGTTATGGCATCCTAACCCAGGCACCAATGTGTTTGGTTGTCTGTGAGGAACTAATAAGGGCTTTGGCAAAGGTCAGATTTTCAAGATAAATGGATAGACATTAATTCACATTTTGGCTTTTGCAACTGGAAGAACGGATACCCAGCACACTCTGGAGCATGTCAGCATCTTTGTATTTCTACTGGCACTCTCTTAAGTCCTATCATGTAACAAGCCATCGTATAAACCAGGTATCTTAGTTATATAGATAGATTTATTCTTTGCTCCTCAATCCCTTTTGTGATATCAAAATATTTCTTAGCTGGACTACCAGAGCAGCAAAGTTGATGATATGGAGAAGATAATAAAAGATTTTTAATTTGTTGATATGCTCTAGAGAAACAGATAATCACCTATGTAGTTGTTGAAGACATAATTACGTATAATTCATATCCCTTATGGAAAAGGGAAGGTTTGCTGATTACGCATAGACAAAGTTTATGTCAGACATTTTCTTTTTAGAGGCTCAGCATGTGCCTGAACTATGTGTATATAAACAAGCAGCATCAAACCTGGCAAATTATGCAGATACCTCAGTGTCTCAGAACCTGAGGACAAAGATTTAGACAATTCCTATAGGCCCATTTAGATTTAGCTGTCTTGTGCCTTCATTTATTGGTTACCCTTTTGATAGACTCTATATTTGAGCAATATACAAAAAATTTTGTTTTGTACTCCATATTATACCTAAACTGTATTCCAGATTGTGGTCTTGGCAGACTTTCTGTCTTCTCTTTTTCTACATTTGTAAAATATTAGCAGGAAAACCTGTGGATATAGATTTATGCAAAATATTTGAATGCGAAAGAAGGGGGTATGTGTTGACTAGACAACAAATATATATGACTACTATATGATTCAAGGAATTTTTTAAATCCAATTCAAAGGGGATCCTCAGTTAGTACAAATTAACCCTTTTCCTGGTTCCCAATTCCTCTCTGTTCTGGAGAGGTAGAAAAGGTTTTTGCTCATATGTAAGCAAAAATGTTATTGCTCCAATAGTTTTGTTGTTGCAAAGATCAGCCGTTAAACCAAATACCTCCTCCCAAGATCTCAAATTACTGGTTTAATGTGATTAAATGTATTCTAAATGCACTCTTTTAGTGTGATTGTCCATGTTTGAGCATGGGCTTTCATGGGATGGGAGCTATTTGAAATTAATGTGTATGTGTTTGTCCATGGGAGTGAATGTGTGTAAATGAAGAGGTCAGAGAGAATAAATTTTTGATGTAGAGAGGCCAAAAGAGACAGCTTTGAACCAGAAGACCAAGGAGGTTTTAGTCAGTTAATATTGAGAATAAGTGAAGTGACACAAAGTTAATATATTTCATTTAAGATGGAAGGATTTATTATTATTATTTTTAAAACATTATCTTCAGTAGAAGGTTAATGGAAATAAACACAGACAGAATTTCAGTCAACACTCCATTGCTCGCAATACACACATTTCTATGCACAGGTGTGTGTGCACATATCCAAGGAAAGCCTAAGCACTGAGACCATGACTTTAACTGGTGGGCTTTGGTCTGCACATGGGGAAATAATGAAACTTGAATATTTTATGTTAAAAGTCAAAGTTTTTCCAAAGTATATGAATGGAATAGACTGGTCTGCCAAAACATCTAATGGAACGATCTCTGCAGAGCTATTATTTCTCTTTTTTATTATCTGCAGACAATTCCGCTGCACATAAAGTACCCTGACTTGGGGGCATCAGATCAGAGGTCACCTCTTTTGCACCCAGCTGCTGAGTCTGTTGCAGTACTCTGGAGGCACACATTTAACCAAAGTAACAGGGCAGTGATCACTACAGAGATATGGGAATTCCTTCTTTCTTCGTTCAAAGAACTAAAGTTGCTATTGTTACAGTGACATCAGACTAATTTTTTTTATACAGAAAGAACATTTAGTAAGATAAAAATGTCATTTCTCCTTTTACAGAAGGGTCTGATTCAAAGAAAGCAGTTCAGTAAACTTGTTAAATGGTTATGACTTCAACAAACCTATAGAGTCTGAGAGTGTTTAAGTCATCACATGGAAGTGTGTAATAGGGCCTGGCATCAATGTTTTTTTTATTGTTTATAAGCTGTAATAAAATCTGGAAAGCAAATGTCAAGAGCATAAATAAAATCTATGCAAATATACTGGGGATAATATTAGGACATTAAGAGTAACACTTTAAATATTCAGGTAATTAGATACTAACTAATCCTCATAACACATCTGTGCCCTGGGTGGATAAACATTACAGCTCTCGGGATATGAAAACTAGAGCAGAAGCCAGTGATTTAAACAGAGGGTAGAAGGTAAAGATTTTCTGTTACTAACCCTTCCCCTGTTCTGGGTCATGCTTCCTAGCACACTGGAAGACACACATTCTCTGTGTTCTGGCATTCAGACTGTATGAAAGAAAGTTGCCTTGCCACAGGCAGGTTTTTCATGCTACTATAAGAGTTTGGGTTGTGATAGGTGAGTTTTATGTTGTATTCCAGGGTGTAATTCCTTAAATGATGGTTTTACTAGTCTCACAAGTCACCATGAGCTGTTCTAGTGGACTTCTGGCTTTTCCTACAACCTCTAGTATCACTGTACTCATAGAAGGGATTATGAAGTAAAGTACCTACTACATATTTCCTGAACTTCTTACCCAACAAAGTTACTTTGGTTTAAATCGACTGATGCAATTAAAGTGTGTTTTGAGTCTATACCAAATTAAAAATCAAGAAAATTGGTTATTAATGCAGCGTGAGGATAGAGAACCCACTTTAAAATCAACTTGCAGCATTTCCCTGTGCAGGGCCAGCAGTGGCAGATGTGTTCTGTGTACAGAAGTGACCACCATATCAACAGGCCCCTGAAACCCTGTGGTTGCAGTTTGGCCCCATTCCCCTGCTGAATGTGACCATATCCTTTGCTTGCATGGCATCTGGGTGAACATCTATTGAAGGTCAAGGATGACTTTGGTCTGTGCTTCAAGCTAGACAACTCTTTTATAAAAATGAAGATTGCAGCTAGGGTTATTTTCTAGCCTTAAAGTCTTGCTTTAAGGATAGAGTTGGAAATTAGATAACGTGCTGGGGTTAATTACTAGCTGTAAATATTTGATATGCATTTGGAGTTAAGATGGTATTCGGTTAGCTTGGGCAAGAAACTCACAGATTCATGGACTCAAAAGTTCATATGTATTCCCTGACTGAGTACTGGCACTTAGTAAGTGGATCATTCTTATAACATAGCTGCCATTTTTTCATTCTTGATGAAAAAACTATTATTTCCATTTTTCCCATTAACTATCTTGAAAGAACAGTGAAAAATCTGTATGCATTTCTAAGCCTTTTAATTTGGAAAGCTTGTGCTTGGAGAGTTGCATGTCAACAGTCCTTCTGGAAACCTTGCCTAGGGAGAAAATGGGAGAGGGATGGAGGCTAGTTTATGTATTTTTTTTGGTTTTTGTATGGTTGGAAGAAAACAAACTACTAAGCAGCCAACCATTTAGAGATGCTAAAAATTTTTACTATTAAAAATACACATATGAAGTTCTGAGTTTGTTTAGCTTTCAAAAACTTGTTTCTGTTGAGTTTCGTTTTTTGTTTTGTTGTTTTTTTTTTTTGAATATATATTGTAATGATTTCTGATAAGCTTCTCACAGACAAGCACCTTAAGCAAGGGTTTAGGTGAAAACAGGTTGGGTTTTGATCAGTCCAGGCCATGATTAAGAATGTCATTTGCACAAAACTACATGAGTGTGAGGCAGAAGACTTAAGAGCAGAGGAAATAATGGGAATGCTGAAGCAGTAACAAGTGTTATGTGATGCCTCCAGAGCTGAGACAAGGACCCTGGAATTCATGTAAAGTAGAATTTAGCCAGTGCAGGGATTCAAAGTGAGAAGTAGTAGTGTTTTCCAAGAGAATGTATAAGGGAGTGAGGCCTGGAAGAAGGAAGCTATAATGATCAATACAAGAAAATTGAAGAGAAATGAAAAAGTATTCAAGTGGGAAGAAGAAAATAGGAAAAAATAATTTCAGGGTTGCAAGGAAGAAAAACATTATTTGAGGTTGCAGGTTTATTTTGTATGGGACAGCTCAAGACAGCTCAGCTGCTTTTCCCCCTCTTTGATGTAATAAATGCCAACCATGTTAACTCAAATAATTTTCTAGAGTGTTCCAGGTTTTTTTTTAGTTCCCCATTTTCCCTAATTTTCTTTCTGAAACTTCTTGTTGTTAAGCTTATCTTGTAGCCAAGAAGTGTTTCCCCACCTCTTTGGGTATCGCTGACTCATAGTTATTTGGTTTGACCAGAACAGTTTGTGAGTAGTGGGGGTACATATGCATGTGACTAGCCAATGTTTTTTCTAGTCAAATGATTCTGAAGTCTGCACCTGGAGTACAGGCAGGAATAACTGTTTGATGAACTCTACTCATCTTGTCAGCGGACACTGACATTTTTTATTTTTCCTTTATGAATTGTAATGTTTCATCAAAATGGCGATTGGAAAAATGTGCTTCACTATTTTCAGGAAATAAAAAAAGATGTCAAATCTTGTTAATGTCATTGAGCAAAACTGTGTGGATTTTAGGATTATATAGCTGCAAGTATTATGGAATTATTAATTTAAAAATCTATATATGAATAAAGCATCTGGTGAATGAATAAAAGTAATTTCTCTCACATGGATAATTTAAATACCAGCTGTCTCTATACTAAACCATATTTTCTCATAAAAGCTTTTAAAGAGTCTGTCTGATGGTTGTGAAATTCCAGGATTTATGGACAGTGTAGGGTCTGTCTGTGCAAGGATCTGAATCTTGGCTCACAATTGAAAGCCACCTCCAATGAATGGATCAAAACAAGTGCAAAAGACCCCCAGGAGAAAACAAACAATTAAGCTTTACAGACTGACTTTTCTTAAATGTCTCGTCAAAACTATAAAAGCTTCATTTTAATGTAGGGGATAAACTTGAGGGGATAAAAGAAAATGTGAAAATGTTCCTTTAATTATCTGCTGGACAGGTAGAAGAATCTGACAGTCTGAGATCATACCATTAAAATAAAACAATATACTTGATGAATTGCCATGTTCTTTTATGATGGCTTTATCTGCACTCTTCATCCTTACCCATTTTCTTTATGATATTAGTGACTTTAGAAACGTAGCATGAGCTTCTTTTGAATACACTTTGGTGTTACTTTCTTCTTTATTCTAACACACTTCCCATACTGACTATTTTTCACAATTTGGGTCTTTTCAGAAAATCTAATGAAAAGAGGGAAAATCTTGGATAAGCCCTGGACTGTGGATGTGGCTTTTCTGAGATCCTTGTCAAATGGTGTAGGCTGATGGTCTCTGGGAACTTCTTCATTCAGCTCCTGAGGCATGGGTTTCTTGCATGTTCCTTGCTTTCAGAGTGCAAAAAAATCCTGGTCAGAAAACAAAATTCTATTGGGAAAGTCACATCTACAGTTGGGAAATTTGTTTGGAATTATGATGGATTTTGAAATACCCTCTGTAGTTTTTCCTGGTGAGTGTACTTCTGACGTAATACAAATTGAACTATGTTATTTGCTATTTGCCATAGCAGTAACAGGGACAATGATCCTAAGATTTGATGATGTTGAACCAGTAAAAGCAATTTGTGCAATTTATGTCTATTGTCACCAGCTCTTCTTGCTCTTCCTCAACTTCTCAACCTTTTCAGCTTAGCAGATCTCATGTCTGAGTTCATCATGTTATGTCTGGTTCATTTTTGCTATTTGAACCTAAAATCGTTAAGTCCATGCATATTGTTCACAAAAATTGACTTTGCACAACCTTGCCTGTTTCCTGAAAAAAAATAGGGAAAAAAAAGAAAAAATAATCAAACAGATTTCCTGTTAAAATACCCTGTTTCAGGGTTAACATTGTTTCATTTTGCCCTCTATAATTGTGTTGTATATACTAAAGAAATAGCTAATGACTAATACTAAAATGGCTAATGACTAATTGATGTGCTGCTTTTTGCAGATATTTTCTTTGCAGTACATGGAGAATTTTCCTGTTCCTATTCAGAACAAAGCTAGATCTTGCAATCACAATAGTTTACTTTCAAACTTAACTAATATATAACAATTGAAAAATGTGGTGAAATGTGACTAGGGAAACGACCCACATCCTTTGGGATCTTCAGTCATGATTTGAAGATAATAGGCATCAGAGGTAGAGAGACTCACAATATGTTGTGGTTTCAATTTAGCCTATTTCCAGCCACATGCACATCTCTGCTTTATTTCTCTTGCTTCTCTTCTAATTCTGAATGAGGGACAGGAAAATGTTAAACCCAGAGGGGCTTCAAAGAGACTCTTAAGATTTTAGAGAAAGTAAGGTCCTGACTGATTCTCTTAACCACCTTGAACACAGAACTTCCCACATAATCCTTTATGTTTGTAAAACATGCGTTACAGCAGCATTGAGTTGCTGCCGTAAGATACCGAGTTGATGTTTTAGCAAGTAAATCAGATGTACTTGTTCCTCCAAGTGTCAGCGTTCAAAGAGAGGAAAGATGAACTAATCTTCTTAAAAAAGTAGTGTTTTAAGTGAATGCACCAAAATATTATGACCCTTAATTCTACTGAATTTTTCTAAGTGCTTTCTGCAAAACATAGTGTAATGACATTTGCATTTTACAAGGAAAGTGCATTAGCGACTTTTATATGGGAAAGAGAGGTTAATTTAATTCTGGGCTGTAATAGAGGTTAAATGTAAAGCTTTAATGTTCTGGAGTTCATCCCAAAATAATAATTCAGCTAATGAAATAACTCATTTGTAATTCAGCCAGACTAAATGGAAGCGTTTTTGAAGCTGTGTCTACAAGAATTGATTGCTTAACACTTATGAGCCAGCTTAAATCTTAGCACTCTTTGGACAATGAAGCATGTTTTAGAATTGTGAGGGTGTTTCAATATCCTCCTAAACACCATATATTTAAAAGCATGCCTTCAAATTACTTTATAGTGCTGAATTATCATTTTTTTGATGGACCATTTATAGATCTAATGTGTTCCTTAAAAGTACATGGTATGATGACTAGCTAATGCCGAACAATATTTCCTGAAGTAATTCTGATTGAATTGGTTATTAAAAAAAAAAGTATTGCAGCTTTGGGTCTTTTTTTTTCCTCTTCACAAATCATTTGTGAAAAAATTTTCAGTGCAGGAGAATGTACATTATTCATAAATGCTTTTTGGGTGGTTTGAATTAAAAAAGCAACTATATTGTGTGCAATCCACTGAGCTATTCAGTAGCTAGGTTGTTTTTGTCACATGTTTTCTGATGGCTTGTCTAAATTGTGGAAGGCAAGTAATACATAAGGAACCTGTTCCTGCATGAAAGCCCTGATTTTCATGATGTTATGGGTCTGGGGTGAAAATTTGTCCCTTATTAAAAGGTTTGTCAGCAAAACTTATCCACAGCTTTGCAAACTACTACTAATTCATGGGGAAAGTATAAACATGCCTGAATTTGACAGTGTTTTGTTTTTGAAAGCATACTTCAAAAACTGAAAAGCATGTATCTGTAATGTCTCTCCCCAGGTGAAACCTAAATCATTAGGTAAGTCTTTTTCTTCCTCTCACTACCTACCTCACTATGCCAAAAAACCTCAAACCCAAACCCCAAACAAATGCAGGCTAATGCACTCAAAGGTGCAGATTGATTGACAGGTGGTTTTATCAATGAATAATTCTCAATGTCTTAGTAAGTTCCAGGTACACCTCATGGGAAATAATTCATTATAAGGTAAAAACTGGTATTGGAATATATGCACCATTTAAGCGACAGAACCTCTGCCCTTGTTGCTGGTGGTGTTCCAGGGAAGGAGGAGTTGTGTTGGGATTCTGGAGGTGAGCATATACTCTTGCTCTACCCTTGTGGCTGCAGTGGGAGACTGGGGATCAGACACTGATAAGTGATGTCTCAATTTCTTTTGTCTGGTTTGCTTAAGATTAAAGATATATGAGCCTTTAAACCAAAATTCCTGAAAATGTTCAAATACTTTTCTGAATTTTTGGAAGTCTGGGTGGTTTTTTTCCACCTTCCCAGAGCCTGTTAGATATCTTTGTGCCCAAACACTGTGTTTCTCTGTTCAGAGGTTGCAGTTCTCTCTCTGCTCTTATTCCTTTCAGTAGTAGTATTAGTGTTGATTTATAGCTGTGATATATCTCTTGGTCTAATAAAATACAGCACCTCTCCCTTTAAGCCTTGCTACACTTGAATGGTATTTGAAGTCTTAGGTTTTAGAGGCAGAAGAACTCATTAGATGTTCCAATCTACAAAGGACATTTCACATGTCTGATCTGGATCTAACTTGTGCTTATACATAATAGAGTACTTGATTAATCACCTCTCTAAGGTGACCAGGTCTAAACACTCTGGTTACTTAAAAGAGACCAATGGAGATTTCTCTCCAGAGGTGGGTATCCTCTGCATGGCTGTGGGCATCTGAGTTAGGTGGACAAACCTTTTTCCAAAAACTTTTCAAAGATAATTAGATTTTTTTTAAATAAAGGTTATGTCCATCTTTCCTATATTAGGAAGGCTTCTTTATCAGGCTTGATTTTGCATCTAAATTAAGGCATGAGCTATTACACTTATGCTAGTTGAATTACTTTTTGCCTTGTCAAAATGGGTGGCTTTCTGTACTTCTCATTATTCAAAGTTCAGCAATGTACTAGAGGGAAAGCAACGAGGTCTGATCTTAGTAGTCATAGGGCTAGAATGTGTTTCAAGCCTCTTGTCTCCCCAACAACCCCACGGGATCTCTGCTGCCCTAGCACAGTGGCTGATCAATTGTTATCTCCCCACAGGAAACAACAGCAGATGGCAGAAATCTCCTTCCTATAGAAAAAAAACCAGCAGAGCTGGGAATCTGCCATTGGAGAAACAGGGGAATAAAAGTAAGGATGGGAAGACTGTTGCCCAAGTCAGAAATCTGGCCTTTTTGAAGAAAAGAGCTGCAGGCAAAATAGAAAATTCCTATGGATCTAATTCCCAGGTTGGCTATTAGCTGAACACATTGATTTAAAAAATAACTTCTCTGTCAGAGCAATGTGTTTCACAAAGGCATCTACTCATGATCTAAAGACATCAAGAGATGAAGATGGACTTCATATTTTTTTCCCAGTGGCTAATCACTTTTGCAATTACAAATTGGTGCATGATTTCCTATTTGGCTTCATTTCTAGCTATGTTTCTTTTTATATCTGTCTTTGTTAAAGAACCTTTTAGCTCTTTCTATTTTTTCCCTTTGAAAGTATTAAGCCTGCAATCATGCCACTCTCAGCCTGCCCTCTCAAAAACTAAATTACTTGAGCTGTTAAATTTTTTCACTTTAACACATTTTCTTCCGCTATCAAAGTCAATTTTTTATGACCTTTTACTTCACCTTCTTTTGTTTTCGATTGTCCTTCTCAAAATTTGGCCCCTTAAACCACTGGCAGCATACCAATACCCCTCCTACTTCTGCCGCTTGCATGTTCAGCGATTGTAATAGCCCATTTTCCTACAAAACTGCCCGAGGAACATGTACTGAATTTCTTATTGACTATCACTGCTTTGGAGGGACAACTTTCCTACTCTATGGATGGCACACACAGTCCTACTTTCAGCTGCATTATGTTGTGCTTGAATATAAATACTTTTTTTTGAGTAAGCCTAAGTCTTCTAGTGATTGCTTCCCACCAGTCTTTGTCTAAAATAAAGATTTAATAAATTTTTTAGTATTTCTTCCAATTAATTAATTAATTAATTAAAAAGTGGAATAGGATCAAACTTATTGCTAGTCATAGACTCCTTTGAAAAAACTCCCATCAGCAAATGTTCGCTGTCAAATAGTTTTTGGCCCAACCTAGCTCATATCCCATTTAAAGTGTGCCATCTTCTACAGTGTCAATTTTAATCAGGCAGTTTCATAATGCTACAGCAAATGCTGAAGAAGTGCATTTGTTCTCTGAAGTAACATTTAGTGATCAAACAAAACCACCTTAAAGAAGGAAATAAGGTTTCCTTGGTGTGATTTTCTCTTAAGTGATTTTTGTTATCATTAAATCTTTATTGCTCTATCTTAATATTTTATCAGTTGGCTCCTTTTTCATTTTTTCTGTAATTTTCTTGAAGTTGGTGCCTGGCTAGCTGATCTACTGAACCACTGTTGAATAGTTTTCTGTTTGAACCCAGATAAATAATGTTCTTCCGACTTTGTGACATTGGAAGCATCCAGAAATTGTTTTCCTTTAGCAAAACCCAAAAACTTTACAAGCACATCCAATAGTAAATAAAAAAAATCCTAAACACAGGGAATAAATGCTTCTTTTGGTGAGTTTTGTTCGTATTTCATCAGGCTGAAAAGAATACAAAGAAAATTTAGATACTGTTTTCTTTTTGATTTAGTGTTTTTTTGGGGCTGTTTGTTTGTTCTTAGTTTTGGGTTTTTTTAGTATATCGTGTTTAGTACTCCTTTTGGTGACCAGTATCTTGCAGAGTATTCTTTACAAGTACAGAACAGGAATATTTTGAACATTCCAGATTTCTAGTGGTCAGTTTCTGTTCCCACCTAGGAAATATTACCACCTATCTGTTAATGCTTCTCTCTGTTTTCAGCAAGCAGAAGTTGCAGGGAGGTGCCAAATCCATTTCTTTGACAGAGGCAATGCTGCCACAGCTCCAGGTTCATGGGGCCAACTGGGAGATGCTGAGTACGCATTCCCTGTGGGAACACATCCTGTTCTCCTTTGGCTGGTTTGAATTGAAAGCCCCTTACTGGACAAAAATGTGTCTAGGTACACAGATATAAGTACAAAGTGGATCCTTCCAGCAGGCAGGATAAGATGCTCAGCCTGTCCTGTCACAGTTAGCAGCGTCCCCTGATCTCCCCTTGCCACACACAAACACATGCACAGACAGGTGCATCCCAAAATGATTCTCCTGAGAACCCACCATTGGCTCATGCCTCTGGGGGTCCATTAGCTTCTGGGGTGACCCCAAGAGCCCTTCCTGTCAGTTTCTCTTAGGGTCTGTGAGTTGTCACTTCTCCTGGGACAGCCTCAGGAGGAAACAGGATAGGGAGTTCAAGGTCTTCAGCTTTATATTGAGTGCCCCCCACTATTGCTCCTCTGAGCTCACAGAGGTCATCCTTAGTCCCATAACCCAGCACAAAAACCTTTGTCAGCACTACTGTTGGTAGGCCTGGGTTCAATAGTGATTGCCTCTTTATTCTTCCTTCCCTACTTTCCAGGATTGCTGCCTTGAATTACCCTAACTGGTGTTTGCTTACATGTGTTATCACGTGCTGTCTTTTTGCTAGGTATCCTCTCATATGTATAATGTCTCAAGTTTTTGACCATTTTCTTTACTGTAGAAGTGAAGATTTTAACTAATTATTTTTCAGGTGCTTAGATTTTTACTTGTGTTGTTGGAGCTCCCTTCCAGTTTTCTTTGTACTTTTTCTTGGCTTTTGGAAATTACCACTTTTGAAGTACTGTTTATCTATCTGCTTATCTACAAAGCCCTTTGAAATTGGCCTCTCCTTGCCCACGTTGAAACCAATTGGATTGCTACTATTGATCTTTAGATAACAGCCAACCATCATTCCAACGATTCAGTCATCTGCTTTGTTATACAATAGCTGCCTCCCGTTGGGTAGAGCATGGTTTGGTTTTAGAATAAAGTGTTATATCAGAAACTCTACTGATGATTTCCTGTAAGCTGATTGAAACCTGCAGCATACGTTCACCGAGCTGAGGCCTCCAAAAACACACCACTTGTCCCACATCACTGACAAGTCGGGATGAGTTCATCCATTCTGTAGTTTGGTCAGATCATCTGCAACAACCCCTCATCAGAACCCTGCTCATTGATCCATGCATGTTCAAGGTCCTGCTGTTCTAAGTTATCAATAATTCTAAAGCAAGTTATTGCCTTCTAAAATGAACATGCTTCCAACTTCTTTTCCCTACACAGCCTTTCCCAAACAGGTTATAAGCTATGATTTAATAATTCTAGATAAGAAATGAGTTTCAGTAATGCCAATTACTTTTCATCAACAACAATTAATAGTTATTTTTGTTTACCATCTGGATTTCTACTGATGGTATAAAATAAGAGAAACTTTTTTTTATTTTCATTATGTTTGCCACATTACTTCAAAATATATTATGCTGGATTTAATAGTCTGAATTTTTTTCTAAATATATTTTCTTGCATATCTAGTTCTTAGATCTTTTTGAAGCTTTCAGATAGTTTCTAACAAGCAAATTGCTTACCTTACCAACGTGATACAGGTAATTTCTTTGATATCACATTTTCTTTCAGAGGAATGCATCCAGTATCTCCATGAAATCCAGACTGTCTACTTCATTTGTACCTAGCAATCTTCTCAACGTTTGTCCACTTTTTTTTCTGCCCCTCAGTCTAGAAATATTTCAGAGAAGATCACTTGAGCCTATCTCTAAATCATCTCTTTTCCAAGACTTGGATAATTTCCCTAATATGTTGAATTGGACAGATGCCAAGAGTGTTCTGACTTCTAGTCCTCCCTACCTTTGAATGAACTGGCCACCTTAAGATAATATCACTGACGAGGGCTGGTTTAATTTCAGAGCTGATAATGCAATGCAAGTGCAGTCTGGTACAAATATTGTCATGTTCTCTTTAAGATGCTGAGATAGTTTGATCCAGAACATTTGACAATCTTACAATATCTATGAATTTGGTTGATTGCTTCCTGGGACTCTTTTTCTGATAACACAGCTAGCAGATGTACTCTTGCTTTATATAGTTTGCCCTAAATATATTTAATGTCTTTTATGAGATTGTACCTGTTTTGAAAAGAACAAGAAGATGTGCACTTCAGAGGACCACAAGAAATTTCACAACACAGATAAAAGAAGGCAGAGGGACTAAATGGGAGAGGGAGTGTGGTTTCTTATATGAAACTGTAAAAAAAAAATAGAGAAAACAAAAAGTTCCAAGATATTTTTCTACAATTACATTAATTGCTTTGGAGCTCAGTAGAGATATGATTAATGCAGATTTCTATATTGGAGGTATTTGCATCCAAATCAGATATTTTAGAGTCCTTCTGTGGTCAGTGGAAATAAATAGGTGTTTTTAGTACACTATTTATCTCATCCTAAAGCAAAAGTCTACATTTTATCAGGTGACCTGAGCACCTGATTAAAAGCACCTATTTTGCTCCATGAATATCTTAGTTGTGAACACTGGGACTCTAAAGGTAGGTGAGATGAATCCTACCTTAGCTGATTATTGTCAAAATACACAATTTTGTGAAACAGCAGTGCTACCTAAACACCTCTTCCTTAAGCATTTAAGGTACCTGGAACTTTCTCCTAGAGCAAAACCTCACATAACTAAAGACTTCTCAGCTGCTGAGATAAGATTTATTAACACTGCCCTATGTCTTTTACTGTTTCCCAAATTACCATAAACTTACTGATTTAAAACCATAAATTGCATTGTTATATATGCATAGCCATATTGCAGATTTAGATTGTTAATAAATTCCTGGTTTCTACTGGCTACATTTATTTTTCTAAATGAACAAAAATATCTGTAGGAGTGCCTTGAAACTTAAATTCTTCTGCATAATTTATAGTACCTAATTTTACTGTAAGTTAAATTTTAGTCTCTGGATTTTACCTGTATCTAGCCCATAGGTGAACCATTTTCTGTGCCAGCTTCCTTATTAATTTATAAACATGAAGTCAGCAATGTCACAGAGACGAAGGATGCACATTAAAGTGATGTCTCACAGCAGTATCACTTCCAGCTGGGGAATTCGATGTTAGAGTTGCTACAACTTCTTTGTGCAAAACTCTCAGAGCTCTTTCTCTTGAAGCCTCCTCTCTTTTTCGTTTTTCATGTTGCTGCATGAACTGTTGCCTCAGTTTTGAGTCAGTAGGTTCTTCTTTCCTGAGAGTTAAAAAAGGACCCTTAGCCTGGGTTGGACAGCTCAGTTTAAATCCAGAACAAACTAGTTTGCCTCTGGAGACTCAATTTTCTAAGGCAACTCAATGGGAAGAGAGCACATCATCTGTCAGCAGCCTGACATGCCATGGGCATGGGCTGAGAAAAGGCCCTTGGAAAGATTGTGAGCAAGAAAAGAATATTAGAACATGCCAGCAACACTGGTTCAGAGTGTTAGGTTTGCCTCAAGCTAGCCATACCCCTGTTGACTTTTGATGTGTTTATATTTCTCTTTTGGGCCACCACTGGGGGCTGCTGTGGTGACAATGCTTCAAGCATCTGTTTCAGAGGAGTCTTTTAGGTCCTTTTTGAACACTTGGACTAAGGCCATCTCCCGTTCATCACAGGGGATACTTGTGTTTGTGACTGAAGGCTCACCAGCTCTTGCTCATCTCCCATATTCACGTATACTGGCAGCCACATAGAGCTGGGAATCTCACGTACACAGCTTTAGTCTCTTTAATGACTTTACAGCACTTGATATATCTTTTTTTATCCTTCTTCTGGATTTCTGGATCCCAGAACATCAGCAGGACCCAAAAATGGTTTTGGTTTACTCCTGACTAAGGAAAGGAAGAATAGAGTGGAGATTGGGACAAAGGTGGGGGAGAAGAGAGGTCTTGGAACAGGTACAAACAGTAATAATGTTTTCTTCTTTTCTTTTTCATCTCTCTCTTCCATCTCTAAGAATTAATCCCATCCAAAAATTATTGAAACACTGAATACAAACTAGCATTTTGCATCCAATACAAAGGATGAAGATAAGGTCTGTTTCTGTATGAAGAGTGGGCTGCTCCAATATTTGCTCAAAGGGGGATTTGCATGTCTGTAACAGTCTGCCCCAGAATGCATGGTGCTGTGAGTAAACAGATGAGGCCACGAAAGGCCTGTTTTGTAGATAATCCTACATGCAAGTGGCAGGTTTGTCCTAACAACTTAGGAGTTGAGATGCTAGGTGCTAGAGAAATCTAGAGAGCCCTAAGTTAGGGATCTACTGGACCTTGGTGAGACCCCAGCATGTGGTGATGGTGGAGTGGGCAGACTGACTTTCTGATCATGATCCATGTATCGAGACTCCTCCTCCTTGCTCTGAGTACCATTTTCGTACATGGCACCAGGAAGACACAGCAGGTGTCAAGCAGAAATTCAGAAGATATTGTCAGACAGTACAGCCTTTTCTGCCCTATCCTTCCCAGAAAGAGGATGTTTTATAGAGGAGGAAAACCACTTAAGGCTGAGGTGCACCTAGGCTGGCTGGTGGTGAAGGGAAGAAAAAGGATGAAAGATTTTGTATTGGGACCAGATAGGGAATTTGTGTTTCTAGTAAGATATTACTTCAGTTAAAACACTTCTGTGTTTCTAGTAAGAATTACTTCTGTTAAAACACTTCTCTGCTTATGTATAGGAAATGTTTTAGGATTAAAAAACTTAGTTAGAGCATGCAGATTTCTGGGAAAGGTACTTGACTGGGTTACACAGAATTATGCTGTGTGTCATCTTGACTACCAAGATGGCTGAGATATGTCTGAGAACAGGTATCCAGTGTACCAGAGGGAGCAGACACTGAGCATCCCTGAGACTGACTGCTCCTGAGCCAGCAGGCCTGCAACATGCTTCCTGACAGGACAAGGTAAATGCCATCAGATGACTGAAATGCCAAATGACTGAGGAAGATTGTGAATATATAAATACAGACTTCCCAGAGTTGGGGGAGGGTGAGGGTGGTGTGTTTGTGTGTGTATATGTATCAGATAGTGTCTGCAGTCTGGGCAAGATAATTTGTCATGTTTTTTAAGCTGTGTGGCTCCCCTCCAAGCTGTAACACAACCTTTGGGCAGTGACTTTTCTTTTATGTGTTTTAGTATGGAACCTTAAATGCTAGCTCTGATGAATGCAAGAGAAGAAATGCTCCCCCTAGGAGAGGTGAAGTAGGAATTAGGTATTCATCAGACAGGAGTTCAAGGTGAGTTGAGCATTTGTGGATCATAATACTGAGGACTGTAACTCACTGATTGTAGTTCACTGCAATTACAAGTGATCACATAGCAGCTGTTCATCAGTCATTCTGCCTTATACCAGAAATCACAGTTTTCTGTAACACACTTGGATACACACTGCTGGATCCATTTCCACAAACATGAGAGAAAACCAGTATTTTCCTCTGTTCTTGGCCTTTCCCATAGCAAGACATCTGTTTTTGAATTCTTCTCTTCATCCTTCCTTTCAATTTTTTGCCTCCCTCCCTCCCTCTGCCCCATATACAGGAGTGTTTTCTCACTATGGTTCCTAACCTGTATGTAAAGAAAAGTGCTGTCAGTCAGTGAAATGGAAATTGAACAACAATGCCCATAGAAGGGACACATTTGGGTTGCTTTTGATTTTTGCAGACTCAGTTGCTTGTGGAATACAATTTTAAGATTCTTGCCTTCAAACATGTCTTTTTCTGCTCTGCACTGTGTTGGAATGTTTGGGAAGAAGATGAGGCTTTCTTTTTTCCATCTGTAAGTCTTTCAAATCTGTAACAAGGTAGAAAAGAAGCAGATGGACAACATGATAATTTGGGGATGTGTTTACAGACAATTAGTTAACACTGTGGATGCATTAATTGTGGATTTGTGCAGGATGACCTGCATGGTCAAGAACATTCCAACTCCCTTTTCTCATATGTCTAGGATTGTAGCTTGAGGTATTTTAGACTAACCTAAAAAAACCCAAAATGCAATATTGTTGATGTATAGGAAAGAACATAAATTGCCCTACTCTTTAGAGAACTGGCACTTCAGTGCCTGTTTGTGCACTCTTAAGTACAATGGATTTTCAGCCCTACTCCATTTGTTTCATGTCATCTCATTGTACAAACTGCAGCCAACAAGCTGACTTCAGAATGGGAAAGCAAATCCTACCCATTTTTCATCTGTCTTTCATTTGCCTCCTCAAGGTACACTATATGTGCAGAAGAGTGAGGATTTATATGATTGGCCAAATTCAGCTATAGATGGCCACAGAAGTCACTGGAGGCTAATTTATCTCTGAAAAGCTGAGAATAGAATTTGAGCTATTGGATATGATTTTTTGCTAGGAACACTTAGGTAATTAAATGGAACCTTTGTGAAGTACAGTGATTTTGCTTAACAGGTTTTACCTTGTAGGGAAGAGCTGTTCTTCTGTTAAGAGATTCCACTCATGAGATTGTCAGATGGCTCATAAGATTAATAACACAAAAATGATATCTTTGGCTTTCATACATAGCTGGTTCAAATCTAGTTCTTGCAAACTACCAGTTTTTTTACAGTAGATTGTAAATAGATAAAAACTGTTCAAAGGCCTATGTGGGAAAAAGAAATCTTGACATCTATTTGTGTTTCAAGGACAGATGCCTGTGTTGTAATACCCAGCATTACAAGTGCATTCATTAGAAGACAGGGGAAGATTTAATAAGCATGGAAACTCCTGTGGCTGATGATAACCTTCTATATCAGGACTTGGAAGTATATGAAAAGCAATGAAAGGAATGCTGTTTTTAACTGTCACAAAGAAGTTAGAACACTGGCAATGCTCTGAATTCCACTGTGATTTTGTGTTGCTAAAGAGTGAAAGAGACACAATATCCCACTTCTGGAACAGCTGTATGAAAACTCTCCAGCCCCGCCAACTATAGGGTCAAACACTAAAGTTCCCTAGCTGGTGGATGTGGAATTACTCCACAGAAAGGAGCTGATGCTGTCTCTACCTGTGTTTTCCTGCTTGGGCAGTGATCTGACTCTCACAGATGCTACATTTGTTTGAGTGTGACTGTGTGCAGGAAAGTGTCTTTCCCTCTAGGGTCAGCTGTTCTTACACTTAACAGATGTGGCTTGCAGTGGCTTCCACTGAGAATGGGATTAGGCCTGCTTTTCCAGGGCAAGAGGCAGGGCTCAGGATAAGAGAGGAAGCTCAGGGAGGTATCTTCTGGGACAGAGTCCAGGGCATGGGTGTCAGCTTTTATATCACAGATGGTGTTTAGTTGAGATTTCCTTAAGAGTTGGGTGATATCTGGGAGAGGTTTTGTACCTGCCTGGTCACTTCTGAGTGGTGTGGGTGGGAGCCCAAAAGGTATTTTGAAGGCGTAGCGTTACCTGTGTGTGAGGGTACTGATATGTTTCTTCAGCAAGATCTAGCATGAGGTGTTACCTGAAAAGGTGCTAACTGCAGGACTTGAAATTTAGCACAAAATGTTCTGGCTGGTCCTACACAGCTTTTTTGTGCCTTACATACTTTGCTAAGGAAGTCTTAGTTTCTGACTAATATTTCACTTTGAGCTCTGACTAATATCCTGCATACATACAGACCTATTCTTTCTTGATCAAATTTTATCATTACCTGAGGCAGGTACTGATTATCCTGTGTCTGTTTTTATCTCCACACTTAGTTCATCATATACTGTATTAGTTTTTTATATTTGCCATTTATATTTCATTGTGCATGGTAATTCAGGCATTCTTTTATGTGACATGAATAGCTGTGAATGTAGGCTCTATAGACTTTTGCAGTGAAAGAGTAAAACCTAATTTCATTTCTATATAGCATGCCCTTTCTGAATTTCACATGAGAAATACTTGCTCTTGAGCTATCCAAACACGAATGCTTTGGCTTGGGCCACTGTGGAAGGTCACTTACTCATACTACTTGTCAGTGACACACTGATGCAAGTTGAAGTGGATTGCCTTCTCATTTGCTTTTAACCTTAATCAAAACTTGTGTAGAAGAGGTATGCTGGCATAGCAATAAGGAGTGAGTCACTACAGTCCTCTGCTATCCAGAAACGAAATGTCAGTGCAGCTGCTCAATCTTCATTTCCTTACATAACCAACGGCCAGTCAGGTCTTCATTTTTTTTTTTTCTACAGACCTTATACTTCTCCAGAGCCTCCTTTTTATATGCATGGGTGTGTGTGGATTGTTTGGCTTGAATTTCAGCAGAGCAGCACAAAACTTTAATTATTGCTCCCTTTCCCCCCCCCTTACTTCCCCTCTGAATCAGACAGACTAATTTATTAATATTAAAGTAAGTGGGCTGTTCTCACTTGACTATTCATAAAAGCATATTATGCCAAAAGAAGCACAGTCAGTCATATAGGAAGTCACCAACTTGTCCATTTCTGCATAAATACATGTATTCATGTCAAAATAGAGGGCATAAGTCATTCTGGCAGCTGAGACATGCAATATACTGTGTGTTTTTATTGACAGAAGTATTTAGAAAAAAAATAAAATAAAATTTGTTTCCATAGTAACTGAACACTACCTAACTCTAAAGCTAAAGGGACCTGGAATTACCAAGACAGGGCAGCTGAGGTGCCTTGGATACTTTTAGTGCAAGTGTTGTGGATGCACACCTCCCCTTTCCAAGTGTGGATCTTAAAGTACTGCTCAAACCTGCCATCAAATATTAGTTGTGTCTGTCACCCTGAAAGCTTCAGACTTCTCTGCTCAGAGCTGTGTTGTAGATATGACAACATTCATGTAAGTTCTTTCTTACTTAGATCCACTGTCCTGGTCTTCTGAGCGCCACAGTGAAGACCTCTGCCTTCTTTTCATCTTTCTTAAGCATCTTGAAGCCTGAGTGTTTTGCCAACAACACTTTTAATTTTTTAATTTTTTTTTTAATCTAGATGTACCTTAATTTATGGGAGGATGTTGGGGTGCGTATCTCTTTGGTCAGCCCGCTGCTCAGCTGGACCACCCGGTAGCTCTGACACGCCACAACAGATCCAATTTGTGAGTTCTTGGCTCATCAGCACCTCGACTCTCGCTGTCACGGCCGTGGTATAAATGAAAGAGGGGACTCTCGGAGGTTCGGGGAACAGAGGTTTATTCGGGGTCACAGGGGAATCCCTCACCTCAGGCCCGGTGCCTCAGGAGAGACCCCAGACCTGGGCTGCAGGGGGGTTTTGTCCAGGACAGGTTCAAGGGGTGGGTACAAACTAGGAACCAATAAAACAAAGCAAAGCAACAAACGCCAACTGAATTACCTAACTACTAACAAATCAAAGGTAATTTGGGGAGGGGTCTCTGGGGAATCTGCCCACTGCTGGCCAAATCTCCTCGAAGGTTCTGGACCTTGGAGATAGGGACTCAGTGATGGACAGAGGCAAGAAGGATACATTGGAGAGGATGGGCAGGGATCATCATTGGGAAAGGACCAATAGGAAACAGTCTCTGGGCAAAGACCAGAGAGGCATAAAAACCCTTATCAACTTATGATAAGAGAAAACTCCAAGACAAGGGGCCCATATAGGGTAACTAAAACTATACTAAACTTACAATAAAACTTTTAAAACAAAATCCTGCAATCCCACAGGAGGAGGAAAAGAGGACTCTGAATTAGAGACCAGGTATAGTTTTGCAAATTGCAAAAACAACTAAGGTGCCTGTCCCACCTTCTCAAATTCTCAGCATAGGTAATGTATTGCAGTTTGTTTTACCAAGGAAGTGGTCTGCAACAGAAGTGTTAATTGCTCCCTGTCATACAGTGAATCACTTGTGACAATAAAGTCTTCGGCAGTCCTGCAGCAAAGGAGCTTTGCTTAGCAAAGGACTCCTCTGATTCAACTTCTGAATATCTCATGCTTATCATAAATTTTGAAGCTTTTTCCTTCAATATGTTAGACCTTCAGAAAATGGGGCTTAACAATGGCATCAGTCATGGAAAGGAAAAATCAACCAGAATGGGTTTTGTAATTCAAAACTTTTCATCAGGTTTTTTTTCCAGTTCTATTTATCTTTGGTATTTCATGCAAAGTATAAGTATTTTATACAATAGTGGGAAAAAGTAGATTTTGATAGCAAAAAAATGTGTTTTTTTCCTGTCCAGAATAATTCCAGTTTTGTGAACTGGCACTGAAGAGTATTATTGAAATAAAAAAATGATTTTTTTTTTTTAAATTAAAAATGTAAGGCGAGAAAAGTACTCTGAACAAAAAAACCCAAACCCCTGATTTGAAGTCCATTGAACCTCAAAAAATTACTTCAAAGGGTTTAGATTAGACCCATGCAATTCTTGGTTTTTTTCTTCAAAAGTTGCATGTGAAATGGCTAACTGAAGATGTGACCCAGGGCTTTGAGTAGCTTTGATTTTTTTCTGAAGCAAAAGAGGCTGTAGGTATTGAAAGTCAGATGCTGTATGCCTCTTGAAGATTGTTCTACTTTTCTGCATATGGGAAAGAAAATATGCATATTTCTGTGCAGAAATGTTTTTCATATTGAAACAGATCCTGCAGGCCAAATAATTTCAAGCTTTTTTGAATAAATCTTTAAATATTTCTTTCCTCTCCCTTAATGTTGTTGGAGTTGTTTATTTATTTTTTTTCTAGTGTTAGCACTGCTCAAGAGAAATAAGCCTCCAGACCGTACCCTTAATTTAGAAGATATTTAAATTCTAGGAATCTCTGCATATGTGATAGGGTTAATAATGAAATCCAATACAAAATATGATGATATGTTTTTGAGTGCATTTGAATAAAATTATCTGGTGGGTGTCAGAGTAAGGGAACCAGCCAATGAATACTGACAGTAATGGAATGAAGTTACCACAGTTGCAGAGGGAATGTTTTTGGTAAAATTCTTCTAGTTTAGAAAATAAAGATTTATTAAAAATGAATTCATTTTAGGACGATACCAATATTGGCAAAAACTGTGCTGGGAAGGAATAATCTCTAAATTTGCTTTTCATCCTGGTTGGAGAGAACTGGCTGGCCCTTGTATTGGACAGGGGAGAGGCAGGTTTCAAGGTATTTCATGTCACTAAGACCTTTGTGTGATGTCTTCCCAAAAGAAACTCACATCCTCAAAATCATTTCAGAGACTTTGCTGTTTAGCCAACATTAATATAAAACTGTATGTCACCCATTTTTTGGAGACATTTAGATATATCTTTTTGAGTACTAGGCTAACTGGGACTGTTTGTAAGGCCAGTGATGGAGTTGGTTGGGGTAAGGGCCCAGGGAATTGGTGTGGCTACAGACTAACCAGAGCATCATTACTAGGAATTTCAGTACTCAGGGGAAGTATACCCCACACCTCTTAATAAGCACCTTCTTTTTAAAGAGCTGATGACTTACCTTCTTCTTGATAACACAGTGATATTTGGGGAATAGCTTACATTGGTATTTCAAAAAGGAGCCAAATATTCCTCACTGTCACCAGGGAGATCAGGGAAATACTTCTTTTTATCTAGAGGAATGTAAGGGGCTGATGTCTGAAATATAGCATTGACCTAAGGCCTCGTGCTTACAGAAACAAGATTTTGAAAGGTCCGATGACAGTTTTGTTGTGAAAAAAACATAACCATGTGTCAGTCTCTAAAGATAAACCAACTTTGATGTGATAGAGATGATGTAGATGTTCCACCTGTGGAAGTGTTCAAGACCAGGCTAGATGGAGCTCTGAGCAGCCTGGTCTAGTGGAAAGTGCCCCTGTCTACGACAGGGAGGTTGGAATTAGATGATCTTTAAGGTATCTTCCAACCTAGGCCATTCTATAATGGCCTTTCTATGATACTGAAGGGACAGTGTACTCAAAAGTGAGGACTGGTTGGAAGGGGAAATTAAATTGCTCTTGAATATAGAAATTTCCATCTGGATAGGTAGAAGCTGGGAGAAATATTATGGGTGGTAGGTATGGAAAGACTGTTCAGTGAGTGTGTGGTTGTGGTGTTATAGGAAGGAATAAATAAAGACCTGTTGAATAAACTAATCACATGAAGCAGAAATGGTGAAAACCCAGGGAGCCAATACTTGGTTGCTGCATTAAACTCATTAACCTGCTACAGATGGGCAAAAAGATTCAATCCCCCCCTCCCAACCCTTTTTTTATTTGTTCAGAAAAAATATCATTTAAATTTAAAGGGCTTATTTCTGCTACTTTGATATGAAAATAGTAGAAATAGTAGGTTGTGGTGTCTGACTTATTGCAGGAAATATTTAGTGTTACAAGCATGCACATTGACAGACAAAAGCTATGTTAAAAGTAGTGTTCAAGGAGAATATATGAATTTTTAAAAATAAACATACATTAAATGGATACTCTACATATTCTCAAATCAAACAATCCTAATTCAAGACATTTTTGAAATTGCCCTTAAAAATAATTCAAATATGTGAAAGTGGAGTAACAAAATAGCTCTGATGAGGCTACAAGGAAGATTCTGTGCATTTTGGCAATGGAATGAAAAAGATCATAAACTGAGCAGAAGAAAAAGTGAAATAATGTCTCTAAAACATAATTTTTCTTTTATCTGGGTTTTAAACACTTAGCTGTCACAACTATATTCAGGCTTGTTTCATGATGTCACAACCTTGCCATATGCACGCATTAGCACATGTCTGAAGAATGCAGAATATCAAAAAAACACCAATTAACAAGTGAGTTAATTAGTATTGACTATGTAATTGTCCAATTTAATTCCTGCTGCTTATAAGTCATCGGAATGTATTTTGAACACAGTTTTTGCATAGAAGCACTCAAAAACTTAATAAAGTATATTTCAGCCTATGGGGTGTTTCTAGGCTCTTTCTGTAGACTGTCACCAACCATTTACTTATGAGTAATTGACCTTTTAAAATTGTATCCTATTCTTTTTCCTTTGTGATTAAATGACAAAATAGCTCTAAAAGGGAAAGCAAATGAGATTTCATTGTGACCCTCCACATGGGTTTGGCAATTGGTAAGCAAATATTTACTGCAAATGTGTGAGACTTCTACTCCTGTGAATCCATCAGTCGTACTAGGTATTTGTTGACAAGGTACAAGGTGTATTGTTGATAGTAAATATCTAGTTTTTATTTTATGGAACATATGGAAAAAGTCTCTCTAAACTTATTTAGACTTCTGAATATGAGTTCAGTAAATCTTTGGTATATTATTTTCAAGTACTGCAAGAAAAGAATCTGTAATTTACTCTTGGACATAAATAATTTTGGACATTAATAATAATAATGATAATAATCTGTAATTGTTTACTCTTGGACGTAAAATGGCAGTTAGCATCTTGGGACTTGCAAATGATCCATTTATCAGAGATATTGTCTTCAAATATTTAAGGAAGCAGAGGAAGAGGGCACCTCATGTGAGTACTACCAATGGGCTTGAGAAGAACAGTAGAGAGACCTGAGAGACTTACACCCCTGAGTCGTTGACAGGAGCAGATACCAAGATAAGGTATGCCCTTAGGGACTGTTCTTAAACTAGATTATGTTGGCAATGTTTTACATGGCATGAAGGATCTGTCTCTGTGCCTGATATGAGAAGAGAAAAGGGCAGCAGGATGATTTAATTTATCTATTTTTAGTTAGGAAAATGCCCCAAGAAATGACTTATTTTCTTCCAATGAGGAGTGCAGTTAAGTTTATGTAAGTAAATGTACACATTTATGGATTTTCTTCTTAAATGAGACCTGTCCTTACAGCAGGCTTGCAATTCTCAGTGAGCCAAAATTTCCAAGTGGTCAGCTTGTGAGCAGACCCCATGGTGTGATCTCCTAAGGCTGTTTGTCTTCCTTTTGTGTCTGAAAGGATGTAAATACTGAGCCCACACCTGTATTTTCTGATAGAATCAGACCCATTGTCATCTGCATTTTAACCTTCCTGTTAACACACTGGATGGCATGGAGAAGGCTTTCACTTTTGTAGGGCAGGCAGGCGTAGGAAGTAGGAGAACATTTCTTTGGCCAAATTGAAAGCAGGAGACTGAATTTTCTGGCTGAGGCAAATGTACAAGCTAAATCAAAAGTCAGTATAAAGACTATGAAACAGGGAAGTCAGGAGTACTGGTAAAAAAGTCATACAGCACAGTTCTTAACATTGGAACTGTTCTTTAATGCAATTAAACCTGAATGTTATAGGAACTCAGTTAATGAGATGGGTTTCTATTGTTTTGCTGTATTATTTGTCAGTTATAACTGGTAACAAGGGAGATAAATATAACTTTTTAAAATAACTATATTTATATTTTATTGAGGAAACAAAGATATAACATTTTTAACTGATTTAAGTCAAACCTAGATCATCATCCTTCTGGACAGAGGAGACTGAAATATCATCCTTTTTTAATATCATAAATGGTACAGACTATCATCAATTAAAATAAAATATTTGTTTGGAAGAGATTAATATTAGGTCACATTTTTCCCTGCAAAATCAAGGAATTTTAGTGTGATCCTTCAGAGATGACTTTTCCCCCAGAAAAATCATAGCTGCTGTGGAATTATGAGGTTGTAATATGACATTGTACATAGGCAGCACAGCTATGCATCAGTAGCAGACACTAATGCATGCTGTTTTGAAATACTGCTGAGATTCCTGTGGTAAGGCTCATTATGTCTGTGTGAATGGCAAAAGAATTCCTAGGGTTGGATGACAGAACTATGAATGTTAAGAAAACAATTGTGTTTTGCTTCTATTGTGTAAAGTGCTGGGCAACAATCACAAGTGTTGTCTGCATCAGCTTTTTCTAGATACCTGCTCCTGAACAGCAGCAATTTGTTATGACAGCCTTTGCTATTCAGCAGGACTACAAAGAATCAGTCATTTGTCAATATGCATTCATAGAGTTACATACCGATGCATTCACTTAAAGTAAATTGTGTGGTGAAGCTGACAATTAATCTGCTACTTGGTACACCACGTACTCCACATGGAGCTGACTGGCACAGCTCCCTCAAAGCTAAAAGAAATGTTATCTTTTGGAGTAATACACGTACACTTTGCTTCCTCCCGTGGCATGAGTTTTAAAGAATGGTGTTGAAAATAATTGGTGTTCCTGTTGGGATGCGTGCAACTGTCACAAAGCTGTTGCTTTGTTGGGACTTTTCCTTAGAAGGTGGCCACTCTGGGAAAGAAGGTACAGAAGCAGTCTCTACTCTTTACAGCTACTTATTGAGGTAACCAGACCTCAGGGCCAACAAAGGTTTGTTCTGTTTGCCACGTTTCCTCTTCAAAAAGAATTTCTTTTCTTTCAGGGAACAGAAGGTTTGTGCACAGTATTTTTGCTTCAAAGAGTTCAGGAAAGGGCTTACAATTGAGCAGCTTGGCATAACACATACGTGTCTGGTTAGATGTAAATAAGAGTCTGAAATTTTGGAGACTAGTGGAGCACACAAGCAAGATGTAAAATATGCTGACCTGTGAGTTTCTCAGTCTATATAGAACCTTTTCTATCTTCTATCTATAAGGACACAGCTAAAGAAATGTGTAAGCTCTGCTGATTTAGACATCATTTAGAAAAAGATCAGGTCTGAGATCAGATCATATATATATATATGTATGTATGTATATATTTATATATAGTGACAGCTTGAAAGTTTTGTACAATCCTAACACAAGTACAGTGACTAGGAAAAACACAGTGGAATATCAGATTATCCTTAATTTTTTAATTCATTACTACAATATAGTTTTCATGGAAAAACATCACCTTTTTAAATTTACTGGTGCTATTAATGATGGCTTTAATGGTGGTGCTGGACTATCTCTTCTGTGTTGTGTCATTAATAATGCAGGTTAAATAGAGTGAGTATTCTACAGCTGGCTTTGCAGTTGCATTTAAAATAAAAATGCATTATGTATGTAACTGCAAATGCTCATTGTTATTACAGATTACTGGAAGTTTGCACTTGTAGAACGAAGAGGGAATCTTTTTATAGGAAGGATTATAGGTCAGGTTGAAGCATATGTACAATATTAATTAAAAAAAAAACTTTGAAGGAGGAAGCTCTGCTAAGGTTATATGAAAGTTATCTCACTGTAATAGAACTTTGTAGCAAAGCTTCTGCACAATCAAAGGGATGTTTATAGCAGAACAGTAGCACTATATAATAACAAAAAGCATGTAATAGAAGCAAGGGAGAACTGTGTGCCAGGGCTAGTGCCATAAATCCCTTTTTGATAAGATTCTTGAGGTAAGGAAGAGCAGAGATGTTAATTCAGAAAATGTGTGTCATTACGTTCTTGTAGCTTCATCAATCAGCAAGATCTTAGAGGCAAGTTTAAGATTCCTACAGGGAAAAAAACTCAGTGAAGAACAGATGGTGCCAAATTTTGGAAGTGCTAAATTCATGCCAGAAGTGCACAAGAACATCATATTGTTCACTAAAGCTGAACACAATAAAATATGGCATTGTGTGTAATGTGCTACCAACCTCTAGCTGACACCTCAGAGGCTGGCAAGTTGTAGTGATGCTTATATCTAACAATAGCCTTTAGTGAAATGACTCATCCTCCTTTAGTTCATCTATTGCTGGACTTTGCTCTTGATGCTCTCTCTGTGGTCCCAGATCCAGGCAGAAGTTATTTTTTCACTGTGCACTGGTTCATTGTCTCATTTTCTATTCAGTTAGATGAGGATTTATCCTATTCCCAGAAACTGAGGTAAGAGGAAAACAGCTAACTGTAGTTAAGAGAGGAGCAGCAGGGCCATATCAGGGACATACCATGTCTTCACAGTGTCTTGTTTTAAGAAGACAGCAAGCATAATTGAGCTCAGATGAGTTAGTTCTCTGCTGTTCTATGAGTTTCAGGAAAAGGAAGTATGAAGAGTGTGTATGTATTCTTATAAGGGTTTGAAACCTTCATCTCCACTCAAATTTCAAGAAATAATGTGATTTTTGAGACTCCTATAATTTGTGTGAATCCTCCCATTTGTGAGAGGAAGAAACCCTTATAGCTTGGGGGAGAATGCAGCTGAAGGGGGGAAAATGACATTGCTCCCCTGCTTCTCAGGGACATCAGCTTGTGGATGTGAATGTGCTAGAAATATTAAAAATAGAGATGCTGTACAATCTGTTAAGATAGATAACATTAGAACACTTTAATTCCCATAGCATACAGGACACAGATTGATGTTTTCTCTGGTATCTTTATTTTTATAGAATCACCAGTTCACCACTGAGGGTGAATAATTCTAAAGGAGACCGTATTGCAAGGTTACCTGTAACAGGTGGGCACTTTTACAGATTCAGTAGACTTTGGCTCTATCCTGGGAAACATGCAGATCTTTATAATGTGCTTTTCAGGCTCTATTGATCATTTCCAGGTTATATTCCATAATAAGCACTGGCTGAGTATCATTTAGACAAGAAATATACTACAATACAAAGGAAGAAGGGGAATTTGTTTAAGGTGCCAGGAAAAAAACATTATCCACAGGATTTTTTTTTTAAAGGTTTCCTCATTATGAAAACATTTTAATAGTAACCAATAAGCCACTCTGACATTCTATTTGTATTATGGTGATGTCAGTCACGGTTTACTTTAGTTAAGATGAAAAAAACTGTTTCCTTTCTAAGCCTTTGGGATTCAGTGGGTTTTTTTTGTTTGTTTTTTTTTTTTTTTTTTCACCATACTGTAGCTTAACAGAAAGTTGTTTCTTTCTGTGTAACTTTGTTCATGTGTTACAAGAGTTTCAGATGAGTCTCTCAGCAAAAAGTCAAGCTGATTTGCTCCTCAGAACCCTGAGCATCTCCAGCTGGGTTGAGATCACTGCCAAATATCACAGAGAAAGTTGTGAGCTGGGAAGACGGATGCTTTTCCTTTACTCTTCCAGCTAAATGCTCTGTTAAAATGTTGGTTGAAGGGGTGAAAAGCACACGGTTATCTTCTGAATTTTGTTTGTTGACTTCTACTGAATGTTGATGCAGGCATCTAGTGACCTCAGGATGCTTTGTGAAGGTAAGGTACACAACCCTCAAGAAACCCACAAGAAAAAGCAAGAACCAAACTGAAGAGACCACCTGCCTACAAATTAAAGATAACAGATATTTGGGGTTGTTTGGTGGGGTTTTTTTTTTGATTAAACAAACAAATGGCCTCTCCAAGCAAAGAAAAATTGACAAAAATAACATACTACTCCCCCAAAACCCCAAATCAAACATGTATCATAAATATAAATAGTAAAGATGTTCATAATGTTTAGTTTATTTCAGGATTTTTTTTTTCTGAGATTTTCAAAATAATTTCAAGAGCACTATGGGGATCAAGGAAGTCTACTATCAATTATTTTCACTTGAACATTTCTCTAACGTGAACTGAAAAAGAACAGAATTTCTGAAGCATTATGGGCTATCTTAGGTTTCTAAACCTTTAGATGTCAGACACCTACCCAGTCACGGATTCTGCGTCCAATTCCGACTTGGACTACTGGAAGTGAAAGTTTATTTCCCTAAAGCTCCTGCATATGTTTTGATTTCTTTTTATCATGCAAAAATTAGTTTGCTTCGTATAATAGTGTTATAGGTTGAAGGATGCAATGCAATAATGTTATTGTTTCCATTATGTGAGTTACTCTTTCTTATGGAGGAAACTCCAGAACCAGTTACTTGAGCCACATGTCAACTTTGGAGTGACTGCAGGGGGGGTTACATTTGTGCTGGTTATACTTGAAGCTATGGATAACGATTATGGGCCACATTTCTCACTGATTTAATTACCCTCAGTTAAATGGCTTTGTATCAAGTCTTCATAGGTTAACTGTGGATCTGTGCATGTCTCTGTGACTCATATTAAAAGAGCCTATTGTGCCAGAAAGGAGTAATTTTACCAAGTCTTAGAAAACTATGAAGGCCTTTTGCTTATGGTTACACAACATTATGTTAGGGGCTAGAGTTACTTTATGCACACACGTGTACCAAAACATTTCCCTACTGAACACAAAAGTTTTAGGGTGTTGGTGGAAGATCCTGTGCAAATGTTGTCAGAGCAACCAAAGGAAAAAGTTGCATTATTGAATAACAAGATCCTTCAAAATATCATAGAAACAGAACAGGAAAATAGTTATCCCTCTTGTAACTTGAGTAGGAAATCTCTCCTAATTCCATGACTTTCTGATCATCTATGTGAAAGGCAAAACTGTGGTAGAAAAGTGATGATTCTGGAACTTTGGTCATTATTTGCTATTTGGCTGATGTCTTGAAATGCCATGAGGTCTAAGAGCTGGTGAAAAAATACTTGATGTTTTATGAATAAATGTTAAGTGTGGTCATGAATTAGAGTGCTGTTTTTTGACGTAACAGTAGTTTTAAGCCTATAAACTAAGAAAAGGACAAACTCCCCCACATTACCAATTGCTGATTATGGTTCCATAATTTTTGGTGCTGAATCATTTCTGTAACATAGCGAATAAAAGCACAACCACCTGCAATAGATTATGTTGATTCGTTTTGCTGGCAGATGTGAGAGGGCATCATTGCTCATTAGATGGTAAGCTTAATTGGTTTTCTCTAGAATTACACAGACAATATTATATTAATCTGTTCACACACAGGGTGCTTAGTTTCCAAATCCCTGAATTATTATTTAATTGTTAACATTTTTGCAGATAGTGGTTATTCTCTGGGGTTGATTTATAATAAAAATGTGGCTTTGTCCTTTATGTGGGAGGGAATTAGAGATGAAAAGGTCACATGAGATACACACTGTGACCTGCCTCCTCCATTTGGAGTCAACATACTTCCTGTCTGAGAACGGAGATTTTAAAAGCAAGCAGTTGATGATGTCCCTCGAGGTCAGTGCAAGGGAAGAAAGCAACCTGGGAGTGGGATGTTCCTCCCTGTCTTAGGCATGTGGTAATGACAAGAACACGTACTCAGAAAGATATCCATTGGGTGGATATCATTGTCCTGACACCAGATGTGCTATGTTAGATGGTCTGTAATAAGCAAATCAAGCTACTCCTAAAACCCATGATGCAAGTTGCTCTTACAGGACTTAATATGTGCTCTTAGAAACTCACTGCCTGACCCAAACATTCCTTGAAATGCCAGTTAAAGTGTATTCTATGCCATTGAGAAATTAGGTAGCCTGTGTCTCCACTCTTAGGGACTGCTCTTACCATTGTCTCTTTCTGTTGCAAAGAACCCTAAAATCCTTTTAAGAAGACAGTTTTCTCAAGAAAAAAACATGGCACAGACTTGTGCCATGTTTTTCATGAGTGCCTGTCCACATCATGAGCTTATTTCTTACTTTTGCAAGAGGGGTGTTACAATAGATTAATTTTTCAATTGGTGGACTTTTCTTCCTATTTTATATGGGTCCTAGTGAAGGTCAACTGTAGCAGAAGTCTAACAGAAGTTTCTTCTGTTGTCTTTGGTATCTTGTGGAGCAATGGCTGTAGTGTATGTGAAATGACATGAATCACCCAATGACTTTTAACACTGTGTAGTAATTCCATATCACGGAAGAAGTCTCTAAAAAAGATAATTTTCTGAAAAAAATTCCTAGGCTTTCCAAAGCAAACCCTGAAAAATTTCAAGTCTTGTGTGCTAGTAACCTGTTAACTGTAATGGAAGTCTTATTTTTAAATTCCCCAAGGCTGCTTTAAACACATACCATCTACTTTCCCTTCTCCTGTCTTACACCTCCAACCCATGTTTCTCTGGCAACAAAAAGGTAGGTCAGATTTAGATATTAAGTCTGTATTTGTCATGGGTCTGATTCCTTGTGTTCTCTAACACCATATGGAAAAGATATGAGGGTACTTTTTTGTAGAAATGAGTAATTGCTGCAATGCAAACACATGGATGCTGTAGATAGCTTTTTTGAAGCAGGGAATGCATTAGACTCTTCCACTCTCCTCTATCAGGAAGCTGAATTTGCGAATGGTTGAAATGCAGGAAGAAGAAACAGGGAAAGCAGAAATATTTATATGTTCTTTTAAAATCAGGACCAGAGATTTGGATTATATAAAATCACTTATCTGTACCTTTTTCCAGTTTATCATTGGTCTGACTAGGTCAGAGACTAATTTGGTGAATAGATTAGGACATAATTAATATTATCAGGTACAAAGCAGACAAATAATTAAAAATATCAAAATCTTTGGAAGAATGTA
Organism: Trochalopteron elliotii; assembly: GCA_024734555.1. NCBI lineage: Eukaryota > Metazoa > Chordata > Aves > Passeriformes > Leiothrichidae > Trochalopteron > Trochalopteron elliotii. Next base: position 1,372,599 of record JANPWX010000097.1, on the reverse strand, counting down.
TGATGGAAAAAGCACCGCTGGTGTGCACTAGAGGATGACAGGTTTCCTGGGCTTTTTTCAAAGCTTCATACTAAGGCCACCTTGATTGAGTGAAAGCGAAATGCCAGGAGTTTGTCATGTTAGAGTCCACGGTTGCCATTAAAAAAGGAAAATAGAACAGAATAGCCAAATGAGAATTATGCCACTGCTATAAAAAATTATTGCCTATAAATACAGTTCAAGCAGATCCCATAAACAGAATCAAGACTAAAACTTGGAACAGGAGAAGCCCCACATTTTAGGGAGCAAAAACAAGCCCTTCAGCTTACCAGGATCATAGAAGTCATCAATGTCTCAATAAGAAAGTGCAATCAAAAGAGCTACAGAAAGCTTTGTTAATCGTTTTAGATTGCAAGCCTGCAAATAAGGATTGGAACTAGAAAATGCCTGAATAATTTAATTGGTTAGACTAGTGCCTTTCTGCCAGCTGGCCTGTCAGGATACACAATTTTTTGGAGCAGCTTGCCATGCCATTTGCAGTACTGTTTTCTACAGATGTCGACACCTTAGGTGACATCAGTGTATGAGCTTAGAAAATGTGTAACATATATGCACAATATCTGACCATAAAGGAATCTGAAAGAACCTAAAACTTTTGGAATGACCATACTTCCTAAAAGAGGGACACGGGCATGCTTCCACTCTGATGGAGAACTCTACTGGTAGCCTGTCAATCCACACAATATAGGGTTTGTTAGGATTTTACTAGGAAATATAATGGTTTTGCAGAGAGTTATAACATTTCTGGTCCAAAGGAGTTTCAGATATACCTCCTCTCTGAATTTGGGTTTCTGAGTGTAATGTGGGCACAACTTGCTCAGTTGGACTTGCCCTTCCTCTCAGAGTTAGAGACTATTTTCATGAACTCCCAGGTGGAAGCAGAGGAATTTCAGCCATTCATCCTGAAGCAACCAAAAAGCCCCAGGTAATTTCCTCACTAACTGTTCCCTGTTTCTGACAACTGTCCATAGCTTAAACCCTCGACTGTTATTTTCTGTCTGAAATTACGTTTGTATCCAAGGGGATAGAAAGGCTATGCCCAGATTTCTGTTTTGGTTTAAAGCAGCAATGCACGTGCCCTGGTTGTTCCTGTTCCCCAGTGCTCCAGGTGCATGGCAAACACACTACAGCCCATATTGAGGACTATCCAAATCAGATGCACATTAAACACAGGTATGATATCAAATTTATGTGTCTATCCTTATTATACCAAGGAACATCATGGTGTATGTAGACACAGTCAGAACAGATCTGTGCAGTTCATGTGGAACATAAATATTGGGTTCCACTAATCACACGCTGGTAGGAAATTAGATTTCTGAGGTCATGTACTCCTTTGCCTTGTTCTAAAAGATTACACTGCCCTGATACTATTAACAGCTAAATTAAATGATGATTGGTAATTATTTGGACAAAATCTATACCTGTGTAACTGAACTTGACTTTTGAGTGTTGTACAATAGGACTGACAACAGCTTTTTCTTTAACAAACATCTGAATGTTGTACTGTAGCTCACTACAATGAATCTTGTTAATTTGTATCAGAAGAAAAAAAGGGTCACAACCATACAAAATTAATTGAAAACATGAAATACCTGATTTTTACTTTCCTGATTCTGAGCCACTAGGATCCATTTACTTCACAATAACCATCTTTTATCTAAAATTATGTGGTTTAAAATTCTATTTTTCTTAAACACCAAAAAGAAAATGTTCTCTTGTTTGTGTTTTCCAAAAAATGGCAATGAACAGGCCAAAATCCTGGCAACATTGGAGCAAACTTAGCAGTATCATATGGTCTCAGTGATTCAGACTGGAGTCTTTCCAGTGCCCTGGCCTCATATGCTAGCTAAAGCAATGTATAGTAGGCAAAAATTCCTGAAGCAAAGGGAAGCATTTGCAAGTAGGCATGAGCAAGGAGACCTGTTGGAAATGCTGTGATCACACAGCTATCCTGTGAAGATTTTTCAGGATGAAGAATCACTTTTACCTTAGAGTAATATTTATAACCATCCAGCCACTGGTATATGAAACCTTCTGCCACATCTTTCCTATACAAAGGTTCAAGCAGAATTACCTTGGGCCATCTTCACACCAACAGAGGTGGGTACAGGACACAGGGGAAGATCCTGGTGCTGTTTGTGTTGATAGAGTGGTGAAGGCTGCCTGACTACAACAAAAGACTCCATGAAGCCCATTTACTCTCCAGAGCACGTGATTAGACAAAAATGCTGGGTGAGTTGTCGGTGAGTGAACTCAGACTGCCCGACGACCCTCATTGTTACAGTGATGGGAGGCTGCTGACACCTTATCAGTCAGCTCTCAGAGCTGGGATTTGGAGAAACAGATCACTTGCCCATTAAATCCTACTTCTGCAGTTCCACCAGGAATCTGGATGGCCAGGAAGAGCAGTCTGCACAGCTGAGGGCAGTTAGAGAATTCACACCCTGGAGGAAACACCTTCCCTTTTCCACAGAAATAAGTTTGGGAAAGGGGTACTGTCCTTCTAGGAGAAGAGAGTCAGATAGGGGTTCTATGGTAAGTAATTCAATTTTGACTTATCTGTGTATATATACGTGCTATAGGCTGGTTTTGTTTTAACCAGAAGAGTTGTGTCGTCCCTGAAGTTAAACTATGATTTTGTTCAACCACAAAACAGGAGGAAAAAGTATCACTTCAGGTTTGAGGGTATTAAAACCCTGGAATTACCTGAAATAACCATGGTAACAAGCTCTGAAGTAATGGCAGTTGCTCATATTACCATAGAAACAGGGCTTAAGAAGTGGAAATTACCTATAATTTATCTCTGTTGCTTACAGTGACAATAATATAACATGTATTTTGTGAAAAATACATACGTTTTGCCTACAGTAACTGTCAAGAAGTTACTAAAAATTATTTAAACATATTCAAAAGTGTTTTTATTATTTTGTTGCCATGGTAATATTTTGTTATTAGTCCCCACAAAAGTGACATGCAAAAAAGAATGGACAATTGTAATAAAGTGTAAATTCATAGGTGATATAACCTGTGATACAGCATGCACAAATGATAAAGTCAGATTAAGTTACTCTCGAATAGGCCAAAACTGGTTTTTGTAATTCTTCATAAATAGTTTCATATTTGAGCAGCTGTGTGTTTCTGCTCTGTACCTGCTGAAATGGCAGTAGGTGCTGCACAGGCTGATGGCACAAGTCCCAGATGGGCAACAAGCCCTTTTCTTGGCTGGTGGATAACTGTGGGTAGAGCAGGGAACCAAGCGCAGTGTTAGTGAAGCCAGAGAATTGAAAATGAAGCACAAAGCCCTGCTTTTGGTAAGACTGGGCATCTTCTTGTTCCTGTGGGGTTTTTTGAGACCTAGTTGGTAAAAATTGAAAAGGAAGATGTAGTGATTCATCTGTCAGTCTGAAGTTGTGAGCTATTGTGCTCTCTTCTGTTTGTGATGATGTAAGATGCTAAGACCTTAAAAGACACAGTCATTCAGACATTAAGGTGATTTGGAAAGCTGGAAAATCAATTTTGACTTGTTGGTCAATTTTGACTTGTTCCCTCTCTTTTACCTGCTTCAGAGCATAGAGTCTTGTTTCTTGGTCATCTAATATGCTCCAGCCAAGTTCCTAGAGCTGTTTGCACTGGTTTAAGTGTTCTGCATGGCTGGGGAGGTTTAAATCAGAAACACATTTTCCTTCTGAGCTTTTATGCACATGGATGAGCAATTTCACTAATAATTCTTTATTTTCATTTACATCAGGGACAGTATGAACTGCTATTTATATCAGCAGAGGATAAATTTGGCACCATCCTTTGTTGGCTGAAGTGACTGCAAGCTGAGTATGTGCATATCTGGCAAGGCTGGCTAGCAATAGAACAGGTGGGCAGAGGTCACTGTGAACAGCAAGGAGGGAGGACCCCTGGGTACATGCATGCTAGTAAAATGATGGGGGTTTAGCTCTAAATATTGATGAATTATTCTCCTTTAGCACAGCAGAGCCCTAATCTACAGGGAAACTCTTAACTGAAACAGTTGAACATAGCTAGCGGCACTGGACTGTTGTAACAGTCCCTGTAACAGCAGGGATTGAGGCAAGGTAGTGAATGAAAAAGCCAGCTCTTGTGCAGTCTTAGGCACATAAGGAGAAGGCTTGGTGGAGACAGTGTCATGCACAAGGTCTGTATGGTAGGGACAGTGCTTCTTTAAAAAACAAACAAATCACAACCCCTTCTCTGCTACCCCTCCTTCCCCACCCACTCCAAAACAGCACAAAACAAAAAGCCCCAACCACCAAAGAGGGAGCACCTGACCCCAGTATTAAATGTCATCAGTCATCAAACAAGCATTTATGGTCATGAGCATACTACAAGGTGTTTCTTGTTAACTATGCTAATATGGAAAACTGTATAATTAGGGATTACTGATAATTAACCCTATATAAATCTCAATATAAATAGCTAGTTAGAAGAGCAAGATTTCACTCCTCCCATTAATGTCCACAGATTTGGGATAGGCTTAATTGAACTCCTAAGGGAAGCATCATTAGCAATTATTCAAATTCTTTAAACACATTTAAATAATGCCATTAAATAACTACATGGCAGCAGGAAGAAAAATAGTGACCAGGACACATTTTCATTTTAGAGTGAAAGATTCCACTTTGATAATTCCTCCAGCCTTTTAAAAACTGCTTGTATTTAAGTAGTAATGAAAGGATATAAACCAGCACATATTTCATTGCAGAGGAAATAAATGAAGCCAAGTCTGAAGTGGCTTGTGTTTAATCATGAAATGCACAACATTTTTCTGTAATGAATTAGCCATTTGTCTTACTAATGCAAAGCCTCAAGAGAGCTAGAGGCACAGTGGACAAATTCAGTGGTTGTGCATGTGTGACCTCTAGGGACCTCGGTAAAAAATTCTGCACTGACACGAAAAGGTCTGGTTTCAGAGCCTCTCCTCCTGTGTCAGTAAATGTGACCCTGAAGTTACAACCACACCTTGCTTCCCCCTGCATCTTTATCAGATTAGTCAAAGAGCAAAATGTGACTTTGGGCTGGAAGAAAATGAATAAGGCACCATGAGGTTTTGTTGTAAGGTGATTTTTCATGTGGCTTCTGTAGAAAAGAAATCCATGGTAGCACTTCTCAGGGTTGCAGCATATCCTCTAATTCATAGTCTCTCTTCTGTGTGTTTTGCAGGGTTTGTTTTGTGGTCTTTGTGTAAAAAGTTGGCTAAGGAAGGGATATTTGCTGAGATTCAAAATATGAACTCTCAGAAAACTTTTTTTCTTCCAAGAGTGAATATTTCAATTAACTCATTTCTTAACACAAAGCACATTGATCAAATCACTTTTGAAAAAGGCGTTAATATTTGAAGCCTCCTTAGACAAGAAGGCTGAAGTTATATTAATATTTTCATTTATAAACATCAGTTAAATTATCTGCTCCATCAGGCTTTCCAGAAATCCATGTGTACTGTTCATGTTTCCTGGCAGTAACACTTTGTATTTGACTTCATTAAGAGCCTGTGAATTCAGTCTTATGGATCCTGCCTACCTGATTTTCATAGAAAGATATTTTCTGCCCAGATGTATATCTTTGTCTTTCTCTGCTGCATCTGGGTCAACTTCAGAGGTTGCCTTTCAATTTCAATTAGCATGTTAATTTAGCAAGAGTATATTTTTACGATGGAAATGTAGCTAGTACAGTGCCTTTGCCACAGCTGGTGAGAAAATGATGATCTGGGGTCCAGGTACAGTTTGGATGGTGGAATTGGTAATGTTTTAAACGTTCAGGCTGGAAAACAATCAAGCTTTTACCTACAGAGTCTTTTTTTTGACAGTGTATAGAGTTGAATTACTGAGAGTTGGGAGTTTTGAGAACTCTGAGAATTAGTTTTGGGTATAAAGAGTCTCTTACTTGCATGAGGTTGCTGGCATTACAGGGAATGCCTTCCATCCTTGAGTGGGTGCTTTCTGCAGCATGGCTGCAGGATTGCTGGGTTCTCTTGGCCTGGGAATAGCAGGTAAGATTCATTATATCTGCATGTTTGTATTAAAGACACTACCTGTTAAGTTAATAAAAGGTCTTGTAGCACACTGGGAGGCATTTTTAAATTTTTGTGTTCTCTGGCCACGTGGTGCAGTAATACAGCATTGCCATTGCTAGTATCAAACTGTAAGCTCTGTACTGAACTTGTATGGCCTCAAGATTGGTATTTATGAGGCCTGTTTAGCATTTTTCCTTGCATGAAAATTTGTTTTACTTGATTTAGCTGGTTTCCTTAACTGATCAAGTGTCTATTCCAATTTTTTTAAATTTTTATTATCTTTCTAAGGTACAACCTCTTATCTAAATAGGATTAATGAGCACTTATTCTGAGTAGAATCAGAAATTTATGACTGATGAGTTATTGTAGTGTAAAGAAGAGGTCTTGGCAATTGAAGATGCAGGAGATGACATGGAGGGGCACTGGCAGGGAGCAATAAGAGGTGTGGCTTGGCTAAGAAGACCCAACAGATATTAACAACTTGCCAGTCATTGCTTAAACAACCTCAGAGCTGAAGCTAGAGAAAACTGCCTTCAGACGTAAAAAAAGAGAATAAAGAAGTAGTATCTAACATATGTAAAAGGCACCCTAAATTTTAAACTTAGAGATGATATGGAGATACAGACGAATGAAGGAGGGATGAGAGTAAATCTGTGTTACCGGGTTATTAAAAGGACTCCAAATATTAAAAGGACTCCAAATGGAGTGAGAAAGAAGAAACCCACAAAAAATTATATTCCTCCAGATGCTCATACCTTGCTGTAATACCTTTTTTCCTTGCTTCTATCAAGCCTACAGTTAAACCACCAACCTTAAGACTCAGAGGTGCAGTGTAGGGTTAACATAACACCAAGAAATAGGATACAGAATGAGTCATCTCTGCAAAATATTCAGCACTACAGCTATTATTGAGGCTTTTTTTGTATTCTAATGATATTATTGTCTTTTCCTTTTTTGTGACATCCAGTTCTGCACTGAGAGCAATCAGATTTAAAATTTCAGTTGCATAAATTCCTGGCTTTAAACATAGGATGTGTTTCTTTATTATTCATGAACAAGATTTTGAGCTCAACAGAATGTCCTTCCTGCTATCAAAAATGTGGGCAAAAGCTTGGTCTTTAAAACTGTGGTATTTTTAATACCTGCTCTTGTCAAGAGCAATCCAGAACCTCAGGTCCCCACTTATCCTTCTGAAAGCAACTTGCATCACTTAATTTCAAAATCTGCTGTCACCAAACTACTTCTTCACTCTTAGGTGCCCTAACTTAGTGCAAATATGCCCTTTAGGAGGCACAAAGCTACACAATGGGCACCTTCATGAATCTCTGTGGAAAAATTTAAGTCTTTAATCTGCAAGTATGTTTTTCATGCTATCTGCTTGAAAAAGAATTTTCCTGGGACAAGGACTGAGTACTTGTTTGCATTATTTCTAGTGCTGTTGACGGATAGGAGCCGTTAGCAAAATTGCCAGGCAAATATGGTAGTCCAAGTAAGGATGACTTTTTGTTTGTTAGAGGGAAAAGACACAGCGGTTACAACTTGTTAGTACTGTCTTAGAGATAATGATATCAATCTTTGTTAAAAAATAATCTCTTTAAAAGTACTGTAATTAAAATTGAGTACGTATTAAAATAATCCACTCTGCTTAAAATTCTATTAAAGTACCAGTGATTAGGAGGATAATTAGGTAAACCAAAAGATTTTTCCATTGGCACTTTTGAGAGGCTCCTGTACTCTATGTTGTGCAAATTTTCTCCTTGCAAGAGTCCAGGGAGAGGGGAAAACCAGCTCTTTATAGATCACGGAAATAGGAGGTTGACTAAACTTATTTGTCAGATGCTGGTACCCACAGTGACCTGACTGGTACCCACAGTACCAAACAGTATCCCAGTGTTCTACACGTTTTTCCAAACATTTGTATCCTTCCATTCAAGTAACCACCAGAAGATCATGGTCTGTCAAAATCCTTGAATGGATACTTGAGTTTCTGAGAGTAAGCTTTAGGAAAACCTGAATGAAGCCTGGAGGTTTCTTGTTCCTTAGCTGACTCATTTCTGAGCCAGTCATCAGCATCCATGTCCTGGGGGTTCTCAGCACAGGAACAATTTACATGGATAGAGGGACCAATGCAGAGCCGCTGATCCTGTGCCACTAGAAACTGAGGGCCTGCATGACAGAAACAATAGTGACACCAGAGCAGAAAAACTGAAATGAGATTGCTGGAAAGCTCACAATAATGGGAAAGGGGCAAAGGGAATACAAGAGGATAAGACCTGAACACAAAACAAGAACAAAAAATATGAAGAACTGGTCCCATTCTTATATACGTTGGTATAGCATCAGCACAGCTGTTCTGGCAATTATTCTAATTCAAATTTAAAATTTGGGTTGTCAAAAAGTAGTGTGTCTCAGAGGGATATCTCTTTCTTGCTTCAGTTTGATCTTCTCATTTAGCACCATCTGCCTTGCAAATAGGAAACAAAACATCTGGAGGAAAGTTAAAATAGAAGGAGGAAGGAGAAGAGGAAGCCTACTCTTTGTGAACAGATTCTTTCTTCAGTAATGAAGCTTCTTTTCAGACTAGCAGAGAATGTGGTACAGATGGATACAAAGTAGTATAGTAAAGCTCTTTGGCCTTTGTGAAAGGCAGGATAGATGTTTGAATACTTGCTATAACCTTTTTCACTCATATTCTGTAAAGAGATATTGAGAAGAGGAAAGTTCCTCTTGAACAAAAAAAGTAGTCTGCAAGGGCTGCTTTCACTTACACCTACGTGTATATATATATCTGCCTTCCACAGCCTGGGTGGTGGCAACGGGAACAGCATAACATGGAATAACCTCAAATATTTCCTCTGTTTTGGGCTTTTTACTGGCTCTACCAGAATCTTGCTGAAAACAGGTGTGCCACCAGGTGGTATTTCCAGCAGGGTCAGGAGATAGAATCATAGAATCTTTTAGGTTGGAAATGATCTATAAGATCATAGCCCAACCATAAACTCATTACTGCCAAGTCCAGCAGTAAACCGTGTCCCAAAGTGCCACATCTGCATTTCTTTTAAATAACTCCAGGAAAGGTGACTCAGCCACATTCCTGGGCAACCTGTCCATACAATTGACAATGCTTTTGGTAAAGAAGTTTTTCCTTTATATCTAAATGGCTCCTGGAACAATTTGAGGCTATTTACCCTAGTGTTATTGCTTGTTACTTGGGAGAAGAGGCTGACATCCACCATCTACGTCCTTTCAGGTAGCTGTAAAAAGCAACTTTATGCCTTCTGCAAACTGCCTGAGGGCACACTTGATCCCTTTGTCCATGTCATTGGTAAAAGTATTAAACAAAACTGGCCCCAGTACTGAGACCTGGGGAACACAACTTGACACCTGGTAGGAAACATCTAACACTAACAGAATCACACACACAGGAAAACCCCCAACAACCAGCACCAAACCAACCACCAAATCTCAAACATGCCACTTGTTGTGGTTAATGTAAAGCTTTTTTTTTTTTTTTTTTTTTTTTTGACTAGGGCCTCTGTCTCTGCCTAAAGCTGTAGATAAACCAAAGCCCTTGTTACTATGCCAAAATACAGTTGTGTCAGTATTTTGAGTGCCACATTGTGACATGCTGTGAAAATGCATTAGCAGCTATAAAGCAACACAAAACAGTAGACTCTTAAAAATGTAGTGTAGTGGCCTCTCATTTGGTTAAAGTTAATTCTTTTGTGAGTGAGGTGATTCAATAGACAAATAGTCATTATGGATGATTTAATTATCCTTTTTATCCCCTAACATTAAACATTGAAAAGAAGAAAAAAAAGAAGTTTGTCACATATTGCAGGCTGTAAAGCTGAAGGGATGGAAGCAGATCTCCTGTGAGGAAAAGCTGAAAGATCTGGTACTGTGGAGCTTGGAGAAGAGAAGGCTCAGGAGGACCTGATGGAAGGATAGAAATACCTGAAGGGAAGATGCAAAGAAGATGGAGCCAGGCTTTTTTCGGTGATGCCTAGTGACAAGGCAAGAGGCAATGGGCACCAGCTGAAACACACAGGAAACTGTCTCTAGATCAGAAACAGTTTTTTTACTATGAGGGTGACTGAGCCCTGACACAGGTTGTTTAGTGAAGTCATGGATTCTCCATTCTTGGAGATATTCAAAATTCATCTGATTCTGGGCAGCCTGCTCTAGGTGACCTGGCTTGAGCAGTGAAGTTGGACCAGATGACTTCCAGAGGTCCCTTCCAACCTCAACCATTCTGTGGTTCTTCTGTACTTAGCATGCTTTAGATTGCCTTGGAGAACAGGACATTCAGGTAGAAAATACATTTCTTCCAGTTGCTGCTCCTCAGTGCACGTCTGCTCCAGGGCAAAAGCACTGTTTTGTCAGGAAGCAGCACTGTCTCATTAGGCATCTCTTCTAATCACTGGTTAGGTGTGAACTCTGAAGTTACTATTAGCTTGTTTGCATCTGATTTCTTGCCAAAGCAAAATTTTCCTCTAGCAAGAGAAAAAAAGGGGAAGCTATGGTACCAAAATGGCAGACAAGAAGTGGTGGGGATTTCTGTTTTCCACAAACACAGTTTTGAAGTATTTCTCAGTAGCAAAGCAATAAAGCTCCTGATGAAAAGGTGGAAAAATATGAAATTGTTGAACGATTGCTTCCTCTGAAAATGTCAAGTGAACATATTTCTGTGGGATGTTTTGGAGCTGGAAATTCTGCTGAGTACTTTAATTTTAAGACTGTGACATTTGTGAGTGGGGGTTATGAGGTTTTGGTGGCTCATTTGTGAGGTTTTTGATGTGCATGATCATGTTAGAGAAAGATGGTTCCTACTAGAATGGGGGCTAGACATAATGTCTGTAAAAAAGGAAAAGTTATCAGAAATTTCTGTCCCCTATAAGAGAAATAGAATAAATGTTTCTAGATATAAGCTCAGTGAAGTTGTCTGTGGTCTAAGTGTCCAGCATTATTTTCATTGGCACAGATGAAAATTGGGTTAGTGAGTAGGAAGCTTTCCTTGAGTCCCTTGGTGGGACAACATCTTTAGTATTTCTTTTGTTGTTGTTGCAGCTGAACAAAAATACCCCTCCACTCACAGTTCCTATAGGTTTGTGCTGCTGTTGCATCAGCCTACTAGCTTATAATTTGGTGGTTAAATAAGTGCCGAAAAATAATTTCTACCTCCCTGTGGAAAGGTGTTCAATGTTGTACACTTTCCCAAAAACTGCACTTGCCACCCAGAAGTGAAATATCAGCCTGAGTAACTCTTTTGACTTCACTCCAGTTCTTTCTGTGAAAATAGACAAAACAGAGGAAGGTCTGCTGGACACTGCCAGCTGAAGTCAAAAGGACAAATTTAATTTAAAGAAGTTGATCCAGCTCTCTCTTCACTTTGGAAGCAGAACCTGAGCTTTAAATATCTGAATCAAAATCCTTCTTTGGATCTATTTTGAAGGCTTTAAAATAATTTCACTCTTCCCATTGTAAAATGCCTTTACCACTTCTCCTGGTGCCTCCATTTTTTGCTCTGATCCTCCTCTGATGGGCAGTTTTTAAGCTTTTCTGAACTAGAGCAAGTCATATCCCAGGTGACTGACTGATTCCAGAGATGGTGGCAGGTCTGGAATGAGCCCTGAGGTTGCCACAAACCAGCAGCAGTTGCTGTTAAATGGCCTCTTTGCCATCCTCGCTTTGTTTTCAGACCTTGATTTGACCAGAGCTTGACTTATTCTAAAAAGGGTGATTCACTGCTGGTATCCCCATATGTCCATAGTCATTCTCTCAGCTGACTTTTCACACAGCAGATGGTTTGCTTAGTTGTTGCATTCATACACCAGATTTTTTACTACCTTAATATTGCACATTATCAGTGGAAATGTGGTAAGTGAGGATGATGATCTCTAGTGATAATTGAAATCGAACTTCTGTGACTTTTGCTGCAACTGTGGTATGTACCTAACTTCCAGATTATTCTGCCTTATACTGTTTTCTGTCCCTGTTCTATTTCACCAGAAGTACAAGGCTGTAAATCCAGATTTCTGACTATTATTTTCTGCCAGATTAAAATAAACAAGAACAAGATTATTTTGTTTGCTCACCCGAAGAAAGCTGTATATAAAAGTGAAGTAATAGGCGTAAGAGGGCTGAAAATTTTGCTATCTTATTAGCCACTCAATTTCCCATACTTTAGCTGTGGAAAATGGGACATCAGGCTGTCTCTGTTCCCTTTATTACGTGATAGGAACATCATTTAAATCTCATGTCCCCTTTAAAGTTAAATAATTTGAAGAATGGCACTTATGCTTGCATTTAACTGCACCACACACCTGTTGCAATGAATACAAGCTGGAATTGTATTTAGGTGAGCTGTATCAGAATGTGTACTCTGTATTTTATTACTTGTGCCATCCACTCTGAAACTTGCTGCAATTGCAAAGTTGATATGGAGTTGGAAGTGTAAGTCCTAAAGCAAAGCATGCAAATTCAAAGCACAGATGACATCTTAAAGCTCAGATCAGACTGTTCTCCTTGTCTTCACTGTTCAGAAAACCTCTGTTCAAAAAATCATTCTTCTCTTTCATGAGAATCTTTCACCAGTGTAGTCTACTAGACAGGTATGGATTTAAAATATGACCTCAAACTCCTGTGGCATTATCGAGTTCTGTCCCCAATCTGGTAGTGAAAATAAATGTGGAAATATGATTACCTTTCACAATACTTAGTTTTGGTCTCAAGGAATCAGTCTGTTTAGATGTCATTTTCCTGATGATGAATATTATTTAAAATATTTTTTTCATTTTAAAAGAAAGTGTTTTCCTACATTTCTTTATAAAAGGTCTAAGACTGGATATGTTTCCTCAAAATAATTAATGAAATTCTGTGTATTAATATTTTCTGATGTTCCCTTGGAAAAAGCTGCTTGGTTGGCATTATCCTTTAACTCTTCTAAGAGAGCTGTGACTTGCCAGTGTGTCAGATTGTGGTCTGTATGTGCTTGCAGATAAATTTATTAGCTGCTGCAACTAGGTGTAGTTCTACTCATTATAGGGTAATCTCTTTAACCACTTTCCTGTTAATTCTTCTAATGTAAAAGTAACTTTTTTTATAGAAGAGACATGTTAGCTACAGAATAACAGTTTCCTTTCAAATTGCAATATTTTAACTGATTTAAAATTACTTTGTTTAGTGTGTCTCTTTGGTACTGTGTATCATATTTAAAAACACAGTAAAATTGTAAGTGTTCTGAGTGACTGAGTTACAGCTGAGCATTTTAAATTTTAATGAGGTTGAATTTGGCTTTACAGTGATAAAGATGGAAACCATCTGAAATTCAAAGTAGGTTTAGCAGATAAGTAGGAGTCAACATGACAATAGACTGGAGCTGGTGGGGTTGAGTAGATGACTGAGGCCTTTCTGTCTCTCAGTTTTAACAAGTTGATGAATTTCTTTAAGGATGCTCTGGAGGGTGAGGAGGCAATGTAAACTGTCAGAGATGAGTCTATGAATATTTTACCTAGAATTTCGCTTACCCCTGTACATCATCTCTGAAACAGAGACTGGCATCTCACCTGTTTTTTTCCTGCTCCCCAGAGACAAAAGCGGCTATCCAGTGTGGTGTTGTGTCCATTTCTTACTAAACTTGAACCAGTAAAAAGGCAATAGGACTACCAGGTATTAAGTCCATTGCCCTACATATACAGGATAACTGAATGCTTTAACATATGAATTATATGAAGGAGTTTTAACATCATTGGGAAAAAAACCTCAAGCCACAAACACCGTCCCTCCCCCACCACTCCCCTGCCTATTGCAGTTATTATGCAATAGTCTGTTATAAACATTTTGATATTTGGATCAGAAGGAGTCATGTAAGAAGACAGAGTTCTTTTATTTGGTTGTTGGGGGGGAGGGGGGGGGTGTGTTTATTTTTTTTCCTCTGGATCCCCGAGGAAAGGTTTTTGGCCAAAAATTGAGCGTGAGCATATAATCAGCCAAACATATCTGAGATCAGATTCTTCTAGTTCTCTGATCTATTTATTGTAGGGGTTTTTTTTACCATTTTCCCACCTGGCATCTAGATATTAGAGAACCATAATTGGCGCCTTCATCCTATGTCATGTAGAGAGCTGTTACTAATGACTTCTTGGTATTTTTTTAAAAAGAAAATAGCAATCTACAGACCAAAAAGATTGCAGCTGTAGAAGTATATGTCTAAAGTAGATGAAGTTTTCTTTGGGATCATTTTCTGGGCTTGACCAATACTATTTGTATTCAGTAATAATGGCTACATTTAAAAAATAATAACAAAAGTTCAGTATTTTATACTGGCAATTACTGTTACACATTCAGTACAAATTCTCAAGCAACTGTTTAATTTTGTGAACCATTCTTTCACTCAACATATTTATTAATTCCTAAAGTGCCTGGGGAAAAGTCTGCAAAAAATAAAGTTTTGAATCTCTAGCCAATTTTAAACTGTGGCAAAAAGGTCTTTGGTTCTTAGGTACGGAGCTCAAGTAGCCACAATTTATCATACCTCGATTGAAGTAGTTATGGGAGCTACCTTAATTCTATTTTTGTTTCTGTTTTGTTGCTTGGTGGTGATTTTGGGAGGAAGTGTGTTCATTGTTTGGTGAGAGCTTTTTTAATTTTTATTTTGCTTTATCTGCAGACCCCCATGGCTAAGATCCATTAACTCTCCTGTTTCTCTGCCTCTGGCATAGAACTTTTCTTCCATGCTGCTCAGATCAAGGCAATGCTGAAATCTCATTTATCTAATAAGTTGTCAATTTCATTTCTACTGGTAAAACTGAAGTCTTATAAATAAGTAGATGTCATTTCATGATTCATCTTGAAAAACTGAATTAAACAGGAGAAATTTTGTATAATTTATAGTAAATTTAAACAGATTGGACATGTAATATTGATAAAAATATTCAACATATTCAACATTTGAAGTGTTCACAAAGGACTGCTTTTTTCAACTCATAAAGTTCAGCAAAACTGTGTGTGTTTGTTGGTTTTTAATGAAGAAATCTTTACAGTGGAGGGCTTTTGAGTCTGGAAAATGTGGACAACTCTTGTTTGGCCTGTGCTAGCAGTATGACTGAGTTTTTGAAAGTGCAAATTCACTTGTAAATTTTTAGAGTTGCTTTATTACATTTGGGTAAATTTTAGTGCATAAAGCACTACAGAAAATTATTTTCTCTCCTAGATGAGACTGGCTGCAGTATTGTTTCCCAGTGAGGGTTTTGTGGAAGCATTTCTGTGCATTGAATGTGTCATAGTCTTCTTTCCATCCATATTGATGTTCACTTACAGTTTTCTCTCATCATGGAAGTTCTTTCAGGCAACACTACCTTGTTGAAAAAGCCTAAAAATACATAGACAGGGCATTTATTTGTAAAATATCATCAGCCCAAAGCTTAAATTTTCACTGTGGCTGCTTTGAAATGTTTGTCTTCTATTTCTGTGCTTACTGGTTGAATAGGTTTCAAACTCCTGATTCTTTCAAGTCATCAGTCTTTATTTCCAGAAAGCGGCAAATGCTACAGGCATAACAGGCAGAAGCCATGCTCGTTATCCACGTTATAGTGAATTTTATGTCTTTTCAATAAAAAATGTGTTAAATTTTGTCTAGACATACGTGGCTGTTTATGTATACTTGTGCATGTTGCTTTTATATAAATCCTGATGCTTTATTTTTTAGACAACATTTTTCTTTTTTCTTTCCTTGTCTCTCAGCCTCAGTTCTGGCAAGAAAAACCCAGTCTAAGGCAAGAGTGCCTGTAGTAGCATGTTCTGTCCTTGGCTACTTTCCTTGCAGCTCCACTCTGCAATAAAGGAAGACCTGAAGAGCTTTTTATATAAAGCTGCTAGAGCTAAACTCATGATAAATAGAGGTAAAAGATGAATGGCATAATGAATTTTTTTTCCCTACTGCTTCTTCGATGAGTTCTGTTTTGGTATTCTATAGAAATAAGAAAATTAGTCTGCTGCCATTGGCATAATTAATCATAGAAAACTGCTAACAATGATGTAAAGGGTCATTGCTAGCAGGAAAAGCAGTCTATATCAATTAAGAATTTGCTGAATTGAATTCTCATAATTGTAGAGAGAATCTGAAGAATTGGCTAGATGGAAAAGGTTGTGTGTTTGGTTTGTCAAGTGTCCAACATTTGTACTGAGAGGTATCAACAGATGTAGCTTGTGTCGAGGTCTGTTGAAATATTTAATTTGAACTGAAAATAAAAACATTTGCTGGGGTTTTTGTTTAAAATACACTGAAATTATAGCTTCTGATGAGGAGAGAGTAAAATGATATCAATGATTAGCATTTGTAGATTGAATTCTTTATACAGGAAAAACCTATCCCATATCCCTTTCTCCCTTGCTGCATTCCTTAGAGAACAGATCACTTTTTTCTATGGTTTATGAATAAGTTTTGTAAAATTGCACCTGAATTGGTGTCCTCTAATACAGGGTACTAGTTTTCATTATTGTTGTTTTGTAAACTTATATCTGGAGATATATCTCTGCATCAAGGAAAAAAAGAAAAATCTGCAGAGGGTGATTGAAAATAAAATGGAAGAGGTTTTAGGTAACCAGGCACTGAATAGCAGCTTTTCTGGCATTTCCAAACCCCAAACCACACTGGAGTTCATTCCTTGAATCAGAAAACCTTTACACATCCCCACACATATGCCTTTCTATCTCTTCCTTCCTGCAGTTAATACGTTTTTAGATCAAGGCCTACTTTCTGTTATTTTCTTGGTAAAACCACAGGTATGATCTTGTGTCTTCTGTATCTCTCCAAAACCATTTCCCAATTCAAAAATTAATGTATGAGGCATTCTAAGATTTCCTCAGGGGATGCTGCTGCAGGCAACCACCCTCTCTTTGCAAGAGAAGATGGCTGAAATTGCTTTCATGGGGAGAAGGAGGAGGCCTGGGACATATCCCTGTGTACAGTTTTATGAAGAGCTGGTTTGTTGGTGCTCATAACTAAAATTTCCTTTTAAAAAATATAGGTTAGCTAACACAAGTTGCTATAGAAAGTTTAAAGCAGGAGAGACACTTAATTTCATTCAACTAACAAGCAATTTGGACTAACCAGAAAAGGAAATTTTGCAAACTGTCCTTCTGATCTCGTTAGGAAGCTAATTTTTGAGAACATTCTGGAAGGAATTCATTGCATGTTTTGAGTGATCATATATAGTAGGCATGAGGCTTCTTACTCATTCATTAAGAGTTAATTTTGGATTCAGCTGCAGCCCTCTCTGTTATTTCTTCCTGCTGTAAGGAGGTACCTTGTTTCTGCAATGCAAGAAGGTAGGAAAAATATGTTGCTGCCTATCATATTACTTGCTTATTATTTCTGTAGGAATTAATCAAGGAGCTGGTGGCATTCAAAAAAAAACCCCAATAAACTATCCAAGGTAGAAGTAGAATATAGGGGAATGAGCTGTTAGTTTCTTGTCTGCATTATACCTTCCCACTCCATGATATTTGGGGCATAGGACGTGTGCTTTCCAAGCTTGACTGTTCCCTCAGCAGAGAATAAGGAACAGGGAAAATAAATCTTTTACGTGCAAAAAGCAAAGAACTTTTCTTTAGGCTAACACAATTTTATTTGCTAAATTGTCACTTTTGAAGGAAGATAGAGCCCTGAGATGGAGTGACTAGAGATTCTATAGGTTTAATTACCCCTCTGAGCATAAAAATATGAAGTGCACCTAAATTCTGATAAGTGCAAATAAATAATTTGGTGAATGAAAATGTCTTTGGGAGACTTGCTTCCTGCAGAATAAATACCTTCATCGGGGTTCTCATGTGTTTATACTGCCCACTAGAGGAGACAGGTACTTTAACTTACCCTTTTGGTGTTCAGCTTGTGGAGTTTTTTTTGGGGGGAGGGGAAGGACGGAGGTTTGTTTTGGTTTTTTTTTTGGCAACAATTTTCTTTCCTTTAGGGTGGGGCTTTGTCTCTATTATTGTGCCTCAAAACAGAGATGAGACAAAACTTGGCCCTGTAGTTTGAGATCAGGATCACTGGATACCCCTAATCCTTCCAAGATGTCTACTGCAGGACTAAGACTCTCTCTCAGATGGCCTCCTCTGGTACAAATCCTTGGAAATGCATGGCAGTAAATGGTTCAATGGCAATAAAAGGCGTATTCCATACGTGGGTAGGAAGGATAATTGCAGATATTTTAAGAACTGCCTGAATGTTTCAGAGTGACTCATCCCTAGGTTCCTCTGTACAACTGGTATATTTTTCTCTCGCAGCTATCTTGCAACCAGGATGTTATAATTCTGTTTGTATTTGTGCATGTCTATCCCCTGTATGGCTTAGCCTGCCTTAACAGTGTGTAAATACTGCTGAGTAAATAACAAATGAAAAGTGAGCCTGGAAAGACACTGTTCTATTAGTCATTAAAAAGCTCAGACACCTGGGATAGAATTTTCATGAATCTATTTTCTGAGAGACTTTCAGTGAAGGGTGAATGTCAGTCATCTAGCATGCTGATTTGATAATAGTTTGGATCTATTTCAGATACCTGTCTGCAAATCAGACTGAAAGTGTTGAATTTGGAAGGGAGGGGAAATGAATTATTTCAGGATGTTTATGAATACCTCTAGTTATATTTTGGTTTAATACTAATTGAAATCAGTCTTGTCTTTTAACAAGATGATGACTCCCCTCCACCCCAGCCCACACCTAAAGATATACTGGAGGTAAAAAGAAAAGGGATTCAACTAAATATTTTGATCTTCCTGCAAGGGTTGCTTTGCTTAAAAAAAAAAAAAATTGGTACCGAAAGAAAGGTGACAGCATATATCTGTTCTCCCCTCTTCTTTTACAGTCCCAATTGCTCTGAACATACATCACAAAAATCAAAAATCCTAGAATGGTTTGGGTTGGAATGGACCATAAAGATCATCTTGTTCCAATCCTCCTTCCTTGGGTAGAAACACCTCCCACTAGACCAGGTTGCTCAAAGTCCCATCCAACCTGACATTGAACACTTTCAGGGATGGGGCATCCACAGCTTTGCTGGGCGATATGTTGCAGTGCCACATCACCCTCACAGTAAAGATTTTCTTGCTAATATCAAATCTAAACCTACCTTCCTCCAGCTTAAGGCCATTCCCCCTTGTCCTAGCACTACATGCCTTGTGAAAAGTCCCTCTCCAGGTTTTTTGTAGGCTCTCTCGAGTACTGGGAGGCTGCTCCCAGGTTTCCCCTGGGAGCTTTCTCTGGTGAGGTCTCAAAGAGCAGAATCCCCTCCTTCACCCTGCTGACCATGCTGCTCTTGATGCAAGCCAGGACACAGTTGCCTTTCTGGGCTCTGAGAACACACTGTCAGCTCACATTGAGGTTCTCATCCGCTAACAACCCCAAGCCCTTATCCTCAGGGCTGCACTTTTTGCATCTTCTGCCCATCCTCTACTTATGGCCTGCACCTAATTTCATGGATTTTTTTTTTTTTCAGTGTAACCTTTGCAGTTTTGTTTAGTATCCAGTTACAAACTCACGAGTTGAGGTTCATAGTAGCTGTACTCCTATCTGAGATTAGTTGAATTTGTCTGTATTATTGTGGATTTTTCTTTTCCCTGGTTTTGGAACAAAACTGAGGCCCCTGAGCAATGTGGTCTGTGAGGAGCGGCCTGCTGCTCTCAAAGAAATCATTTGATAAATGGAGTGATAGAAGGCTTCAGGGGAGTGCTCTGTCAATTTCAAGAGGAATAAAGTGTGTTTAATTAAAGTAATCTCTGTTCAGATTAAAATAAATCATTTAGTGCCAAGGGTGGTTTTTTTTAATGACTATGGGATGCCATTCAAAGGAGATGCAGGAAGCTGATATAGTACTTAAAACTTTATTTCTTCAACTCATGATTGATCACTTAGGTGATATACTCTGCCAAGAGAATGTTTATTAAACAGTATTCCACAGCACATCAGTAATTGGTAGTAGATGTGGCAATGAGGAAAGAGCAACAATTCTGGAACAGGGAAGTTCAAAGGGACAGAGACTTTGCAATGCATCAGAGGGTTGCCTATTTTAAAGTGACAACCCATGGACTGTAGGCTGCCAAGTCCTGTCAGCACTGTAATAGTTGCCCAGAAAAGTGTCATGCAGTTAGACAGCCTCAAAATATTGGGTCTACAGACAAAATTTAGGAGTATAACTGCTCTTAATGAGCTTGAAAAAAGTTGGTGATCCAGCCTCCAGTTGTGAGGGCAGTTTTATTGGTGCTTCAGTCTCTTCCTTTTAATTTCTTTTCTTCTCTGCTTTTTGATTTTTCTTTTCTTTTCTTTTTTTTTCTTTTTCTATTTAGCCATTAACTTGGCTCAAACCCATTTTGATATCCCCAATTATTTCTATGTCTTGTGCTGCACAGCAGAACCTAAAATTATCTGAGCTCTGTAGTGGTGGGAGCACCTGCTGTCTCAGAGCTTTCTCCCACGTACAGCTGAACATTCCCCATACTGAAATGCAGTGGGGAAACAGCTGAACAGCTCTTCACAACTGATGCGGTGATATGTGATGCTGGGGATCAGGGAGAGTAGCACAATTTGTAACAGAAACAAGCTTTGAAGAACAGCATTCTCCTGGAAAAGGTGTTGGTGAATGCCTTCATGCCATGTAATGAGGAACAGAAACTTAAATTTCTACTGATATGCGCAACTTGGAGTTAGGTGTCTTGGCTTTCAATGTTCAAGGAATGTAGATAACAAAAGAAAGGAGGATGGTCCCTCATGATAATACTTATTATGACTTATCAGGAAGATATGGCTTTTGGTTTTGTGACTGGGTGTCCCCTTCTTCTCCTTTCTTCTTACACTAGGTCAGAGTTAATCCACTGATCTTCTTAACATATATATACCTTAAAATGGTTCATCTATCTGGTGAACTAAAAAGGTTTTATTCATCCAGGTAACACAACTGATGAGGCTAGCTGTTATACAGTTCTGCACTACGTCTGTGACATAAACACAGAGTTGCTGCTGTTTCCTCTGCACTACACAGAGCTTCTAGGACAGGTATCATTTTGTCAAGGTTCCACAGCTCTCCTTGGCTTCATTCAGCACTGAAGAAACCTGTTGGCATGTGGCATTCTCTGGCAAAATATACAGTAAGCAAAGGTGAACTGCTAGGGTGAATGTTGTCTGCCCTGAGGTGTGATTCGGTTAATTCTCCATCCCAGATCTGAAGATTGAAGACTAACCTGAGTTTGACTGGATTCCTGATGTGCTCAATACCTTTGAGAATTGAGTTATTACATATCAAATATTTGTGCACAGTTTGTCTTTAACACTGTGTGCCCAAGTGTGGTTTAGTTTCTGAGGGTAGTTGTAGTGGAAATTAGGTGCTTTTTAATAAAAATATAGGCCAGTGGTGCTGGACTGTGTACTATCTTTTGTATAGAGACTTTCTTGCTTGTGCTATTTAATCCCTGTTGTAGTTTAGGAGGGGTAATCTCAATTTAATTCTCTTGCCAAGATTCTCCAAACCATGCTGCTGCCTATTCACTCTCCCCTCCTACTTTTCTGTCCCCATGAGTGGCTGGAGAGGAGAACTGGAGACCCAAAAGGCAAAGATCAAAGGCTGAGATAAGAACAATTTATTGGAAATGGCAATGAGATAAAAAATGAACAGTAACAGCAAGAGTACTAACAAGAGTGTGCATGGATCCTTCCTGTTCTAGTGAAGACCTATGCATTTTTCTGATCTCTTAATTGATTCCAATTATGTAATTATCTGTGTAATTTAGACCCCTCATTTCCTTATGCAGGAATAGTGCTGTTATACTTTTACAGTAAAATAATTTTTTAAAAGACATTAGGAATAGTTTATCTCTTGAAATTCTTTTAAACTCTGGTAATAAACACTTACAGTTCTGACATTCTAATATTAAAGCCCAAATGGCAAATTTAATGGCAAGCTACTTTCATCTGGCACTTTCTGGTTTTGACTTCAGTTGAGCCCTCCAAGATGATCAGTTCACAGTAATTTGTTTTCTGCAGATTGGTCCATTCTTTTCCAAACCACTTTCATGGTTTTGGGGTTAAAAAAGAATGTGTGCTGTATATTTCTGTATTAGTGCCCTCAGGGGGTTACTTGGTTACAGGAAACAAGCGTCATGGCAACTGAAAGAAAAGCCTCTCTCGAAGCTGCTAGCCCAGCATGGTTCTCCATGTGTGCCTCTTGCCACTCTGAACTGCCATTAAGAAAAGTGCTCCTTGGGGTTTTGTACACTGTTTTGGCTTTTTTCTCCCCTGCAGCAGTCTTCAGTAACTTTCTTCAATTCTTGCTTCTCACTTACTCTAAAATTAGGAAAAAAACCCCTTAAAGTTAAAAAATAATGGAGAAATAAGAGATGGAAGAAAATCTTAAAAGCTGTGGTCCTGACAGAAAAAAAAGAAACAAGGTTTATCTGGAAACACGTAAGAAATATTGATTTTTCAATTAGGCAAAAATAACTCAAATTTATTCCATCTGAATATTTTACAGATTAACTCTTTCCCCTTTGCACAGGCAGAAATGGAACCATCATGAATTCTCTCAAATTTCTTAAAGCTTTTCTTTATTGTGTGTCCTTGCTGTATGTTTGAGATCCAGTCCCTTCATCTGAGGGCTTTTTAATGACTTTGCAAGAAAATATTCAAACATATATTTAAAGTATTTAAAAGCAAGACTGCAAAGCAAGTCAACATAGACAATCTTAACTAGTTCTTGCACTGGTACAGAAATAGCATGTTGTTAACCCTTTCTGTCACTCTTTGGGTCAGTCTGCATTGTGATGTTTGAGTTAAATAACTGAAGTCCAGAGAAGAAGGGTGTTTGAACAGGCTATTTACATCTGTTAAATATAAAGCATTACCTTCACAGCAACCTTGCTAATTTGATGATGGTGCAAAGATTAAGAGGAAGGTGTATCTGAAGAACTCCTAATGTTAACCTCAGTGCAGTGAATTCTGAGTTGAATGAATAAATAATCAAGCAGGCTAGAAGCACAATGAAAAAATTGTTGCCTGATCATGCAATTCTGCCGAGTTTAAAGCCGTGTTAGAGTGCTGTTTACAGTCACAGGAGACTGATGGAAAATTTGTTTGGTTCAGCATGGTTGGAAGCAGCTGTGAACACTTCACAGAACTGACTGCTGAGTTGAAGGGTCTTTGTCTTGTCAGCAAAATTTTTGGATGCTTTTACCACTTCAAGATCTGCCTGCTGCAAGAATTTGCAAATCTGCTCAGTTTTGGTCAAATATGTTTGCAATGGAGAACAGAGTTAGGATGAACTGGCTTTCTGTTTTGATATTCAGCAACTGGATGTCTGCAGACTATCCTGCTGCCCATCCTGTGGTTTTTCCCAGGGTGAATTACAAACGCACTGAGGTGAGAACATGCTTCTGGAAATCATCCGGTCCATAGTCCACTCCTCCCATCCCAAATAGATCAGAGAGGGGTGTTAAATTACAGGAGGTTTCTCAGGGCTGTGTCCAGTCTAATTTCAAATATCTACAAGGACAGACATTTCACAGCTTGTTCTCATGATTGGTCATCTTCAACGTAAAATAGTGGTTCAAAAAAGGTTTTCCTGTGCTTCAGTTTGTGCCAGTTGTCTCTTCTCCTGTCACTGGAAACTATCAAAGAATAGTCTGGATCTGCCTTCTTACTTCCCCCTCAGGTATTTATTATACATTTATCAGATTCTTCTCTTCTCCAGACTGAACAATCACAATTCTCCCAGGCTCTACTCATATACAGAATAAAATGGAATAATCTGTTGAAAGGGACCAACAGTAACCATCTACTCCAACTGCCTGAATAATTCTGGGCTGACCAAAAGTGCAAGCATGTTATCAAGATCATTGTCCAAATGTCTCTTAAACACTGACAAGCTTGGGGCACCTCCCACTTGGAAGAATGGATAGATTCCAGTCAGTAGGGATGTCGTCAGAGTCTCAATACTTTTGGTTGATGATCAAGAGTGCTCCTGCCATATAATGTGCTAGTTCCTGCAGTACTCTGGAATGAACTCCATTAGGCCAAATAGACTTGTGAATATTCTCTGATAGAGCTGATCCCTGAAAATTTCAGTGTCACTGTTCTCATGGTCCTCTGGCTCAGGGGCAACACAAACTCTGAGTATTAAAAATTTAGCCAAAGATTGCATCTAATGCTTCCACTTTTTCTTCTTCCCTTTAGCCAGATGTGTCTTCAACAACTGTTGGTCCAATGTTTTCTTACTATTGGCATACTTTAAAAGCCTTTCTTATTTTCTGGTACAGCACTCTCCAGCTTCAATTCTAACTAAACTTCAGCTTTTTGCACCTTCTCCCTGCATAAGCAAATTACAGGTCTGTACTCCTTCTGTGGAGCCTGACCTTGTTTTCAGAGATAATTGTTGCTTTTCCTCTTGAGCTATGTGAGGAGCATCCTGTTCAGCCAGTCTGGCACTGTCTCACTTGACTTTTAAAGTGGAATTGACTACTCTTGTGGTTCTGAAAGGTGGTTCTGAAAAGCTGACTAGCCCTCAAAGACTCCTAAGACCTCAAAAGGAGATTCCCTGGGTATTCTGGTAAACAGCTCTCTGAAAACTTATAGCTTGTTCTCCTGATGTTCAGGATAGAAACTCAGAACTCAACAAGTTCATGATCACTGTGACCAAGGTAGGCAAGCACCTACCATCACATCTCTCATGAATCCTTCTCTATTTACAAATAGCAAGTCTAGGAGTCTATCTTGCCTAGTTTGCTGACAAAGTACGTGTGACAAAAAGTTATCTTCCACAAACTTCAAGAATTTACGCCTGTTTGGCACAGTATGGTGATGTTCCCAGTTGATATCTTGGAATTTGAGATCACCTCCAGTGACAAGGGCTACAGATCAGAAATTTCTCCTAATTGCCTATAGAATTACTTGTGTTCCAAGATTTATCCATGTTCATGGCTGTTCACCAGACTTGTTGCAGTATGTACAGATGTCTCTTGTACTGGGGAGCCCAGAATCAGATTCAGTGCTCCAAACTTGCCTCAGCAGTGCCAAGTAGAGAGGAAGGAACACGTATCTTGACCTGGTAAAGTTCCCCTAATGCAGCTCAGGGTACTGTTGGCCTTCTTTTTTGCAGGGGCACATTGCTGTTATGTGCTCAACTTGTCCTTTGTTACACCTAGGTCCTACTTGTAAAGCTGGGTTTTGGCTGGTCAGAGTCCAGCGTGTGCTCATGAATGGGTTTGTTCCTCCATAGATTTGGTATTTTGCATTTTCATTTGCTGAACTGCATGAGATTCCTGTTGCTTCTGTTCTCCAGTCTTTTCACATCCTTCTGCATAATAGCAAAGCAGCCTGATGTATCAACCACTCCTCCTAATTCAATATAATCTGAATACTTGCTAAAGTTGCACTCTTTCCCATTATTAATGGGACTTGTCATGAAGAAGTTCAATTGTATTGATCTCAGAACACATCTCTTGGGAGCACCAAGCACTCCCTCCAACTGGACTTCAGTGCCACTGGTGACAATCTTGTGAGTCTAGCAGCTCAGTCAGTTTTCAGTCTACTTCTCTATCTATGTACCCCATAATTCATCAGCTATGGTGCCATGGGAGATAGTGTTAAAGCCTTATTAAAGTTGCTACAAGCAAAATCTATTACATCCCATTCTCTCTGCTTTCTTATCCACAAAGCCAGTCCCATGACCTTGCAAAGATAATTGGAGTTCATCTTACACTGGTGTTGGCCTACTTCTTCACCACCCCTGTGTACTTCATCAAGTGAACATGTGTTCACCTTGTGTAAGCATTCCCAAACTTGGTCCTTGCACATCAGAGAGATGTCTTCTCTGTCCTCATAAATTTGTTGGTAATACTGGAATTTCAGAGAAATTGTTATGCTTTGCCTTTTTACTGATATGCAGTTCTAATGTCCATTACGCTGATGAGATTCCCACCATTTGGATCAAGCAGTGTTCATCAGAATGCTCTGCAATTTCAGAAATCTATGTCAGTGAGGGAAATAATGGGTGTATTTACACTTATTCCCCACCCTGCTCTGCAGAAAACTCTCCAGAGCAATGATTTTTAGGTCCATTCCATTCAATTTGGCTTAGGTTTTTTGGGCAAATATGAGTGAGTGGTGAGTTGATGCTTAAATTGAAGGCTGAAGGAGTTTAAAAAAGCTAAACTGAAGCACTAGAAGAACAGAATTTGGAGGAAAAAAATTAAATGGGGGATATGTGAAATCTAACCCATTACAAAGGTGGAGAAAGTGCTCAAACGATCTAGTGGAAAAGAAATTAAATTCACTGACAATTACCCCAGGCTGGACTGGAAGGTCATCTACATCTTACAAGATTCTTTTGTTTGTTTTTCCTTTGCCATTACAGTTCAGTTGGGGAGCAAAGAGTTAACTTAAATGTAAATGCTTGGAAGTCTAATAAAGCTCTGTCTGCAGAATTAGCAGTGTAATTCTGTTAAATCTGCAGTTTACAGTGAAAAGTGGCACTTCTGCATGCTAAACTCTAAATCCAGATTAGAAGGTGTTCATGAATAGTGAACAAATCCTGCTAGAGTCATCCTACCCTGTTTTACTTTTATGGAATTCAGTGGGCAAATTAATCTCAAAATCTTACATAACTTTGCTTCTAATGAATTTCTAATTTTATAATGAATGAAAGGCAGCTTGAACAATGGTAAAACATTGCAATTGTTTTGGGGTTTTTTAGTATGTTATACTGGTACTGGTTGTACCTTTATTCATCTACTATAATCTTGAGTTTGTTGCTATCAGCATTTATTTGATTCTGTGTGTAGCAGTGGATCTCTGTTGGATTTGAGTGCTTTTGTTTTGTCCATCAGGGTATTATCGTGGTGGGGTTTTGGGGTTTTGGTTTAGGTTTTTTGGTTACAGTAATAATACTACTACTAATATACTTCCTACTAATGATGCTATTAGTAAATTGCATTTACCAACTGGTCTATTTGATTATAAATATTCATCTACTTTTGTTAAATCTGCTATGTTTTTTTCTGGATATGGAAAACCTGTTTGAGCTACTATTAAATTATTGAAAAACCTGAATGTAATGCAGTAGCAATAACAAGCTCTATGGTGATCTAGCAAGTGACAGGCTATCTGTCCGCATGTCCTGTGTATACTTAGGTTCTTCCCTCCTTTTTACTTTATTCTTTGGTCTAATTGCCTATGTCAGAAGTAGTTTATACTGCTGGTTGTAGCACAGAAATGGAAGAACTCTATATGGACTTCTGACACTGCTGTAATCTTTCTGGTGTGGACTTGAGGCTACTGTTTGACTTAGATTTTTTTTTTTACAAAAAATGATAATGCCTTTTTAATTTTAGATGTTTGTTTAGCATATAACTAGTGTGTCTCTTGTTCAACTTTTTTTCTTAGCTTGGAGAAGAAGGGTCTCAAGGGTAACCTTGTTGCTCTCTATAGCTATGTGAAGGGAGGTTGTAGTCCTGCGCTGATTCAGTCTCATCTACCAGATAACAGGTGACAAGACCACAGGAAATGGCCCCAAGTTGCACCTGGGGAGGTTTAGATAGGATATTAGGAAGGATATTAAGAATCCTTCACTGGAAGGATTTTCAGGCATTGGGACAGAATGCATAAGAAAATGATGGAATCACCATCTCTGGAATTATTCAAGGGGCATCCACAATGTGGCACTTGGGGATATGATTTAGTGATGAGCACTGTGATCCTGGGATTTGTGGTTGGACCTGATGATCTTAGAATTCATCAAGATTTTTCAACCTTCGTGATCCTATGATTCTACTACAGATATGTTATTCTTAAAAAAAAGGCCCACACTCAAATCTTGCTAAGATGAAATTAATTTAAGAAGAGGGGTGATTAGTGATCTATTCTTCAGGCAGACCTATGTAGAGATACACTTTTCTTTGTCTCTTTCAGGAGGCTAGTGAGGTGAGACTATGTGTCATTCAGCTAAAGGCTGCTGTGCTGTAATCTGTCACTCACAGAGCTTCACACAAGGCACTGAGTGTCCACTGGCATCCCCAGACAAAGACAAGGATTTTTTTTCTTCTCTACAAGGTGCTAAGCCTATCTTCATCTCTCACCTGAGAGAGCTGGTACTGTTTTCCTTCTTGCCTGCTGCTTTTTAAAGTTCTTCCCAGTCTCTCTTTAATAGTTTATTTTTAACCAGTTCGAGAATGTTCAGGCTCCACATGCTGCTTTCTACCTGAAAGGGTCATCTTTGAGACAACCAAGGGTAAGAGCATTTTGATTTACAATTTACAGGAAGTGTGTAGTGGTAAGTGTACTGATGAATAGCTCTTTGGAGAGAATAGAAAAGAATTAACTTTCAAACAGAGTGCTGCCTTTGCTAATAAATATACAAATACATGGCTGCAGAAAGTATGCTTTTGTATTGTTTCCTTAATTAAAAGTAGAAAAAAATTCCCTTGGGGAGAGAGAAACATTGGTAGATTCTGCTTAAGAGTGTTTCTTTACTTAGAGAACATCTAAATTATTCCTAGGTACCAACGTGATGTCTGAATTTTACTTCACTTCATATATATGACTTTATAATAATTACAGTAGCTGGGAGTATGGAAAATGCAGCATGTATTGTAAAGCAGCAGATGTAAAAACAATAAAATCTCTTTAAAATTAAAATATGCCATTCTCATGGGCCACATGAAATACTGTATTCCGCTGTGGTATTCCTCCATCTCAAAGTCTGTGGGAGGAAACAGATGAATAATAATTATTAAAAAATCCTTGATGCTTCTGTTGAGATAAACTGAATGTAGGCATATGGAGATATGGGGCAAGGCATGCAGCCATGATAGGAGAAGGATGAAATCTTTTCCTCAATCATTTGACTCAAGTGAGGGCTACCTCATTTTGCTGGTGCCAGTCTGGGATACTGCCACTCCCCTAGTTAGCTCTGCTCTATTCCTTGTTTCCTGGCAATCTGCAATGATGTTGGGCTTGGGCAAAAGGGCAGTCTCAAATTTCTGTCCCTTTGTTTTGTGTCTCAATGAGACAATCCTTTTTCTGTGGCTGACAATGGAAATAAGCAGCAATATAAGTCGTGTGGCTTTGCTGTGCTGCTTTCTTTTTCTGAAAAGTAGTTTTTATTTGTAACAGAGTTGCAGTCAACATAAAGTGCTCTGAATCATGAACAATTAAAAACACATTATATTTGAGGCACAATTTCTGACGGTGAAATTGTCCATGACAGGTTGCAATGGGGATGACTCTTGTGCTGTAGTAACTATGTCTACTTCCCTCTTTTGTTTTTCCACGGTAACTGGAATGGGATTATCTGAAAGTCAGATGCTGTTGTGCAGTGCTTCACTTTGCTCTCATAACCCACATCATCCTCTAATAAGATAGCTTCAAAACTAATGAGAACCCTTGACTGCAAGTCTCATTAACCCACCCTCTGCCTCAGGTACTTATTAAGCATTCTTCTCTTGTTTGTTTGGCTCTTGAGATACAGAAGTGAGGAGTGGAAGATGGTGTAAAAATGCTGTAGTGAACTTTTTTTAAAATGTCCTGACTGGGGGAAAAAAAACAGATGTCTTATCTCATTGCATCTTTCAAAACAGAGGAGCTGTCAGTGCCCTGATTTATTTAAAAAAGGAGGAAATTACCTGAGCTACAAAAATGTGCTGCTGACACAAGCTACACTCAGACTAGACTACCATGGGATGAATTAATGAACATAATGCTGTTGGGCAATTTACAGTATAGCCCCTGATCTGAAAAATAAAATTAGACAAGGAAGAACTGGTACAGGATGGAACAGGAATACAAGCAACTTTGTGGCTGGAGAAGAGAACAACCTCAATGTCCCATGAGGACATGAGGAGGGAGGTGTGGAAGTGGTGGAACAGAGCAGAACAAAACCTCATGATCCCTGGGAAAGCAGGATATCAGTATTCCCCATGCTTGATGTGTTATCAGTATCTACCATGCTTGTATTCTTATTTTGTCAGCTTTACCAAGATACTGTGCAGTGATGATGGATCTTTCACAGCCTTATACATTGTGTCTGGCTCTATTAAACAGTTAGTTGGGATATCAAGTGATACTACAAACTTTTGAGCCCAGGAAGTCAATATGGTACAGAGCATTTAATCAGTTTTCTTTGTCTACCAATGACATTATCCATTGTCTGCTATATATGTCTCTTTCATCATTTACCAAATGTTTTCTGCATTAACCATATCTTATTTATATATTATATGAGAGAAAATAAAAGTTTAATTCTGTCCAATCTGTGTGGGACAAATATTTGAAATCTGAGGATAAAAACAAAATCCCTGTAGGAACAGACATAAAAAGTAGTGTCCCCTAATTTTATAATGCCATCCTTTCTGTCGAATATTCACTTTTTTTTCCACACTTCTCATTGAAACCTGTGGTTTCCTGTATTATTGATATCGCTGTTGGAACCTGTGCTATGTTAGAGTCTATGTTTTCTCTGGCCTGTGAGGAGACAGACTAGTCTGTCACTGTGTCAAGTGTTCCCAGATGTGGTGCAGATCTATCACCCACACAGTCATGTAAGAAGTTTTAAATATGTGTTTTCTTACCTGTGAAAATGGCTGCAACACTTAGCAAGACCACTTAGGAAGCAAATGACTACCACATAGTACACTAATAACAGGAGTGAAACACTGAGCCCTGAGTGTTATGAGACTTCTTTCAAAATTTTTTTTTAGTTTTGTAGCTATCCTTAACTGTTACACAAGTTTTCCTTGATCAGCCTCCATCTTTTTGGATTATGTCCTTTTTCATTTATTTGTAAGCATTTCTTTATGCTCATCACCATTAATTAGATAGCAACTAATTGTAGCCAAGAATCAATTTATCTAGCAGCAATTTATCCTGACTAAAGCAGAAAAAAATTAGGAGTGGAAGCTGTACTTTAAGCACCAGATGATTTAGTTTCAGAGGTCTTGATCAAATTAAATGGAGGATCAAATTAAGTGCCAACTGGTGACTAAATTATACTGTAGACACTGTACTCGCAACAACTAGTTTTCCCATGCAAATGCTTATGAGGTGAAAATGGGTAGTTATTTAGAGCTGCAGCAGCTGTGTCCCATATTTTTGACTCTCTTTCATTCATCTGTCTCCCAGTCACTTCAGAGGAAATATGGCTTCTCCAGGAGACACGTTCAAACTGTCCTAATGCAGCAGTTTGGTCTCTTTCCAAGAAATGCCATACAAGTAATGCAGTCACTGACTCCTAACTGAGGCAGTAACTAAGGAAAGCAAGCACATCAGAACTGCCAGTACATGAGCTATACAACTGGCAGGAATACAAAACATAGACAGCTCAGCAGAAGAATTGTGTAGCTTTTTCTATCAAATACAGCAAGAATCTCTTGTTCACAGTCTTAATATACATAGCTTTAAAGCAATGCAAATTTAGTGAAATAGCTCAACATTCTTCATTCCAAAGTGTAATTGATTTAAGTGCAGTATGGAATTCCGTGCCTTTGCTGGGAGAGGGAACAAGCAGAAAGAAATGAAGTACAGCCTTGTAAAGTAAGATATTAAAACCAAAACTGCAAATGAAGAATAAAATGTTTCATTGAAGTATATTAATGTTCACAGTGCTCTTTTTCTGCTCTAGTTGTACATGAGGCACCTCAGGCCAAATGCCATCCCTGGTGTGCCTGCCTCTCCTTTATGCAGTCATATGGGGTCAGGCAGAGTCAGTAATTAACAGTTGGTAGAATGAAGTCTAGTCAGTAAGTCCTGACAGCCATTGTGCACCAATCACTTTAGACAACTCTATGCTGTATGAAACCCTACTGAAGACAACAACTGAGTGCTTCTCTCTGAGTCCAGTGGCAGATTTGTGTCCATAGATGCAAGGAGTGTGAAAGCTTCCTTCTAGTTTCCCATGCCTTCTCATTTTTCTGTACAAGTGGCAAATCCTGTGAATCAGCTGAGTCAGTGTTTTCAGTCTCCAAAGGTGTCTTTTGTGCTCTACTCTGCAGATTACTTAGGGAGGAGTATTTTTCTAGTGAATTGGCTGAGATGGAAAGTTCATTGCCATGTTGGTGTGGCCCTTATATCTGTCTGTTACAAAGTCAAAGATAAAATATTTTTAGAAAAGAGAACATGACATACCTATAAAGAAACTTTGAATAAATCAACCTTGGTATGACGAATAAACATAACATGCTAGAGTGAGATTGTTGCAGAAGTTTGCCTTCAAGATGGGAGTCCAATGGCTGTAGGAGAAGGGAATACAGGTGAGCTGGCCCCTGATAAGTAACAGCTGTGTTAATTACCCAATACAGACTCGCCCCTGACGAGTCACAGCTATATCCAAAAAAGATAAGTGTGATAAAAGGGAGGGGGTTAGCTGATGAGGGGAGGATCATGAAGGAGGAAGAGGGAATGACAGGATCATGAAGAAGAATTCTGGGGAGAGACTTACTACTGTGAGGTTAGTCTGGGTCTGTAGTTGGAACCTGCAGTCACAGTCTAGCTGGGTGAAAGCCTGTATTCAGAGTCTGCAAACTAATACTTGCAGTCATAGTTTAGCAGGAAATAACCAGTAGTCAGAGGCTACAAGGGAAACCTGCAGTAGGAGCTTGCTGCAGCCAGAGTCAGTGAATGGTTGGAGTCAGGATGGCTGAGCTGTAAAGGGGAATAAACCAGGACCCCTTTCATTCTGTGATAAACAAGAAGTCTGTGTCTCAGCTCATTTTTACCCTCTAACAAGAGAGCTGCTGCAACACAATGGCTGTTGACTCTCTCCTAATCCTGTGCAATCTCAGATTTGGGTTGAATGTTATTTGGGGTTCATCCAGTGATCATGAAGTTCTCTTCTCCTTTGCCCACTCTTTCTTCATTGTCCTGGACTGTAGACAGTGCTATTAGAACAAGCAGCCAACATGCATGAAATTGTCTGTGTCTGATCAAGGAGGTTTCAGATAGGAGCTACTGCTCCTTTCTGGCATAACACGTGTGCTGTTTGGACCCTACATGTGGTGTTTCGCAAGTGCTCAGGAGAGAAATGGCAATTAGGGTAAATAGAGAGCAAGGCTGAATCACTGTGGGTTTGCAGCTGATGGTATATTGATTTAGGGAAAAGAATGATGAATTTATTGTAAGAGGTGACAGTATAAAGGCAGGATAAACAAAGTTAGCAAAACTAATGGCATGTGTAATGGCTTAGGAAAGAAAACTGAGAAGAGAGAGGTGTGATAATCTCTCAGGTACAGAGTAACTTGGTAACGTTCCTCTCAGTTTACTGTGATAGTTAATCATATTTTAGGATGTTCTTGGCTTATTTGTGATGAACCTTACAGTAATTGGTCATGAAAATTGTAAAGTATTAAAGGGATAACATTTAAAAAAAATATATGGCCACTCTGTTATTGTTATGCCCTTCTGCATTTTGGATTCTAGTGTTTGTCCTAGTTATTAGGGACTTATTTAATGGACATATTTTTATTTACTAAGTTATTCCAAAGCTTTTCTCAGCTCAGTGATGCAACTTATAGTATGCAGTGCTGATACCTACAGTGTCTTGCAGAAATTTACTTTCTCAAGTGATAGAAAAAAGGGGACAATGCCTTTCACATGTGGAGAGCTGCTGTTTTGTAGTAGCTTTCACTGATCTGTGTAGTACAGCTATGAATTTTTTTTGGTCATTTTCCTAGGAAGAGAGATCAAATACTTGTGGGTTTTCATGTCCATCACCAAAATCTGACTGCAGCCATGAAAGGACAGTCAAATTTCACTCTTGTGCTATGTCATTGTGTTACTGACTTAATGAACATTGTCACCCTCTCCAGGCACCTGGGATAGCCAGAGGGTTAAATCCTAGCAAAGGCATTTTCCCTGTAATTTCTTAGACTTTTGGCATTGCTTCTGAAATGCTGGCAATAGATAGCCTATGGTTTTTCAAATTGCCCACTCTCAGCAGACATCCTGATTTAAGGTGGCCAGCTGTTCATCATTACTCAGGGCCCTCATTAAAGCCCAGATCTGCTGGACTCATCATTGAACTGAAGTTATGGAGTAATGTTATTAGTAATGCAAATTGGGGTTGAATTCAAGTGCTTAAACTTTTGTTCAGGGTCTTAAGTTTTAATCAGGTTTCTCTTTAGCTGAAATATAATTTTCGTAATGTTAAGGTTTATGCAAAGTAACCTATTATTTATTGTGATTTTACTGAAGATTGACATCAAATTAACTCCTTGTTAACAATTGTTTTAATATAGTTATTCAGTTGCAGTGACTTGAGAGATAACAGTGAAATGACTGTGTATGGTGCTGCTTAAATTACTGATTATAGATTCTTTATAGTAAGAAGACAGCAAAATCTTAGCCTATGGATTAATAGCACTATATTAGTACAGACGTTATGGAAGTGCTATTGGTATGTCTGTGGTGTTATTGTTAAAGCTGAGGGTTGTGATTATTTGTCACGCAATTAGTAAAAGTACAAACTGTCTAGCTCAGATTGCAGTAGTGGGACAAGGCAGTCAGCAACTACTTGGTGCTCTGGGGACATCAGGGTATTTTGGTTAATGCTGGACTGCACAGAGAACAGTGGGTGTGAATTAGTCTCAATTCACTGTTTTACCTCAGCAATATCAGGATGGTACTAATGTATAGTGGTGTTAGAATTTGTCCTGATTCTGCTACTTTTTCTGGATTTTGTGAAGTGCAAGAAAAACTTAGAAGAGTATTTAATTGACATTTTGCATTAAAACCAAAGAACCCAAATAAACAAAAACTAGAGAAGGTTTTTTTGTGTTCCAAACCCACACACTGGAAGTATAATGCATCCACAGAAGTGGAAGGGCCTCAGTGCGATCAAAGGTGCAATTTGGCTAGGTTTATTGGATGTGGTGGTTTGGGTTTGTTTTTTTTAATATTCACACTGCACAAACTGTCAGTAGGAAAGAAATGGCATTAGAAGCATTGTAACATTTGGTCTTTTTGGTTTCTATGCTGTTTAAACTAACTATTCATTTATCTTCATTATTCCCTAAATAAACTTCTCATTCTAGTCTGAACCTAGTGAGACAAAGCTTTAAGGTGCTGTGAATTTCATTTTTCTTTTGTCTACTAAATTGAAATGCCTTCTGTCAAATTTCTGTTCTTTATGTTGATATACAGTTGAAACAAGCTTTAATATTCTCTCTGATAGCTAAATACCCTGAGCTTTTTTGACTGTTCATTATACAGCATGTTTTCCAAGCCTTCAGTTATTCTTTAGGCTATTTTTTAATAGAGTCATATATTGTCACATTCTTTTTTTGGTAAATGCACACCAGATCTGAATTCTTACATAATGCTTATTACATGGTCGCATAGGGGTTGGATCTTTCCCCTGTATTTCAGAATTGATCCCGTAAAACATCTCCTTTCACGGCAAGTTTCATGAAAACATTTTCTGGGATACTTAGGTTTCTAGAACTCTGCAGCAAAGGGCTTTGGATTATAAACCTGGAAACAGAAGCTATGTGATTTTGTCTAATACCTGGCCCAGAAGTCTGTATCATTAGAAGCTGAATGATTTTATGCTTGAGGAGAGGAGAATGTTAAAAACTGTTTAGGATGATCCAAATGTGTTGCTGTCCACCCTGTGTTTATCTGTAAATTTATTGCCTAGAATCTGGGATGCCTCTCCTCTCCCCTAAGCTGTGGATTTAATTTCTAGGCAGTATGTTAGGTCTCAGAACACATCTCCAGAAATGCTGCTGTTCAACTGTGGTTCCACATTTCAAACAACATTTTAAGGTCTATTACTTTGGGCGGTTTGAATTTCTGCAATGCATGCCATGCCGATCTTGCGTAATTATAATTCATTAATTAAGGTCAAATCTAATCCTTTACAGAAATCTATTATGTTAACAAGTTTACCCACCTATCAGCAAAATCTCATTTGAAAACAAGATTTAGAATTCATAAGCCCATGTTCATTGTCTTTGATTACATTGCATTCCTTTTAATACCTAACAGTGCCATAAATTAGTCATTTCATTATTTTATTGGGATTGGTGCCAGGTCTACTGATTGCTGATGTTAAGCTAGTCAGCCCATTTGCCTTTGTGAAGCATTGTTCCATCACTGCTTTATTTTCTTGTACTGTTAAACTTTTTGGGCCTCCAGAAGCTACTGAAAATCTGCTTCTGTGGTTCAGGTTACTTCTCAGCCAGCTCTTTTTTGTCTGACTGCATACTTTTTGTGGCTTCTTTTTGTTTTGCTTTCCTGAGAACTTTATATTTGAAATGTTAAACTGGCATTTACATTTCAACAATAACTTAAGATGATGCAGGAGTATTTTGTTATCTTTAAGGGATGCAAATGCTTTTCACTATTCCCTCCCAATATTCAGGAGAAAAATGTTTAATACTTATGCCCTTTTTTATATTATCGTACATAACTTGTAATCCATAGTCACTATTACTGAGATAATTTGTGTTCTTGTTGTGCTTAAAAAAATCTGAGTGCTAGTCAGAGAGGTACTTTTATGTCTATTATTTGTTACATGAAATTTCTGTTCTTTCTAACTTTTAATTCATATTCAATGTTATAATGGTACCAGTTTCTTTGTGTGAGTGTGTGTGTATTGACAAATTTTTCTTGTCTCTCTAAAAGCAGCTTCTTAGTCCAAGTGATTTTCATTCAGAACAGATGGATTGTGACTTTTGGGGACATCTTCTAGTTGCTTTAAATTGTCTTTAGCTAGCTTAACTGTAATTTGCATTTTTTTTGCTTCTCTAGGGTCAGTAGATTGGTGTTTTTAGGCTTGGCAAAAGGACACACTTAAAAATGTTACACTTAGTAAACTAAGTTTCACTTTTACAGCTGTATGCAACAAGACAGTGACACCTGACTCTAAGAATTAATTAATTCTTTTGTTTTGGAAATTTTTTCTGACCAGGTGATGGTTGATGTAGAATGGCCATGTGTTTGCTGTGGAATATTTTTGAGTCAGATTTCTTTTCCTATAAAACAAGTAAAAAATGCAGAATGTTTTAGTTCTAATATTCTAAGACCTCTAATATTTGAGGTTTAGTTTGTTTTTCTCTGTAACAGACACCTTACAGGAGAAGTTTATGCTGTACTCCAGCCTACAGTGGTGGTCTGTAGAGATACCACCTACTGTCTTAGGTGGTGACCATTTATCTGTAAATGTTTTGGAGCTCTTGCTGCAGAGGTGAGATGGACTTGGAGAAGAGCAGTACTCCCCACTTTCCTTTACCAGTTGATTCCTATTGGTTGCCTTTAAATAATTACATTTTAAACACATTCCACTTTTAATTCACTAATTCTTAATACTGTCTACTCTGGGTTGATGTACATGAGGATCTCCTGTTTCTTTAAATGGGTCCTCACTGGTAGCATAGCTATGATTTCTTCATTTTCGGCCTCTATCATTGGTACATTGCCCCACTGTGGGCAATTTCTGAAATGTCTTATGGCACTTGCTTTTCTTCCAAGAAGCTCCCTTAAGAGCATATCTATATTTCTTGAGTACACATGGGTTCAGAGAGGAAAGAAAGTTAATCCCAAGGGCAAAAAGCCCCACTGATGTAGTGGAGAGAGTGGATTTATGAGCTATCATTATACTCTTGTCCTTGCAAGTTTTCTGTGTGTAAATAAGAAGAGGAAATTCAGGAGATTATATTTGTTCAAGTAGATGCTGATTCAGACAAGGACTTAAGTGTGTGTCTCATCCTCAGAATGCAAGAAGGCTCATCTCTATTCAACAAAGCTTTTATGTCACCACTTAGAGATAGGCACATGCTCAAGTGCTTCCCCAAAATAGAAATGTAATTATTTTCTGTGTGTTGACTTAAAACACTTTGCTTAGGCTGGCACTTCTCACGTCTTCAGTAATCTCTTCCCAATATCTAAGCAAACCCCTCTGTCCTTTCCAGTGAAAGGTTTAAGGCCGAGTTTTACAATACACATACCTGTCTGTGCCTCTGTGTTTGCAGTAGTGAACTTCCATAACTGATGGAGAGCTCAGGTGGGGAATTGCAAGCCGTGGTTAGCAAAAAACCCTGCTTGCTTTCTTTTTACCTGTTTAATCGAGTATAATATCAGACCTGATGGATTTTTTTATATCAGTGCTAGAAAATAGCTTTTGTACATATTAAAAGTGTGCTGCCTTTGGAAAACATTTTTTGTGCATTCTTTCATTTTTTTCTGTTTGTTCATTTCACTTTTTATAGTGAAATTTATTGGTTTATTGTTTCTTTGGGGTTTCTATTGTTTGTTTGCTGCTTTGATTTTTTTTTTGTTGGGTTTGATATAATGTTTATGTTGCTGTCCTCAGTTGGATTATTCTGGAAGAAAGGAACTGTACTAACAGAGTAGGGAGCGTTTGCCTAATTGCTGAGGCTTGTACACAGCGGGGCAGTGCTTATGTTCATTCCCATGATAGATTAAAAAAAAAAAAAAAGTATTTTTCAAAGCCAGCTAAAGTGATCTGAGTAGCTTTTTCCTGAAAAGCATCCAAAACAATTGGGGCTCTAGAAACAGTCCTTGTAGGGTGCATTTGTTTGTTTGTTTGTTTGTTTTGCGGCTGTTTTTTTGTTTGTTTTGGGACTTTTTGTGGTGTCAAAAGTCAGGTCAACATCAAAAATTTTCTGGGCTGCAGTAGGGGTAGACCCTCTTTGGACAAGGTTCTGCTCCTGGAAAAAAATTATCTACCCACAACAACTTTTAATGTAGAAATAGAGCAAAATGTGGAAGAGAGTTTCGCTCCTACAAGAATTTTTTTAAAAAAATCAATGTCTTATGAAATGTTGTCCTCTAAGACAATGGCAATGCTGCAGTTCATATGTTATATTACAGAGTTAATGTGTCTTCTGCTCTGAATGTTATCTGGACAATTAGGGATTCATCGAGTTTTGTTGTTTTTCAGTGTCTAATCCTTAGTGAGTACACAGCTCCCATTCTTTTGAGGATGAGTTCACGTGCATAATTTCTTGTGCTCTGTGTGTTTTTCTACTCCTTACATTTTTAAACAGGTTGGTTGACTTGTTCTTGATACACATATGCTTCTCTGTGTCCCTGTGAATCCTGTGTGTTTCTGTGGTTCCTCACAGACCACACAAAGTACTCCTAGTACTCATGATTGAGTGGGAACACACTTGGAACCTTTAACTTGTAAGGATCACCTAAAGGAAAGTCCATCAACTCCTGTTTGATGTGAGCCAGTGTATGTCTGTATCATCTCATGAAACTCCACAAATATATTAGTATTTTGTTGAATTCCTGCTAATATTTACACATATTCTTGCAATGTATGGGCTTGTCTGTACTAACTCCAGCACTTTGTGCAGGTAGCAGAAGCATCCAAATTTGAGGAACTCAACTGTGGGGCTGGCCTGGAAGAAAGGAGATGGCAGCAGTAAAGCCATGAAATAGTGTTGAGGATCTGGGATGAATTGTGTCTTACCTTTGCCTTTCTCTGTGCTGATCTTTATTTAAATCTCTTTAGGAAAGATGAGTAGAGCTGTGATGCTTGCTGTGCAGTGCCACTATTGAAGATATCTTAACCCAGTTTTCCATTGATAGATCACTGCTGGAGTCTGGAGGCCCCAAAAACAACTAGGAAAATCAGACACAGGTCATAAAATATTATTTGGATTAGCAGGAGAATTAAAATGATATTACTTTGGAGGTATTAAGCTGATATATTTGTCTTCTGCTTCAGGGTGTTCACCCATCTCCCTGCAAGAGTTCTTTGCTTGGTTTGTCAATGACTTGTATTTCTTTGATATGTGCAAAGTACCATCTGGGAAGATTATCTCCATTGCCTACCAGTTACCAGTGAGAGAAAAATAAATGATTACAAGTGTTTTTCTTTGCCAAATCTCCCTCTAACCTCATCCCGCTGGATTTATGAAGGTGTTTGGTCCTCCAGAGGCCTTGGATTGGATAGGCAAGTGGGTACTTGCTAATACATGGCAATGGAGATCCATGTTACTGGAGGTTGCGTGTCAGGCTCACCCACCTGAGAGCAAACACCTTAGTTCAGATTACCTTGTTATTCCTGAACTGTGTAATTTCCATCCTGCTTGTCAGTGTGTGACAATGATTTATAAGGCATTTTGGGTGGCTAAGAGTGGGGTGAAGGAGGCTGAGGGTAAATGACACCTCCAGTTCTTTCACTGGGGAGGAGCTCGGTTGCTGAGAATATTTTTAATTCTGGTTACTGTACTGCTCAGAGACTGCAGGTACTCCTTAGCCTTTACCCTCACATCCCAGCATCCCACCAACTGTGCAGAATGAAGAAAAAATTGCCTTCTTTCTCCTGGACACGTTTCCTCTGAAAGAACTTGAATTTTACGTTATTGTTTTGGTGATGTGTTGCTGCTTCTTTGGTTTTGGGTTCTTTTTGTTCTTTGTTTTGTTTGCCTGTTTTGGGGGTTGTTACACTAAGCTCTAAGAAAATCCAGCTTGAATTTAGGCTTCTATGCCTAGGGCCCAAAAGATGTTCTTGTTTATACCTGCAGAAGAGCATACACAAGGAGTGAAGTACTTAGCTCATTAGTCAAGTGTTCTGTTCCACATCATGGCAGGTGAGACTTGGGCCCAGACTTTTGTTTTTGTTTAAAGCATTGTTTTTGTCAGCCAAACCCTCCTTCTGCATCAGTCAGCAAGAAAAAGGGTTTGAATTTGTTGAGGAAAAAAAAAAGATTAGCGTGTTTTCTAACCAAATAATGGGAAACCCACCAATTTTTATACAGAATTTGGTTAAAGTAAAATTATAATTTGACCATGGACATTAAAAATAATATCTCAAGAATGAAAGGCTTGAAAACAAAATATGTTACACTGCACATTCTCTTTAGCTCCATATAATAAGGTTGTAGCTCTTTCTGCCTGTGCAGAATTTCTCTTGTGAAATCTCTTATGTACAAGAAGATTGAAGAGGAGGCATTCAACTATTTCCTCGTGAAATGTCATCATTGCAGCAGGTTCCCACTCAGGTTGTTTGAGATGATCAGTATGTGGAGAGATGATCAGTATGTGGATCCTTATTTCACAGTCGTCTGAGACTTAAAATACTGTGTAGATTATAAATTAGTTGAAAGGGTGAATGGAATGTCTACCCATGCCAAATCTAGACTTTTGTGGTCATGCTAACACAGCACTTCAGAAATTACACAGTGCAGGACACAAGGCTGGATGGGCCATAAACTCCAAAGGCTCTCAGTGGGATCTGTTTGTTTTACACTCTTAATTATGGCAAATTTTTTCCTGGTGATATAATGAGCTTAGAAATACAGAGAGTTATGTGCTTGGTGTCCTGGATGGAAACACACTCTGTAGCTATCTAAAATGAGAGATAGTTTGATGCTGGAATTGGAAAATAACAGATATTGCAGGCATCAGAGATGTTCCAAATGAGAATCAATGATTCTCAACTAAGCACAGGCTCACAGGCATGGTTAGGACAATAAACATATACAAAAATCTGGAGAGTGTCCAAATCAAGTGGAAATAAAGTGTTGTCAAGGGTGGTTCATAAAATATAATGAAATAAAATCTGGCAAAGCAAAAAAAACCAACCAAAAATTGCAGAGGATAAGAGGAAAAAAAATCCCCAAAACAGCAACATTCTCTTAAAGAAGGTAGCATCAATTTTCACTTATTCTGAGGTATTTGGCTACTGGGCTATTTAGTGTGTCAGAAAGAATCCAGCACTAAGTACTTCTGAACAGGTATATGTTTAGCATTCTGTCCTCTCAGATACAGACCTTCTAACTGGGAAATATATTCTTTCCTTTAATTTGAGACAGCTTGGGTGAGTGGGGGAACCTTTTGATTGTGGAGATTTTTACACCAGGTCCTGAAAGCTTTCACTGTTTCTCTATTTTTTGTAGGCTTGTAGTTAGCAGAAAAGCACATAGTCACAGAAAAGAAAACCTGCTGAGGAGAGAATGAGAGGATGCTAACAGCTCTTTACTGCTCCTTGAGCACTCTGCAAGGTCCAATGTGGTCTGAAGAGAAGTTTTTCTTTAAAATGTCAAGCCCTGCTCCTTTCTGGTTCTTGGCCTCTTGCCCAGGTCTTCTGCCATGCATCTGAAGGCTGAGAACAGGTGCTGTGCTCAGAGAAAATACTGCTCCTTCCCACTCTCTGCCTCTTGGAGCCCTCTGTTCCCAGATGGAGTTTGCATGCAAGTGATGCATAAATAAAACCATTGAAGCTTGGGCTGCAGGTTACCTTCTTGTTTTTCATGTCCTGCTGTAATTCTGGTGCTCCTCCTTTTCATCTTTGCTCTCTTGGGATGGGAATGTTAAGTTGAAGACATGAGGCTGCTGCTGCTAGTTGTTGCTAAAACAAAAAGTGAGAAAATTGTTTCTGCCTTCCATATTTTATCAGGCACCAGACCCTTAACAAGATAGAACCAGACACATAGACCTTGGCTGCTTGAAATGAAGGGATCCTCTGTGAAAGTTGCAAGAGATTTGAGTTTTTTCTGTGCATGGAGCAAGAACAAGGTGTATACAATAAGCTGTGGTTATATCTCAGGTTGTCAGAAAAAGATAAGGTCATTCTGGCTGTTATTAAACGTCAAGCAAGGTAACATGGGTAAGTATAAAATGTTTAGTGTGACTTCAGTCTGGGACAAAGAAATGCAACAACTGAAACAGGTTCCCTTTGGTGAAGAATTAAATGCTGGGATACATATTCTGTGAACTAATATTTGCAGAGTTGGCAGTGCACATAGAGGGAACTTCTTTTTTTTCTAGGAGGCCCAAAGAGGATGCATGAGAGCTGGACTTGTCAAAGAGCAGACTTACAAAAACAAATTTATGAAATTTCACAGCTATTGCTAAGAGTGGGGAATAGTGGGAGATAAGTAGAGTGACTTGGTTCCAGGTGGTAAATTATATAGGGCCTTAGAAGTGCAGTTATTTGTGACTTGTGAGCTGGTAAACTGACAGATACCAAAATCCCCAGCAAGAGGGACCATTACTGAGTAG
Organism: Trochalopteron elliotii; assembly: GCA_024734555.1. Taxonomy (NCBI): domain Eukaryota; kingdom Metazoa; phylum Chordata; class Aves; order Passeriformes; family Leiothrichidae; genus Trochalopteron; species Trochalopteron elliotii. The sequence goes on along the minus strand of JANPWX010000097.1, from coordinate 1,329,508 downwards.
ATTCTTTTTGAATGAAGCTGTGAAAGTGCCAGTACTCAGTCCAGATCTTGCTGTTCAGCACTTTTATTGGTGGTCTAGGAAATAAACAAAGAACTGCTACTGAATTGAAGAGCAGTCAGAAATGCACACTGGGAGAGAGAAATGAAAGACTTCAGTTTATCAGAAAACTGTCTAGAGAACATGTGCAGTGTAGCATATAAACACAAAGGGGAAAAATGGGTTCTGAAATATGTTTAGTGTAGTAAGGGAAAAGGTAAGATAGAGTTAGTGGCTGAAAGATAAGGGCCAACAAATTTAAAGAGGGAAAGTCAGTGTGCACACAAAAATTCTAGCAAGGGATTGACCACTGGAACAAATTACCATGAGGAAAAAGAGCTTTCTGTCTCTCTTCACACCAAAACTGTCTGAAAGATTTATTTTTAACCAAGCAGAATTCATTGGTCCTAGGGGTATGTGGGCAGACTGTATTGTTATTAGAAATAAAGGTGGACAGGGTACATAATTCTAAAACGTCTTTGAAACTGTAACTCTGAAACAATAAACCACTGCCTGCAGTGGTTTAAATTCAGTATTAGTCTTTACTATTCTCTTTGTGCCTTCCCACAGGAGGATGAAGTGGTTATGCGTTGAAGCAGAATCCCATCAATTTAAATAGTGCAGCAGTACTGTGTACAAATGAGGAGTAACACATGGAGCTTTCTTACCCTTGCTCTGGTGTCTGCATTTATACCTGCCATTATGGGGTTTGATTTCAAGTGAACACTTAGTTCACAGTTTCTGGAGTCAGATTTTCTAGTTGTAGGGACTCTGACATGTCTTTGGGAGTCTGAAGCAGATTCTTGCAGAGTCTTCTCAGCTTTCCATGGGAAAAACTGGACCTGTAATGATGTAGCATTAGCGTAAGAAACTGTTATTCTTTTTACCTTCTATTATTGGTACAGAAAAATCAGCCTGCTATAAGGCAATGAAGGTTTAATCACTCTGTAATTACAATGATGCATCAGAAACTTGTTGAATACCATCACATAATGTTTCATTAGAATGAGGATTAGTCGTTACTCAAAAAATTAAGGAGCTACAATATCCTTTTCTACAGGAAGCTTTGTCTTTAGGAGGGATGTTGTAATAAGTAGAATATATTTGGTATGAAATTTTGTTTTCCCAACTAATAATAAATGTCTCCTTTTCTTCACCTTTTTTAGGTCATGGTTGTATTTGACAAATAATTCAGTTTACAGCATATTATTTCTTGTAGAATGCAATAGTTTGTCTCTCAATGTCTAGAAGAGAAGACAAACCAGTAAAGTCTCTGTTTGAAAACTTGTCTTTTGCAAGCCAGAGAGCTTATCTGGTGAGCTCGAAATGCCTTGCAAAAATGGGCTGCCTTTGAGAGACTCGAAAAACCTAAGAGTCCAGGGATGATTGGAAGGAGTGTCCTGTATTTGCCAATTAAAGCATTCCCACAGCCTTGGGAAAAAGAGAAAAAAGTACATAGGAACATACGCACTTGCATGTCTCTCTCTCACCACCATAAAGGCTTTGACAGAATGAAGTGAACCATAGTGAATGTATACCATGGAAGCATCTGGTCTGTGGTTTCAGCTGAATGCCCTTCCTTGCATTGTCTGTTTGCTTGTGTGTTATGAATTTCGTGGACTGGCTCAGGTTTATTCACACTGCCTTGCAGGCAAAGGATGTTTCCCTCATCACAGCACTCAATGTCCTTCAAAACAGATTGACTTCCCTGGAGAAACACAAGTGTCATTCAAGCAGAGATGATACAATGGAAATCTCATTCTCATGGTTTTCTGAATTGAAACAAATTGCCTTATTTCTAGTACAAGTGGGCATTCCAAATAAAAATGACATGGAGACACCCAGTCAAGAATAGATTATGTTCTTGAGTTTGCAACTTGTAAGCAAATGAAAGGAAGCTGGCTGGAAGTGTTGCTATAATCCTTGCAAGAATGAAAGTGAAACTTTCTCTCTGTTCTCTTTGGTATCTGAATGTCGAGAAGGGAAGAAAAAACTGCCATGAAACTTAATGGAAAGGAGGAATGAAAAAAAATATAAAAAATAAAGATAAAATCCTGACTTTTCAAAAATCTCAAATGTGTGTAACACTAAACTTCCAGGGTTTTTCTCTGTGTGGTCAGTTCTCCAATTATATTTAATTAAAACCCTATTGTTATTTTAAACAAATGATTATTGGATCTTTTGTGAAAAAAGAAGGCTCATGACCAGAACAAACATGAACCTAGAGGAAATAGAAGTACCATTATGGCTCTGTAAAAAATGGGTTTGATGACAGCTCTCCTTCCAAGTTTCTCTGGTCATTTCTCTCTCTTCCTATCAACTAAGGAGAAAATGCATTTGTCTTGGCAAGGGAAACGCTTTGCACTTTGTATTTTGTGAAAGTATTATGGATAATGAAAACTCTTGAGGGGAGTGGGGCAGGAGTTGGAAAGCTGTCATTAGACCCTGGCAAAGCTGCTTGTACCCTGGTGGGCCACTTCTCAAGGTCCCCCAGTTTAGAAAAGACAGAGAGTGTGGGAGGTGACTTCACTGAATCAACATCTTCAAGCAGGAACTTGTCATTAGAGAATCTGAACTAGGGATAATTGTTTTTTCCTATGACCCAGGCAGATCCATTGTGGAATACAAGTAGGTATCCATCCATGCCTGAATATTCTGCAAATGCTATTGCTGAATAATTATCCTTGTGGCTTCATGTATGCAGTAAATACAGAAGAATGGAGCATAATACAAATTATTTAAAGAGACAATGAAATGAAGGACATTTCTGTTCTCCCATTTCTGTTTGGGAGATTCTTTTCTGCTAGTTAGTAGAAGCAAGAAGAAAGAAAATTCTTGTTGGACACAGGACAAAATATAAGACCAGCCAATTTGGTGCTTTGCGTTGGAGGGGGTTGGAATGTGATTATTTACAGGGAATTCTATCAGTGAAATCTGTTCTTGACGACATGTTCCATGTGTGCAGGGGTGTGTGTACATGAGCACAAGTATGAAAATGCCCAAATCTCCAGATTTCAGGAGAACTGGATTTTAGGAATCCATCCAGATCCTTTCTCTACCTTCACAAACTCAATTTCATTTTGGCAGTGAGAAGACACATCTTTCTCATCCATGTAGACTCTTCATTTTGCAGCCTGGGATGTGTCTTTTCTTGATATGTGAAATCTTACTTTAAGGTTTAGACTAAATGTTTCTTGAAAGATTCCAGATACTCAAGTAGTCAGTTATCTTTCCCCTACTCTCCTCAGAATATTTTCTTTTTTATTTCCAGGTAGGAGATAGACAATTTGCTACTTTTCCAAATTTTATTTCCTTTATCTGAAAATGTGGGGGATTCTGTAAAGAAAACTTAATTCGAGAGAATTGCCTGCATTTGAATTTACAAAGATGTAGCAAATAAACTTTCAAAGTAAGTTTACATATACCAAAAAAAAATCACGAATCTTCATTCACAGAGGTTTATGGTAAAAAAATTGCAAACACACACACAAAAAGGTGTCTTATTTTGTTGAATAAGCACACACACATTAGCAGATGAGGTTCTTGTAGTGGTAGTTAACAATAGATGAATTATCTTTCCTCGATGTGCTTTAAAACCACGCAAGGAAACCTGCTTTATAAACTAGTTCACTGTAATCATGAAAACTCATAAACAATAAATACATTGTGAAGTGCAGCTTTACTTTTCTTGGAATGAAATGCCCATTTTTGAACACTTTATTTTTTCCGTATTTGAAATCCCAATAAACTTTATGAGAATGTTGTTTCTGAAATTCTAATTCTGCAAGAAGGGAAATGAGAGTACACATTCAAGTAACATTTATGTGATCTAAAAACACATACACTTCTTTTTTCACACTTTGAAATGAAAGTTATTTTTAATCTACAGATAATAGGAATGTTAGAAACAACCACCAAAAAAGGGAGACAGAACAATATTTTAGTTTCCTCTGTAAAAAATGGTTTAGAAATAAATTGTTCACAGTTAAGTCTGTGCATTGAAACCAGATTTTTTTTCCCCCTCTGATATGAATGGAAAGATGCTTTCAGTGTATGGCTTAGAATGGGACCTTTACTGCAGTCTGTATAATGGAGCTCTTATCAAGGACCTCTATTATGAAGTTGGATATTTTCACAGCTAAAATTTCTCCTTTCATTATTCTATTTCAGTCCTTAATATGAGATACTTAGCAATATTTTCAGCACATTAGTATTTAAAGACAAGAATACTTTGAACTTACATGTTGAATTCAATGCTTACAAAGAGTTAGGCTACTTTTTTCTTCTTGAGTCCTTGTGTCAGATAAAGACTTACCCTTAAGAGAGGAGGGGCAGGTGAGAGAGGTGATCTGTTATTGATGTTTTGGGCTTTTATTGCTGCTCTCCATTCTGTCCCCTCTTCCCCTGCACTCTTCAGGAGACTCCACTGGTACCTTTCCTTGTGGCTGCCTAAGTGTGACCAAGTGCTCCGTGTGCTCTGCTCTGTGCTGGACTTGCAAGGACTAAAGATCCTGTGAGAAGAAATTGTGAGTGGCAAGTGGATTTTACTATCATAATCTCTAATTTTTAGGCACTTAAGCAATCATTGCCGCTTATAATTGAGGCTTTTAGAATTCAAGTGTTTAACAGAGAAACATAACACTCAGTTCAGAATATGTGCTGTTGTGAACAGCTCACCTGGCAGACTTGGTTAAAAACACTCAGGAGCACTGCACATCCAACCTATGGCCATAGAATTTGCTGCTTCTTAATAGGAACAATGGGTTCTCTAAAGGCTAATTTAAAATAGGGATATAAATGCAATTACTATATTTTCTTTTAAAATGTTTTTATTGCAAATTCTTGTCTTTCAAAATTTTATTGTTTTTTTTTACAGATGTTTTCATTTCAGACTAAAATGTATATATTTATATATAATAAATGCATAACCTGTAATGATACTAATGTGTCAAAACAATGAGTAGCCTCAGTAGTAATTATCACAGTCTCATAGAAAAGTTTGGGCTAGAAGGGACCTCTTAATAGCCTGTGAACATAGTTTTGTCCTCTCCTCTCCACTGTGAGCAGGGATATCTTTCACTAGGTAAGGCTGCTCAAAGCCCCAGTCCTTCCAGCTCTGGTGATTTCTCTGGGTAAGGCAATCCACTGTCTCACTACCCTCAAATTAAAAAACCAACCAACCAAAAAAAGAAAAAAAAACAAAACAAAGCAAAAAAACCCAAACAAACCCAACCAACCAACCAACCAAAAAAAAAAAAAAAACCCACAAAAAAACCCATAAAAAACCAACCAACCAAAAAAAAAAACAAAAAACCAAACCAAAACCCAAACCCAATATTGTCTCTTATGTCCCATATAAATCTAGCACCTTACAGTTTAAAACCATTTGCTCTTGTCCTGTCACTACAGGCTTTGGTAAAATGTTTATCTCTTAAAAACATTCTTTATATAGGGTCAATGTGAAACAATTTTTCTAAAGCTGGGAAAAATTGTAAGATAACAACTTCAAGCTGCCAAATTTGCAGAAGATAAAAGACATTTAGCAAGTCTGATTTTTGTAATATAAAGCCTGTCTACACCTATATTTTGACACTATTTCTCAGAAACATGTTGGTGGAATTTTTTGACTGCTGAAGATGATATTCCATTAGATTTTTGCTATCACCAAATATCTTCAGTTCTTGGCCAGGGGTTTGAGTAGTCCAAAAATTAATTTATTTAGTTTTGTATAGTGTTTCCAACTGTCTTTAGTTATATATACCTGAATAAAGAGGGAAAAAAAATCAAGGAAACTGCTGAAAAGTATTCTGCTTCTAGCAAGGTCACCTGGAAGCTCTTTTGACTTAATCTTATTTTGTTTCTGTCTAGTAATCTTGCCAGAGTACTGAAAAAGTGCCATACTGGGACATTACTAGTGGTTTATATTTCTAGCTGTGTTCCTATTTTCATCACTCCTTCACCTTCATCTTTCTGAGGACTTCAAGGAATAAAAGAAAATCTATAATTGGTGCTGTATCCATTAGCATAATTATGCAGAGGACTCTGTAGTTGTCTTAATATGCTGTCCATACTGCAGCAACTGCATTTCAGCTATAAAATGACTACTCTGGTCTTTTAAACCTTTGATAAGAGGGAGCACAATTATAAAGTATACCTCTGTGATCTTTTCCCTCAGCTGTTCTGTTCTCCAGGAGACAAGGTTAGGGTTTTTGTGTTAGAAGATGGCCATATATCTGTTATAGCCCCTCAAATGAAGACTTTCATGTTTCTAGTAGTTTTTCAGTTGTTCTTCCCTAAAAATTTCACTTTTTTCCCACTAAATGTGCTCTATCCAGCATTTTGACTCAGGTATTGTATTAGATCAAATTCTTATTTGTTGCCAATTGTGTGGAGAATAGTCTAACAGTCTCATTTGCTGTTTATTGCATTGAGATGGACAAGATTGCAGATTTCAAAGCAAAAGGAGGAACTAAAGTGTTGTGACAAGCAGCTGATGTGTCCATCTCTGTGGATATGGCAGCTCAAGTCCTGCTTGCTGGACAGGCAGCACCCAGGCTGGGCAGAAAGGAAACAACTTGTTCTCAGGGGGATTCAGCTTTTCAACGGACCTGCAGTTTTGTGGGATATTATTTGATTCCTTCAGAAATTATTGCCTAGGTGTGTTGATTTTGTGTTGTCTTCTTTTTTTGTCAGGTTTTGTTGGGTTTTATTGTGTTCCCCTTTCCCTCCTGTGCACCCGAGTTTGTCTCCACAAATCATAGGTCTTTCACATATACATTATCATAACCTCACAACTCTTGCAAAATTTAATTGTGGAGTGCCTCTGGTGCACTGCCAGAATTCCCTGAGGAGTTGGCTCAATGATGTTTTTTGTCATATTTCCTGTAAACTCCATACCTATTGCATTTCAAAAGTTCCAAAATTAGCATAAGAAAATGGTACTTGGTGCAGCTAAATTAATGTTTTCCTCCATTACTGTAGTTCACCATATCTGAATACAGATTGAAACTAATTGTAAAAAAACATTTCAGAACTGAGTTGCTTGAAAGCAAGACAAAGGAAATAAACTGCTATTTTGAGAAGAGTTAAGTTGATCAAAAATCCTTCTACCTACTGAAATTGTCTCCAGTTCTTATCTTAGGTAGGGAGAGCTTCAACTGCACTGTAATACAGGTTATAAAGAGTGGCTTCATCCTAGCACCAGTCATCTGTGGTATTTTGGTGATAACAAAACAGCAGTGTCCGTGTGACACAATTTTTTTAGCTTTCTGCCTTTTCTAACATTAAGCTATGTTCTCAAGACTCATTTTGTGCCATTAATATCATCACTATCACCAGCAGATCTTTATTTGTGAATGAACTGAAATTGAAGCAAATGCTTTTATAATTCCATATTTTTCCTACTTACAGGTCACTTAAGATTTTTTTTTTTTTCATTCAGTAGCTATTATGCTTTGTTTGGGTCAAATTTTGTATTAACTCAACTCTCTTGCTCACTGCTTCCTTTCAGGCAATGAATCTCATTCTGCAGAGGCAGCATCTCATGTTGTATGAAGTTCTTTGAGCTTTCCAGGTTGCAGTAGTTCCTAGATGAAGCAAAAAATGTGTGCCTTTTCTGCATTGTCTTTTAGATTCTGGTAAACTGGAGCTCTAGGACTGATTCCCTGCATGACCTCGGTCTTGTAGGAAACTCTCTCGCTTTCTATACAGACTTGATGTATTGCTGTATTTTGATAACTGTTGTTTCAGTAGTGGGGACACTAAATTGATGCAGTATATTGCTGTTAATTCTCAAAAATATCTCATTAGTGGCTGACAAAAGATGTTTTAATTCAGACACAGTACAGGTCAAACATGAACAAGAAAGATAGGCAGCTCGCTCTTATCCAATGGTGTTGTGGCATTGATTCAAGTTTCTATTTTCCTCTTAAATCTGTTATTCATCACTAGTGACATTCTGAATAATGAGAGAATTATGACATAAATAATGCTGCCTCAGTGAGTACTCCCTTACCTATACAGTTAATAAACAATATTTTTAAAATAATCTTATACATTAAATGTTTTATATTATATTTTACATAAAGTATCAAAGAAGGAAAGAGATAAAATCACATTTTCATTATAGAATAAAACAAGGACAAAATTAACATCACCTGAAAATACAGTGCATGATGGAATATTATTTAGTATTGGGAGATCAGGATAGTTTTCATAAAAAACTAATTTGCTGACTTTTTGTGTAGAGGAGTTGTTTAGGAAAGTAGCTCTTTGCAAAAAAATGAGTAATTTCTTCTTGAAGTAACTGATAATTGCAAAAAGATGAGCAATTGACTTGGCTGTCTCTTTACCAGATTACTTGTTGTATAGAAACTGCAAACTGTATATCCAACCTCAATTCTTCATCTATAAGTGTTTGGGTTTTTTTTTTTTTTAATATGTTTGAGAATAGGCAGTACCCATATTAACATTTGCATGGAGAGTTTTCACTGGGATGCAAGATATCTTTTACGACATGTTTCATGAAGCTTTTAATTTTTGTGCACGTCAATGATGTATTTTGTTAGATTTCTTTGGTTATTTTCTATATTGCACACAGAGAAGGAACATTCTAGTTTCATGACGATGTTCCCACCTAAAACCTGAAGACTACTAACATGCTGCTGTTTATCAAGTCACTTAGTGTCACTTTCAATGTGACAGAAGAGTACAGTCCCTGAAGGACCTTCCCACACTTCATTAACATCCACTAAAAACCATTAAAAATATTAATGAGAATTGATTTCTTCAATAAAAAGAGTGATAAAGATTAAATGTGGACCATCAGATAAATGCCATGAACAACCAGCAGTATCAGGGATGAATCTGTGCAAGCTATCACCTTTGAACATTAGTGTTAAGTAGAAAGGCTTTGAGCTAGCCATAAATTTCAATTCAGATGAAAGCCTACTCTTAAAAACTGACTCAAGCAAATGTAGTTTAGGAAAGACTCAGACACTTATGTAAGTTTATTCTGCCTTTTCCTAGATTTATTGGTTTGGAAGTTTGTTTGTTTGTGTTTTTTTTTTTGTTTTGTTTTTTTGTTTTTTCCCCAATGTATGAGCATTTTACAGCTTTTTGTATTAAAAATCCTGAGTTTTCTATAATGGAAGAAGAAGTCTTACTAAGGAGGCTCCTTACTGTCTGTATTTTCTGTTTCTCTTGTGTCTAAGACAAAAGATGGTTGTAACATGAGCTGGACTTGTGGCTCCTGAATGAAAATGGAAGTTGGGTAGTACCAGGTGGCTGTTTTTTTCACTTGCTTTTGCTGTTGCTGTTCTTTAACCATCTGATTCAACACATTGCTCCATTGGAGATACCAGATCTTGATTCTCATAAATCTTCAACAGAGATATTTTGTAAACCTGTTAAGAGGTTTGTTCATGTGCTAAACTTGTGTTCTCTTTCACCCTCTATGCGGACTACCTGGAAAAGCATGTTCTTTCTTCTATCATCAAGGTGTCACTTTCATGCAAAGGAGTCAGAGGTAGAAAGGCCTGTGGGATTTTTCAGCTTGCTGACTATCTTGCTGAATACTGTGGCCAGAAACCACTGCCCTTTGTGTTCAGTAACTTGGGCCACTTCTGTTGCGTTGAGTATGCTTGAGTATATTTCTGTTGCACAGAAAACCATACTGACCTGAGAGGGTGAGATCCCATGATTCAGAAGGTGTGCTGATTCCTTAATTTCCCCCAAAAGTAGGAAATTCAGTAGTGTACAGCCCTCTTCTGAAACAAAACAAACCAGCCCTGATAGGCTTTCTCTCTCGAGGCTGTGAATGTTGTTTCTGAAACACTCATGTCCTCTGCTGTCCTGGGTAACTCTTTGCTTCAGACTGCTTTCGAATTCATGTATGCTGCTAAATGAAAAACAAGAAACACCTAGTAAATTGTTGGCACTCCATTATCAATTAATAATCGTTACTTCTTTTCAAAGTGGCTGCAGACTGTACACCAGGGATCTGCATCAATAGCCAAGAAATCTGTCAGTGCTACTTACAGTTTGAAAGCTCTATCCTGTTCATTTGTTGAGCTCCCAGGGTGCTTGTTCCTTTGCACTCCTCAGGTTTGTAAGATTCCTTTAGAAAAACAGAACAGTCTGGCTTAGTTCTGTGTGGTGCTTGTAATGGTACGTGTCCTATGCCTGATTTATACATATAGCGTTCCTGGAGGGGTTTATTATCTTATGACTATTAATGATCTTACTATCTTATGGCTATTAATGATATTATTATCTTATGTACAAGCCTCTCCAAGATTAGAAAATGCAGACCTAGGTGACTCCCAGTGCAAATAATTTTTTATCATCTGTCTGCTCTGAACCTCCGACAGGCATGGTTGAGGTAGGATGTGAGCTAGCCCAAGGGAACTGGGACCAGTGGCAGAAGTTTTAACAGTGTAGCCTTGCCTGGGTTTTGAACAGCTTGCTGCAAACTATGGATGGTGTGGATCTGGTACTAACCTTAGCAAATTAATTGCTGCATTGCAGCTGTTTGTACTCATTATATGTCCATGTTTTTTGTATTTAGAAGGTGGCAACCTTAAAAAGACCTTGAAAAATTTCCTAGTCCATGCTTCTGTCCCTGAGGCAGATCAGCTATGCCTCAATCTCCTTTAATGATGTTTGTTTGTCAGGCCTGTTGTCAAAAACCCCTCCAGTGGTGGTTCTGCCAATGAACCCAGGCAACCTTTTCAGTGTTTTTCTCTTCCTACTGCTGGAAAGATTGTCCTGAATTTGACAGCAAGAGAGATTCATGTTGAGCATAACTATTGCTGTTCATTGGCAAAAGACATTGGAAAGTAATTTATTTTCTTGTTCTTTGCAGCAGTACGTAATCTACCTGGAAGATGTGACCTTTCAGCCCTCCCTCCCTCATACTGGGCAGCACCAAGTCCTGTAGATTTTCCTTGGAGGGCAGGCTTTGTAGCTGGCTGGGTATTCTTTTGCCTTTCATAAAAACAGTCTTCACCTTCTTGATGAACAACATAGCCAAACACAGAAGGAACCTTCTTAGTCCTGAGCAAAAGGATAGCTTTCTGGTTTCTAGGCTCTGTTTCTGTTTTCAAGTCCAGCTGAAGTATTTTTTTTTTCAGGAACAGAATGAATTTTGTACCCATGGCATGCTGTAATCCTCAGATCCCTTTCCAGAGACATGCTGCACTGGGGCATTTTCCATCCCATATACTCCTTTGGGTTACAGTTGTTTTGGATGAATGGCATTCTCTGTTTCCAGATCAATTTATGGACCTTGGTCTCTAATGCTCGCTTAAGAAGATTCTCCACCCTTGATACTATTTGCTAAACTAAATTCTGGAACAGATTTAAGGAAGATAACATGAGATTCAAAGCACACATAGTATAGCAGAAAAGTGATCTCATTACAAATAATTCCAAATATTGAGCCTGGTACTGATCTAGAAGCCCAAATGTAGTAAACCAAAAATCGTAACTTAGTGTATTTTAGTTCTGTGGTACAACAGGACCCAAGAGAGCTCATTTCAACACTTTGCTAAGCTCTTGATGATAAGATGTGGGAAGCAAAGATGTTCTTTTTTCCAGCATGAGAATTCCCCCATGTATGCTCTGTGACAGTAATGGGCTCCCTGTGTGTGATGTATAAACTTGCTCCTTTTGGGTGGATGGTTTATAAATATATGAAGACAATATCCATACAGAGATTGATTTTCTGTAGTTTCCTGGTTAAACTCTTTGCTATGCTCAGCTGTGCTTCTAAGCTGTAAATAAAGGATAAGCTGTAAATAGAGGATTTACTTGGAAAAGAAAGGGTGCAAAGTGAAAAAAATTCTTATGTCTGATACACGGAGAAAGATATGCTTCCCTTTGAAATTAGGATGTGTGAAAGATATACATCTAGCAGAATATCTGAAGAGTAAGGATGGCCAGCTCTTTGTTTTTAACTGAATTGTAATTTTCATCAAAGAACATTCATACTGATCTTGATTCTCACTGCAATAAAATAATCATGGCTTTGTAACCCAGGTGAGAGGTTCAGAGCAGAGCTGCAGACATTCACTGTTGTCTTGCTGTACTAAAGATTCTTTTAAGCTCGTAATGGGACATCATTCTTTAGTTCAACAATGATAGATATCTCAAAAGAGTGATGGATGTGTATTTAAACTGCTACAGAGTGGCTAGCCTCCATGAGTTTCACATTCAATGATAGTAATTTAGATGACCAAAGAATGACACCTTAGCTGCATGGTCTCTACTATAAACAAGGAATAAGGAAAGTTTCCATAGAGCAATTAATGTAATTAGGATTGGGTATCTCTTCTGGGGGGATAAACGTCTTGACACCTGAAGGAACCTGGGTTTTTCCTTTGGCAAAAGTTGTCCCTGTGTAACTCACATGGACAACATTCTAATACCTTAGTGGTAGTGACGAGCTACTCAAAAATCATCAGAAGAGTTACAGTACCTCTTCAACATACAGTAAGTTGCAATGCATTTTTTTTAACTCCTCAAGTTTAACAGTCTCTTAGTGTAATATGAACTACACCTTTTTTATCTGGACCCTGACAGGTAAACACAATCACTTGTTTATTTGCTTCATAGCATGGGAATTGCTAGTTGACAGAATGGAACAACAGAGTTCTGTGTCCAAGCATTTGAATGTTTTTATTTCTGCTCAATATTAAAATTATTACCCATGGCAACTAACTTCTGCCTCTTTATGTAGGCAATAGGTAGGCTGAGGTAGCACAGAATAAATCTCTGAAAATGGTGGTAAGCAAGTGACAAAAGTGCTTGCCTGGAGTAGGCATGTACTATGACTCATTGTAGCTGTCACTGGTGGGAAGAAAAATAAGAGGGTATTCCCTCTGCAGAGTTGACTAAGTTGAAGAAATACACAGAAGACTAGAAAGAAAGTTTTAAAGCTGCTTCCCTCCTACCCCTTTTCTTGCTTCACTGAAGCAGTCTTATACAAGTGCCTTCTATTTCTTGGTATTTGAGCTTACCTTAGAGAATTGAAAGAAATAAAGCAAACCTTGGGTTTAATAGAACTCTCCTTAATTCTACCACATAATATAGACTAATAGTACTTTAAAATATTCACTTGGAATGTTAATGATCTTAATAACCCATTAAAGAAAAAAACACTAAACTATCTCCTGAGAAAGCTGAATTTTACTATAGGTATACAAAAATATCCAGCTTCCAAAGAATTTTACTTTTAAAATTAAGGGTCTAGATAGGTGGGTGCAATTTCTTAAGATATCTAGCTATACTGATTAAAAAAACAACCAAGCAAAACCTTTCTAATTTAGACAATGTAGTCTGTATCTCAGGAACAAATGCCCTCTCGTCTTCAGAATTTCAAAATGGGCAAGAGTTTTTACACTACTTCCTTTCAGTACAGGTGCTGTGAAGTCATTCATTGCTGCTAGAAGCTATCACTGGTCAGGTGGTCTGCTTGTGATCAGAGACACAGCTGGGCCCACAATTAGTAGGGTTTGACTTAGCAAATGATACTAATGCCCAGTATCCTCACTATGGTAGATGCCACTCTTCTCTTCATGCCGATAAGAACTTGAAGGTCCCTAAGTGTTCATCAGTGTTTTTTCTTCTAGTCTTAGAGCTCAGTTTTTTATTTTGGATCCCATAAGGTCACTGGGAGCTTTGACTTAACAAGACTTGTGTCTCACCTTGACAGGTCTGCATTGTAAATGGGAGCAGTGACTTCCATCTGCAGTGTCAATGGGCTGATAACTCACTGAGGCTCTTCCTGTCTTAGGATTTTAACAGCTGCTGCAGATCAACTGCTGGACTATTTGTTTTAGTAAATTGCCCTTCTTTCTTCCATGTCATCCAGTATCACAGAGAAATGCCATGTTATTATAAACTGGCACAAGACTAAAGCAAAGAGTGAAAACGTCTGTGTATGTGGTTTCTTTGGTTTTACACAATAATTTTAACTGAGTGTGAAGAGAGCACAGAGAGGTTGGAGGTTGAAAGCCTTTAGTGGAGAACATAGACAGGATGTGCTTGTGACTGCACATAGCTTTGTTCTGCTGGCTCAGTTTTTAGAGAAAACAACTCTTTATTGCTGTATTAACAGCATTAGCTGTTACCCTGAGCAAATCTTTATTCCTGACACACCTGACCAATGAGCTAAGCAATATTTTTAAACTTAGTCACAAAGAATTATGTGTTTACCCAAAAAAAAAAAAAAAAAAATCCCTCCTGTGGTGATTTAGTGTTGGTTGTTTTGGTTTTGCTTTTTTTTTTTCTTCCTTGTACTCTTGGGTAAACAGTAAGGTTCTAATAAAAAACACAAACCAACACCACCAAAAATATTTTCCTTTATTCAGGGAGAAGGTTAGATTTTAGATTCTTATATATCTAACCCTTTATTTTAGAGGTAAAATACAGAGGAGCAAAGTGAAAGAAAACCTCTCCAAAACTTGAACACATGAATGCATTTTGCAGATGAGAAACAGAATATACTGAAATCCACAAACCTTTAAAAAGTGCATTATTTTATTTAAAACTTAGACAACATAGATGTTTCACCCAACTACACCAGCAGACAGAACAAAAATTGATTTTTTTTATTAATAATAGAAAAGCAGGTGTGGCCAGCAGGTTGGGGGAGATGATTCTTCCCCTTTACTCTGCTCTCATAACCCCAGCCTGGGATACTGGATGCTATTCTGCAGCTATCAGTATAAGAAGGATGTGGACCTGTTGGAAGGAGTCCAGAGGAGGACCAGGAAGATGACCAAGAGCTGGAGATCGTCTGCTATGGAGAAGACAGCCTAAAAACGATGAAATGTTTGTAGCAGCTTTCCAGTATCTGAAGGAGTCCTACAGGAAGGCTGGAGAGGGACTTTTCACAAGGGTGTGTATTGATAGACAAGGGGAAATGGCTTTAAACTGAGGGTAGAGTTCAATTAGATTTTAGGAAGAAATTCTTTACTGTGATGGTGGTGAGGCACTGGATCAAGTTGCCCACAGAAGCTGTGGATGCCAAGTGTTGAAGACCAGGCTGAATGCAGCTTTGAGCAGTCTGATCTAATAGAAGCTGCCACTGCCCATGACAGGGGTGTTGGAACGAGATGACCTTTAAGGTTTCTTCCAACTCAAACTATTCTGTCATTTTAATTTAGCATCTGGCTATGCTACTGACTAAAGGTGTTCTCATTGTCTATTTCTCCTCCCATGTCCTACCATGCTGATCCATTAGTTCTGTCGTCAGCACTATTTTGTGCCTTTGTGCTGTTGCAAAATTTGTGAATTTACCACTGCCTCTGATGCTGTTGGCTGATGAAATTTCAGGCCTGAAGTATTTTGATATGAGGAATCAATGCCCAGAAGCAACTGCCTCCTTGTCTTGAGCTCTGCTCTTCAGTGATGGTGTGATAGAAAGCCATTAGACCTTCTATGATGTGGTACAGAATCACATATTTACCTTTTAATATTTTTGTGTCTTCTTTGCTTTTGACTTTGTGAGTTCCTGCACAGACTGACAGGACTACTTTCTGCTAAGATAAGGCCCTTTTCCAATACAAACCTGTATTATTGTCAAAGATGGAAGAGTGCTCAAAGAAGAAAGGGATGTGAATTCTGTTTTGTTAAATGCTTGGGACTGATGATGGTATCTGGTTATGGACTCCCTACTGAATCAGTGTATAAAATTTTGTGATCATAAGGATCCATTTGAAAATTGGAGCCTTACAAGGAAAACTGACACTGGAGATGTGGGCTGCTTTTTGCTTTTTCTATGCAAGAAGGTAGA
Organism: Trochalopteron elliotii; assembly: GCA_024734555.1. Taxonomy (NCBI): domain Eukaryota; kingdom Metazoa; phylum Chordata; class Aves; order Passeriformes; family Leiothrichidae; genus Trochalopteron; species Trochalopteron elliotii. The sequence goes on along the minus strand of JANPWX010000097.1, from coordinate 1,313,673 downwards.
GATAGTGGGTATCAAGGTAATTTTACATGGCAGTCAAGGAAAAGCAAAATTTGAAAAAAGGTGCTCATCAGTTTTGTTTTCAAAGGATCCTGTTTCAAATTGAACTGTCTTTGAGTTATACAATGCAAAGAGGGTGAGCTGGGGACATGCATGAAAGGAAGAATCAGCTGCTATATGATACAGTTGGCTGTTTCCTAATGTTTCTTAATGAACAAGAGAATGAGACTGGGCCTTAAAATAGAATTTGGGGGAAGGTGGAGAGAATAAAGTTCCCTAAAGCATAATTAACTAGAGAGACACTTTTCTATACTCATTTATATTAATCTTCAAAAGTGAGACTAAAAGTAGGAGAAAAATACAAAGGAACTAGGGTGAAGTAATTTTCTCTACTTTCTTAATACTTACAAATTAAGTCTTGCTTAAAAAATAGGAAAAGAAAAGAAAAGGTTGACTTCAAGGAAGGGCCTTCAGGGTAACAATATAAAATTATATGGATATTTAACTGCTCTGTATCATGGTGCCATAATTAAGACAAAGTACCTTACAATTATGCCTTCAACCAGGTTAATGCATACAGTTTGAATTCAAAATTAATATATATTAATTTCAAAGAAGATTAAAAAGAACCCCAAACCACAAAATCCCTGAAAGACATATATTATAAATAGATTAACAATATCAGTTTAAAATTAAGAACCTTGTTAAACAGTGTCTCACACTATAGACAGTGTAACAATTTGTTTGCATGTCTCCTTCTGGGAAGACAGTTAGCAATATTTGTCATCATAGACCTTTTATCAAAGCATTAAAATGCTGGCAAAACAGTGAGCTCTCTCTATGTTTTCACACAAGTTTCTGAAATGGGGATGCCGAGTGAGGTAACATAGAGCTTGCCATGAAATGAGAATTTTGTTCTAGCTGTCAAACTCCAGCATATGTAGAACATTAAGAATCTGAAGGTTTAGCAGTATGTTTTGTGATGAACATACACCTCTGATCACGTGTCCTCACTATGTGATCCTGGTGTTTCACAGTGGTTACACCACTGGGTGTGAGCACACTGTTCAGTCAGGTGCTGACGCTGAGAGGTTTGGGCATCTTCATTGAAGACTAGGAGCTGGGTAGTTGTAAAAGCGAAGTCTTTTACTGCATGGCTAAATCAATCTCACTAAGGCAAAGTTATTAGAGTCCACAGCAGTGTGCAGAAGCCTTCTAACATAAAGTTTCTAAGTTACAAGCAGAAACAGCAACAGCAGCAGTGACAGCACTCCTAATCTGTGTCCCATAAGCGCTTTATCAGTAGCAGCCGCAGAAGTAACAGCAACAGTGGCATTTGTGATGTTTCATGAGCCTCTATGTGTGTGTGTGTTAGCATCCTCAAATAGTGCATTTTTATTCTATTTTTAGCCTATCAGGTACTTACATGAATTTTTTACAGTCTTGCTGGACCACTCCTAAGTTAAGATTGATGTGCAGCAATATCCGTAGATTCTTACACAAATTCTACGCACATAGTTCTATATGTTCTATCTAGGAATATTTCGCAAGGCTACATTATTTTTGTTATGACTAGAATTTAACCAACTTTGCAAAAAGCAATATTACTTGAACTTTAAACTAGGCTTTAGGGCTTCTCTTGCTAGCTTGCATTTCTACCTCATGTCTGTGTGGATTTATGTATTTTAGATTTTTCTGAAGGTTCTAATTCAATCATCTCATTTCTGGGCACTCCTGGACCTGTGTGGATTTGGCCCAGCAGGATTCATACTCCAACACTATGTCCCTTCCCTGGGGTGTCTCTGATTTCTGTGTGATCCCAGAGCTCTTACACAGGTGAGCTCCCCTCCTAGTCTGCCAGTCCTGCTCAAAGAACTTTGGGGCTAAAACTTCAATCAGCCTCTTGCTCACATCTACTGCTAGCAGGGAGCAACACCATCAAATCAGTTCTGACAAAGCTAAAAGGGGCCACATAGGGTGTTGCTCTCCTATCAGTTCATGTCTGTTTTTGGACATCCTATATAGGAAGAATGCGTGTGCCTGTTTTGAAAGATTTAGTGCTAAGTATCTTCACTTAAATCCTCCTCCACTGGCAATAACCTCCTTCACTTGGGAGCTGGCTGGCATCACTGTGCCAGCTCTTTGTCATTTTTTCACTAACTCATGCCTGTGGATTTGGGGGCTGCTGGAACTAGAAAACCTGGGGTGTTAGACAGCTGGTAAATGATTTCTGAGTGTGTTGGAAGAGCCTAAATGATGGAATTATACCTTTAAAAAAGTAGAGAAGTGTGAAAATTTTGGGGAATTTGGGCCAAATTCTCTACTAAATCAAAACTCTGGCATCAGTTTAAAACTGTGTCCCTTAAGTTTTTAGTCAAGGATTATGCCCTACTTCCCCAGCTTGACATCTTTCTAAAATTAAAAACTGTTTCTACTGATCTAACATATGCTTAACTGGACAAAATTAAAGGTTAGGTTGCAACTGGAGTGTCTGCTCTCCTGTATCTCAGTTCAGTCTGTTGCAGTTCCAACTGAAAAGATTTAAAATAAGGTTCCTGAAAGTATTTCTGTGCTAAAAGTTTGTCACTTCTAGAGATCCCTGGTGACACTAACAGTGAATATCACCTAGATAATACTATGAAGATAGATGAAAGGAAGAAAAGAATACAGGGTTCCTCCACTCCTTGTGCCGGAAAGATAAGTGCTTGTTTCTGTGTGGGTGAGCAGAGAACTTCACGGAAGTTTCTGTCACCACAGTCGTCAGTGATGAACGACAATCACTGATAGTATGCTCTCTGAACTAACTGAAGAGAATCAGACCTACCATGACAAGACACTTCTTAACAAGGACCTACAATTATAGTGAATATGGGATAAGTTTTCACTTGGGTGTAGCTAGTTGAGGTCAATGCTGTCACCTTAATCTCTGAGGGATTTGATGCAGCTAGGGAAGTTAAACTCTGAGGTGAGAGATACAGGGGTGTAACACTTCACTCTTGTTAATGACACAAAAATGGGAAATTGGGGTATGCCTTAAGTGCTTCTTGATTTAGGGACCCCAGCTTAAAGAAATGAAAGGCTAAAAAAAGTCTGACTCTGGATTTGGTCCATACATCCATTCCTTTAAAATGCAGCTTGCCTCAGTTGGTGGGGAAGAAGAGCTGCCTCTTCTCTCCCTGCTCAGTAGGTTGCTCTAGAAGCTGTGAAACTGCTCAGTGCTGCCCTGGGGGAGTGCTATCTTGCTATGAAAATGAATTCATAAATTTGACATTTTGCTGGAAGCGACAGGTGGTGTCTGTGAGAGCCTGACTGGCTGCCATCAGTTTGCCTGATGGATTGACTCCCATCACTGCTGAGCCAAAATTCATTGATTTTGCTCTTGCCCTTCCTTGGGATGACCTTCTCAAGAGGGAGACTGTACTGATTTTATACTTCCCCCCCACACTTCAACTCATCCCTGATCCCTTTTGTTTATTTCCTTTCACAATAAGTCAGCTTCCTTAATCTCTTCTAATTATAGATTGAAGATAAGGGAGGTAAGTCAATGGGCTGAATAGAAGAGCAGAGTGTACAAACAGCAGCTCTTAGACAGGAGAATCAGAGGTTGTTCCAGCTTCCCATAGTTGGAAACTGATGCATTGTCAGAAAAATTGTACCATTGTCCCCCTAAAATATTGTCACGAAGAGGAGAAAGTGGGAGTGGGCGGGAACAGGGTAGACAGTGTAGAAGCAAAAGCCTTTGGAGTGAATGCAAGATCAAGTCAACTCAAAAGTTGGTGTGTGGTGCTAGGGGGCTGTTTCTTTCATTAAAAACAATAGGAAAAAAATGGTTTAGAAAAGGGCAGTGCCAAAAAGATAGCTTGCAAGGCTATTTGGTCCTTTCAGGATCACCTAGTGGGGGTGGTGCAAGAGGGCTCAGCTATCCTCTATAGCAGATAACATGTTACCTTGAACAATTTTAGTCTAGTAAGCTGACTTTAATCTAAAGCAAGGTAAGGAGATGGTCTGAAAGCAGGGAGCATCTGGTCTCTGGATGCTAATTTGGCAGGAGTACATACAGTGGAAACTGCAACTCTTTCTCAGGTTTTTCTGGTAATAGTATGTCTGCTGCTATGACAGAATCCACAGTTTACCTAGAGACAAATGGGTGCTTATAAGAAGGGAAGGTAAAAAACATGCGAATTTAAAAGAGAAGTCTGTTTTTTCTTTTTTTCTTTTTTTTTTTCCTGTTTCTTTAAAAACCATTCAAATTCAGGCAAGTTGTAGCTTAAGTTTTGCCATCTGTTAAGTGAAAGTAGTGATGCTTGCCAATTCAAGGCTTTAGGTCCCATCTCTGCCAGGGATCTGAGAGTTGACAATGTGCAACTACTATAGTTGTTGTAACTACACTACAAATAATTTTTAACATATTTTTAAGCAACATGTAAAACGTATTGAGTGTAAGCCCATCCCAGCCCAGCAAAGTCGCTATTTTGTCACATGTCAGGAATATTTTGAGCAACTTCTTCACAGAACAAGAAGGTGGGGGGGGGAGGCCTGGTATGGAGGCTGTGGGTGGGGAGAAACCTGGGCAGGCAGGGATAGGACAGCACAAGAAAGAAGGAAATGGGGAATATAAAAGAGAGGGAAAAGCAATCTCCTTCACCCCAGATGGTGGGTTCCTAGTCCTTGATTTCAGTTAAAAGGAGCTTGTGGATGGCCTGTAATGGTGCATAGAGAAATCTTCACAAGTCTGAATATGAAGAGCACTGAAGAATGGTCTGTGGGAAAGGAACTTTGGTGTGCTGCTACCAGGGAGGAGAGTGCAACCCCCACCTCTTACCATTGAGTTGTAATGGAGGATATGGGGGAAGGTGCATGCTTCAAATCTGAGTCCAGAAAAGACAGGGCAGTATGGGGTATCCCTTCTGCACAGTGTCAGGAAGAATGTTTGTAAGCAGACTGTGGAAGAATGGATGGGTGAGAGGAGTCCTGAGGCTTAAAGTACCAGAGGGGATGTGACTCCCAAGGCTCCTCTGCCTGTGTTGCTCATTACTCTGATCCCTGCTAGACAAAGAGGTGCCAAAATCCCCTGATCAAGAATGTTCTCGTGGGACTGCCAGTTCAGTGTCGCACAGTGAGGAGGTGTAAGATGAGCCGTCTGCAGTTAGGAATCCTTTTCCTCACTGAACACCCACTGACTGGTCATTTCTGTCATACATTTACATCTGCTGCTGCTTCTTGGTTTGAATCCAGACTAAAAGGCTGTAGGTCACTTATTAGTACCTACTGAGTCTTGCTGACACAATGATGGCATAGAGCAGGGAGAGAGCTTTCTGTAATCAACTACTTCATTTCAACATGTGGTGGTAAGATTTTTCATGTGGCAGTAGTTTCAGGATCCAAACTCTGATGATATCATGCATTTTCTAATGTTTTTTCTTTTTTTTTCTGTTTTTTTCCTTTTAAAATAAGGGGCTGAAGCCTTTAATTGCTTGGTGATAGGATACTTAATATGGTACAATCCCAAGTTTGTAATGACCAAAGTGTAGTTAGCCAGCTCTTTCAAATCACCAGCATAACTCAAGGAGAGCCTAATGTTCTACTCAGTGAAATACAGACTGTCTCAGCATTACCTTCTCTGGAAAACTGTAAACACCATATTGCAGATGTTACATTCAATTCAACGCTGTCTGAAATGATTGACAGCATCTGCTTCACAGAGGCCCAGGACAGAGCTAGCATGAACACTGTATTACCTTGTGCTCAAAAAACCTCCACCCTGTCACTGAGAATGTTATTTGAGGGAGCCCATACTGTGTGGTGACTTTGATTGCATTGCAGCTGCCTTCAGAATGTACTTTCTGTAGCTAAGGGACATAGGATTTTCAGTCTTAGAGTTTCATCAGATTTCTTGAGCAGCCTGTCTCTTCCCAACCCAAAGGTAAAAAGTCCCTCTGACAGCAAAGTTGAAAAAACTGGAGAAAGTGTATTTGGGTTTGTGCATTAGAGACAATGAATGACTAGTCATTTATAATTTATGGCACTTCTGAAAGGAAAAGAGAGAGAAACCTAACTTTTAATTAGAAACTTTCCAAGGAGAGAAATAGTTGTCTGTTTGCTAAAAAAAAGAAATTCGAGCATGTCTACCTGGGCAACTGCTAGCAAACTTTTTTTCTGTTTTGTGAGGAAAAGCAATGTAAAATCCCAACTAACAAGCTGATATGGCATTTCAGTATAATGAAACCTGATGGGTGATGTGCTTGGGTCATCCATAACTGATATTGTTCTTCTACTGCATAAAAAACATGGTTAAAAAGTAAAATTATATTTTTTGTGTGGGGCAGTGGGAAGTTGAAAGGAGGTTACCTGTCTTCTTGCTTTTAATGGGGAGAAGAAAGGTAGCAATGATGGACACAGGAGCTTCTATAGCCTTCTTCATGGAAGAATAGAGAAGCCTGGATGTCGTGCCCCTCCTCAACTAGAATAGTGGGGGATGTGGGATTGGATGGGTGAGGGACTAGCTACATATTTAGCAACAGGAAGGGATATTTTAAAGAAATTTTTGTTGTATAGATGAGATTTTTTTTTGTTGCAATAATAATTAAAAAAATCCTGGACCTACAGGGGTGTTTACCTCCCTGGACATGGGAATAAAGGAGGAGAGAGTGCTGCTGGTGGATCTCTTCTGCAGAGTACTTGTTTTGAAAGAAAAGTCGAGCAGATCCGGTGGATTTCTTGAGTGACCTTGAGCTTTAAAAGAGAGCATCTACCTTGTGTTTATCTTAAACATACAGTTCAGCTGAGAATGAATGACCACAGCAAGCTGAAAAGTAGCATGAGTAAGCTGGCTGAATGTTATTTGCTGATTTTCCTAAACAAGTAGAACAGAAATTGTTAGAGCTATGTGAGAGATGACCTGGAAATACATTAAATGTAGTCAGTGGAGACGAAGTTGGGAAATGAAAAAGAAATTTAATACTTGCTTGGCTGGGGGAAAATAAAGTTCTCTAATTACCCTAACTGCTTTGGTAGAAATTAGGTCTCTATGACTTCATGGTTGAAACTGCTGTAAAAAACCCCTATAGCTTCAAGTAAGGGGATTGAGGGACCCTACTTGCCAGGCACTAGAATGCCCTGGGTGAAAGAGAGGGAGAAATGCTCCAGGTCCGATCTGGTGACTGGTATATCTGCTGAAATCTTTGGTGCTGACAGCTGTGTGCTTTGATGCAATTTCAAAGCCCAGCTTATGCAGCTCACAGGTGCTTCTGGTCATAGTGTGGCCCCTTCCCTGGGGTGCTGAGAGCTGATTCAGAGTGCTATCAAGTAACCATCCCACCTGTGCTACTGTGAAAGGACAGCTGAAATGTGTCTGCTAAGGCACAGAGGGGAAGGAGTCCCCTGGCAGTGTCAGCAGTGCTCCTCATGGGCATGCCTGTGTAAGGAAAATACATGGCTATGCACACACAGGGTTTCCCTGGGGGAGACAAAAATGCAGTGGGAGCCTCTGTATGGTTGTTGAAAGAAATGTTTTTCAGCACCCTGTGAAGACATGATACCTTGTCTGGGTCTCAGAAAATTGTCTCCTGCCATCACTACTTGGGTGATGCATCTTCTCCTCCCTCTCTCCATCACAGAGCATTTTGGCTTCTTAGAGCAGAGATTGCACCTTTTGTCAGACTGATGGAAAGCTGAGCTGTTTATCAGAGGAACTAATTCTTGAGATTTTGTTCTGTCCTGTGTGAGACAGTAAACTTGAGAGTGCAGAAATCAGCTAGGCTTTTGCTAGAGGAAGAATGGCTAGTTTCAGCTCTGTGTGTTGGGTTTTGTTTGTTTTGCCCATTTGTTATCTTTGTTGCATTGCCTCCATGGAATTCATCTGTGGTCTCTGTGTGTGCAGGAGTATCTGTATATGCTTGCTGCAAGATTCATCACAGACGTTCTAATAATTTTAGAGTGCTCTGGTAATTTAGATCCATTTGAGGTAGTAAAGAATGCATTATCTGTCATTTGGAAAAATTCTCCTCTGTGAAAAATTATCTTGCTGGCAGGTGAGGTTGCCAGAGTCAACATATATCCTAACTTGCTCACCTTCTTTCCCTTGAAAAACCAATGCTCTCTGAGTGGCACATAAAAGGTATTTGAAACTTCAAAGACCTCATCTGCATAGCTAAACTCACCTTTGTTTTGCTTTATGATGTTAAAGCAGGGAAGGCAGAAGAGTTTTATGTTGAAAATCTGTCCTGCAAAGTTTTAAATTAGTCCAGACTGCTCAGAGGCAGGGTTAACAATCAATTCTTTTGTATACAATAGATACATTCAATAGGATGTAATTTTGAGAGGAAAAAAATTAAAATCTTCAAAACTATAAAAGTCACCTATGGCAATAGGTTGATCATTAGAAGATTGTTTAATACTTCGATTTTTGCTTTGTTTTTCTAACAGCAGTTTTCTGGCTAGAAAAAGGATAAAAATAACCATGAAGATAACTTCAACTCTGAATTTGCACGTGTAAATTGAGACTTTCCTCACCTACTGTCTCAGTTCCTCAAATATATGTACATCCACTCTCTTTCTCCTTGCCCCTAGCTGTATTTGTCTGGAGGTACCAGTTGCAAGGAAGCTATGGGAATCCATTTCTAATTCTGCCAGGCAGCAGGTGGAGAATTAGCATAGTGACTTTCATTATTGGAAGCAGGAGGCACTGAGGATCTGGATCCAGAATCAGACATTTTAGTGAACCTGTATAACAAATGGAGGGCCCCAGAGATTTACTGCTGTCTAGTGATAAATTGCTCTCCCAGTTTTTCTCTCAGCAGTTTTGGACTGTAGTTTCAATCTAACACAACAAAATAAGTTAGCTGGAGTCAAGCAGGTGCTTTTAACTTAGGCATGTGGAGATGTGGGAAGGGCTACAGGAGCTAATAGCTGGGCAGTGTGTTCCCTAGACCAGCTGCAGCCTGCCCTGGGTGGGTGCTGAGCACAGGCAGCTGTGACTGAGGTGAGGCGTGGTCTGGGAGTCCTTCTGCCAGCAAGAAAATGAAGTCTGTCAGAATGAGGTCCTGCTCTGCAAATCTGGGGACCTGCAGGTCTAAGCTTTTCTCTCCACTTCTTTCTCTGGTCACAGGTAATTCCCAAGGTCTCTGTTCCCCTTTCACCAGCTGCAAAGTGAGGAAAGTATTATTAGCTTGTCTCACAGGCCTGGAAGATAAATTCATTAATATTTGTGAAACATCAGATACCATAGTGATGAGTGCCACACAAAAGCCCATGAGGAAATGAATAATTAGGTATTCAGAGCAGGGAATGGATGTTATGCAGTAAATAAGGTGAGACTACATGTTGAATGAAGAGGATGAAAAGAAATATTGAATAGCTAATTTAGTCCCAGAGCAACATCCAGCTTGTGCACTGATTGAAGAAAGGGTCATGTGGAAACTTCCTATGCAATTGCATTATAAAGATTGTATTGTACATATGTATACCAGAGGTCTAAAGTAAGGTCACATGTACAGCATTAAATGTGACGTTTTCCTAATATTTGATAGTTTACTCTGCATCCAAACTTTATTTTAATGTATGTCTTCAGTTTTTAACACAATTCATTTTAGAGAAGTAACAATGTTCCCTGAACAAAATACATTAGGAACTCATACTTCAGTCTTTATGTATTTTGGGATGGAAAACATGGTACATGGAGAAAACCTGCTGCCCTATAACAGTAATGAAAATTGGTTTGAATATGTACTGAGGTGCAAGTTACCTATCACATGCCCTTCCAGTAACAGGGAACATGATAATCTGACAAAGCACCAGTGTATTTAAACAGACTAGAAGTAAATTTCCTCCGGGTAACTGCGACTTTGAATTTAGCACCAAAGGAGTTTAATTGCTGTAATCTGGGTGTCAAAAGTTGACATTTACTAGGCAAAGGACTGTTCTTACTACAAAAGAGGAAAAGAACCTATGCCTGCTTATTATAAAGAAAGAAAAACCTGATTATATTCTGTTTGCTGGGTAAGGTAGTTAATTGTAGCGCTGCCAGTTTCCTTCACTTATTCCTATTGATAGGACCCACATGTACATCAGCTACAAAGGACTAACCTCTCTTTTTCACAACACTCATTCCAGTTAACAGATTTAACGCAGCTTCCTTTTGGAATGGATGTTATAACTGGATAAATAACAGCTGGATGGACTATTGAATTACTTTACTTAACTTTTTTAACAGTATGTATGCTGGAGAGTACTTGATCAGCTATGGCAACAAATAGTAATTGTTGAATAAATTTGACAAATAGTGATGAAATATGCCTAATACTTGATGAATGTGGCTCGGCAGGCCCCTCATTCTCAGTTGATTTTTGAAGTCTTTTAATTAGCTGGGAATGATTATTCTTTTTCTGTTAAGTGCATTTATAGGTTTCCCAACCCTAACTTTACTCCCTCATCTTTACCATATTTGTGTTCTGAACTAGTTTCGTCTTCCCAATCTGTGCTTTCCTCTCTCTAATCCATGTCAGGTTTGTTCTCTCCTCTTGTTTTTTTAACATTCTTAATTTCTTCCCTTTTCTCAAATTCTCCTTCCTGCTGTAAAACCAGTGACTCTTAACTCTGATCTGCATGTCTTGGAAAAATGCCACGTACTTCATAGTTGTGAACCACTAGGAAATAATGGTGTTGGCAGTAGTCAGAAGCTGTGTTTAGATAAGAAATCACTCCTTTCACTACAGCCTTCTGGGAAAGGACACTGAGGTCTTCATGATAGTCATGAGCTACTTGGATATGTTACACTACTGCCTTGACTGGGTGAAATCACCACCAAATTCCCTGTTTTGGTTTATACACACAAGGCATTTCAAGTCTCCACTCCCATCTGCTTCCAAGCCATCTGCTGCTGAGTGAGTAGCTACAAGTAGTTGTCAGTTTGTGCCCTAATGTGACGGGGACAGCTCCAGTTTTACCTCCTCCCCATATTTGTGTTTTGCTGTCCCTTTAAATGCTCAGTGTTCCTTACTGCAGCTCCGCAGGGAGCTTCCTCAAACTACAATGCCAGCCCTGTTTGAACACCACTGGATTCCTTGCTCTTTGGTGTTCTGGAAAACACTGGCTGCAAGTGGTAAAACCCCGAGTGCTCTCCACTTGGTGGCTTGAGAAACATCTGAACAGCAAGACAAGTCCTGGAGCACCCCTGCTGGAAATACTGGGAAATGAGAGTGCTTTGTTTTCATGCCGGCATGGTTTTCTTGACAGTGATAAAAAGTTAAAAACGTTTCTTTTTGTTGGTTCATTTTTAATTGGCAAACTTAGTCTCTGCAGAAATCAGAAGCAATTGTCCAGGTAAGATGTATGTCTAATTTGCTACACGGGTCTTCAAGCTGTATTGCCCTTTACTTTAATTCTGTGTTTAAAAGGTAGTTTTCAGCTCTTTTGTTTCACTCTATCTTTTGCAGGTAATTAGCGATTGCTTTTATTCCCGTAGAGGTGAGGAAAGAGGGCAAAGCTGGTACCATTGAGCTAAGTAAATTCTCTCAGTGAAATTAGGGCAGAGCTGGGATCGGACTACTCTAAGTCCCCAGGTGCCGGGTCAGTGTTTTGCTCACAGCTTTGTTTTCTTCCCGGGGTGAGATACTTCATGGGTCAGGTGCATCTCTAGGATTTGTCTTTAATGGTGACAGCTACTCAGCTCATTCTGCTGCTGCCTGTGCAGAGTGGGTATTTAAAACTAATGCTTCAGTGTATCCTTCTTCCAGAAAACCAGCGTTTACGTAAAGATCTGGTAAAGTCTAAACTCTGTAAGTGCCTCACCTTAAAAGTTTTTGAGAGAGCAAGCATGGTGTTCTTGTGAAGTGAAAGTTTCTGGACGGGGAATTTGAATTGTTTTTCGTTTTACTTCCTTAGCTGAGCATAAACCCAGTACAGTGCTGGGCAGTTGACAGGCACCCATGATTGCCCTGTTTAGTGGATAGTGATTTTTTTCAGTTGGTTTTCTTTTATTAATCACTTAGTAGCTGTAGTGATTCCCCCAAGCTGATGCATCCTTGTAACTTACGAAAAAGCAAATAAGAAAGAAAACACTTTCTGTTGTCTGAAGACATATTGATCATCTTGCTCTCCACTGACTGACTCAAGTGTTAGCTGCAATCAAAACCAAAGCTTATTATTTTGGTTTGATTTCTTTTTAAAACTAAGGTTGTTTGTGAGTTTTAGATACAGCTCCTACTTTTCTTGCATTATAGAAATATGGTAAAGACTTTCTTATTTTCTTTTTTTTTCCCTCCCTCTGTTATAATGATAATTTTCTGTAGAACAAAGAAATATTTAGTCTGGTTATTTATTTTTTTTTTCTCTGGACTGATTTGGTGTTGATTTTGCATAGTTAGTCATTATTAAAGCATGAAATTAATAGCTAATATTGTTAACACAAGTTTGCACAAAGTAAAATAGAAAATACAGTTTTGCGTTGATTTCAAACTTGCTATCTAAAGGGAGATACTGGTGTCTGATATTTAAAAATTATGTGAGAAAATTACAGCATCTGAAATCAAGATAAACTTATTAAGATAAACACCTTTTTTTGCTGATCTCTATGGCCTGTAAGAGACAGGAGGAGAGCCTGATTTTATTTGTGGGTGAAACTGAAAAATTTCTAGGAAGCTGAACATGACAAGAGCACACACAGTGGACGGTCTGTAATGAGGAGTTATCTGCCTATAGTTATTATAAATGTGTCATCTGTATGTGTGATTGGGCTCCATAACATTTTGCAGAAGTGCCTATTATGCACCTGTTATGATTTTGCTGTTTATAGTGCAAATTCCTCACATGATGCTTAGATCTTTAAAGATAATATGGATGAAATCAGTGCTCTGTGTTGAAACACTCCCACCATCACCTGGGGTGAGCTGGTAGGCATGGTCTCTACACACAAATTGTGAGTTCCAGAATTTTTTTTTGTCTTTTTCTTTTCAATATTAGCATTCTCTTTTATATATGAAATCAATCTTCTGATTAATCTTTCTTAATAATTAAGTAGTGTAGAATTTTTCTTGGTTGTGTTTTATTTCTGAGACTTTCATTACAATAGTGCATACAGCACACAGACTTGACTGATGCACAGAACAAGAAATCTCTATAGCCTTCTGTGCTGTAACATTGTTTTAGGTGTTTGACTGCTGCAGGGGAATCTACAACCTTACCAAAAGCTTGTATGCTCTAGAGATTATCCACCAGCAACAATTTTGTTTTATATACTCTGAGAGGTGGGACAAAAATTTAATGTGTCATCCTTTGCTTACAAGGAATTTCTTTACCATTTTTGTAATTCACTGTGTAGAATCGGTTCTGATAGTAAGTGCCTTTTGGAAGCACAATGGAAATTCAATAGTGCAAAAGACACTCCTGTCAAACCTCCCTCTCTTGAAAAACAAACAACAAAAAAAACCATCCCAAAAACCAAAAAAAACCCCAAAAAACCCCAAACCAAAAAACACACACATACACACAAACCCCCCAAACAAAAAAAACCCACCCCAAACCACAAAACCAACAAAAAAAACCCAAACCAAAACAACAATAATTTCCCCACAAGCAGAGGCTGAAAAGGAATTCAGGGTCCTTTGTTTTGTACTTGAAGAAAAGATCACTCAGCAGTATGGGTGGGGAAGGTGAAAGTTCAGAGTTGTGACATGGCTTGTGGTCACAAACCCATGTCCTATTCTCTTAAGAGAGTCCTAATACCTTGTCTGTAAATGATTCTGGATCATTATAATTTGCTAACAATATCTTCAGATTCTGGGGTCCACAGAGGAGCTATTCTCTCTGAGTGCTCATTTCAGTCACTACCTTGTTCAATGAGTATTTGTTGCATGTCTTAAAGGTGAAGTCCTGTGCAGAGGGGTGCCATAGGGAGTTTCTAGGCCCTTTGTGATTCAGATAACCTCTCTAATGATCTATTGAATGGACTTTCCATAGACAGTTTGTTTTATCATTTATGTCAGAGCTAGGTTTTAAAAAACTTTGATTATGCACATTGTCCAGCCTGTTGAGTGGAAGTAGACGAACAACACTGGAATTAACCACCTTGGCAAGTGAGTATTTTTTCTAATTGAAAGAATGAAACTGCAAATGAATCTCCATAATTATGATTTTTGGAGTGCTTTAGTTATTGATTGAAGCAGAAAGAGGACATGCTGAAGTGCTGTGCTTTCTTTTCTTTCCTCTGTCCTTTTCATTTTGAAGGAGGGTGACAGTCAGTACTGTAGGTTTGCAAGAATTGATCCAATGGTGTTGCAAAGGCCATGTGCTCTAGACTGAATCCCTCCGTCCTCCATCTGCCATTCCTCTTTATTGACTCCAGGACAGTGAAAAAGTGAACCAGATATGGAGTCACTCAGTCTTGCCAGAAATGGGATTCTCTGTACGAGCAAATGCAACTCTTAGGTCTGGGGAACTTTGTGGAAAAGAGTTGTACTTCTAAAGTTGGTGGCAGCAAGGCAGGCAATCTGGGGACTTCAGTTCTAGGCTTTTAAATCCCACTTTAATCCTACTGCTAAACATAGAATCCTTTTGTGGATTTGGGCTTAAGTCCTTTCTAGCAGGAAGGACAGTTCAACACTGAAATTGATTTTATTTAACAAGGTTGTGTAATTTCAATTATCAGATGTTTTTTAACTTGTATTAGAGGTCTGTCATGATGGATTTATATAAAGTAGACTGTCTTGGAGCGGGGGTTGAACAGGACAGGAACTTCAGGTCACTTCTAGCCCTACTTTCTGAAGTCTACACTTAGAATACAGCGTTAGCTGTTCTTCTGTTCTGGCACGAATGGTTTGTGGTTGGTTTGTTTCTGTGGAATGTAGGTTGAAAATCAAGAAAATCTGCTGAGCTTTATTGTTGGTCTCTCAAGCTTTGAAGTCATAAAGTAAGCATGCAAGGTTGTCATAAAATTGATCTGAAGACTCTATTTCACTGTTTACTGCAGGACACATGTTCCATCCTGATTTATATGCTATGAAGTTATGCTTAGGTGTATTCCATGCTCTGGAGCAAAGCCACTGAGACCAATTAAGTTCTCTGGATTAATGAAGATATAACTGAGGGTGGAATTTGACTCACTGACTTTTCTGGGACTGCATAAATATGAATCGGGTATGGTTTTGTTCATACAAGTGTGGTTGAATCCAATACTTAAACGCATATGTAGCTGAATACAAAAATACTGTGTGAGATCCCTAGGCTAAGAGTGACTACTGTAGAATGAACAAAAACCACTGTAACTGTCCATTGTCTGGAGAAAAATCTTATCAGGTTTGCTTGCTTTTCTTCCTGCAATATATGGTCTTAACTAAATGCTATAGAGTTATTTTCAAATGTGTCTCCTTCAACATACCTCCTTGAAATTCTATGAGAGAAAAACTTTTATTAAATAAGTGGCTGTCGTCCACAAGTTCTTTAGAGTAAAGAGGGAAGTACAAAATTTTTGACTACCTGTCCAAGAATAGAGTTGAAAGACAAACTGCTGGTAATGGTGCAGTCAGGATTAATTAGATTGGCTATGCTCCTTAAACTGTAGCACTGCTGCCTTGTGTTTGCCCGGTATCAGAAAGTGAGAAGTATCTAGCCTGGTCAACAGTTGATAGATAAAGGCACATTTGCAACTTAATAGGCAGCACTCTACGTTAGAAAATGCAATTTTGGTTGTTTGAGTTCTGCTGCTAATCTCTAATAAGGGAAAAAACTTGTCTGTGACCATTTTAGTTGCTAGAAATTCATGCCAGTCTTTATAAAGTTTCTTTGTTGTCTTGAAAATTCTGTATATAGAGAACTGATTAAAAATTAGTTCATACACAAACACATGCACTTTAAATCTGGGACCTAGGTGTCCCTTTTTGTGTGCCAGTGTGCTAACCTAAGTGTGAGAGTTGATGTGAGATAAGCTTCTGCTATTGTTCTGTCTTGTACAGTGCAAGATCTAGACTATTAAGAATTTTAAAATTTCAAGATGTGTTTCCTAAAGATGAATTCTTGAGATATGCTGACTATTACTGCCTTCCATTTTAATTGACTATAAAAAGTAATGGAATTATTTAAAAGTGGAACTGTTTTTCTCCAATGGTGGAATTCAAATAGCTAGATATTCTTCCCATCTCTCTGTGGCAGACTGACCCTGAGAAGGCAACAGATGTCCACCAAAGTTGCTCTACCACTTAGCTGGATAGAGGAGAGAAGGTTCATGGGTCAAGATAGGGACAGATCTCTCACACATTATGGGCCAGGGAAAACAAAACTTGACTTGGGGAAATTAGTTTAATTTATTACCAATCAAATCAGAGTAAGACAATGAGAAATAAAATCAAAACTTAAAACCACTATTTCCCTCACCCTTCCCTTCTTCCTGGGCTTAACTATCTCCTCCCCATCAGTGCTGGCACAGGGGGAATGGGCATTGTGGCAAGTCATCGCATATTGCTGCAACTCCTTCTTCTTCAGGGGGAGAATTCTTCACACTCTTCCCCTAATCCAGTGCCATGTCCCTCCCATAGGAGACAGTTCTCTATGAACTTCTCCAGCGTGAGTCCTTCCATTGGCTGCAGTTCTTCAGAAGCTGCTCCAGTGTGGGGCCTTTCCACAGGGTGCAGTCCTAGAGGCACAGCCTACTCCAGCATGGGACTCCCAGGAGGTCATGGGTTCTGCCAGCAAAACCAATGCAGTGTAGGCTCCTGCCTCCACAGATCCACATCTCCTGCCAGTATTCTGCTCCAGTGTGGGCTTCTCACAGCCTCCTCTGGGCATCCACCTGCTCTGGTATGAGTTCCTTCATGGCTTGCAGGTGGATTTCTGCTCCACCACAAACCTTCATGGGCTGCAGGGGCACAGCCCTCTCAACCGTGGTCTGTACTACAGGCTGCAGGGAAACCTCTGCTCAAGCACCTGGAGCACCTTCTCCTCCTCCTTCACTGACCTTCATGTCTGCAGAGCTGCTTCTCTCACATACTCTTAACTCTCTTTTCTTTGGCTGCAGCTGCTGTTGTACAGCAGGGATTTTTCCCCCTTCTAAACTATGTAATCCCAAAGGCGCT
The DNA here is from genome assembly GCA_024734555.1 of Trochalopteron elliotii. NCBI lineage: Eukaryota > Metazoa > Chordata > Aves > Passeriformes > Leiothrichidae > Trochalopteron > Trochalopteron elliotii. The sequence goes on along the minus strand of JANPWX010000097.1, from coordinate 1,296,616 downwards.
ACATCCCACTGATGGCCTTGACCAACAGCTGGTCCATCTTGGAGCCAGCTTGCATTGGTTCTGTTGGATGTGGGGGAAGTTCTTAAAGTTACTTCTAGAAGCCAACCCTGTAGCCTCATGCCACTACTAAAACTTTGCCTCACCAATCCAACACAGGCTGTGATTCTTCACCCCAGATCATTTTATATCTTCCCCTCCATGTGTTCCTAAGATACCAGCCTTCTTGTGTGTGCTTTTTAAAACAGCTTAATGATAAATTACTGTCTGTCTGAGATCCTATTTGCTGAATTCTTTCCAAAGTTTGATTTAACATATAATGATGGCGAATCCATTGTGAAGAGAGTGAAAATAAAAACTTTGTAAACTGCAGCACTAGCTGAGCACTGCTAGCAGAGGTGAAAGAATGCCCTATTTAGACTTTGAAGCTCTTTTTCTGCAGTTCAAATGAAATTCCTTGGGTAGTGCAGTCCCTCTTTTCCACAACTCTGCACTATTTTGTGACTGGACAAGACTGTGCTCTAACTAGATAGATTCTACTTAGGCTTGAACAGATACCAAACAACTGGTGAAAGTGCAAAATTCTGTGTGATGACCTGAAGAGGCATGAGATTCCCTCTTCAGTGGTATTTCTGAGATGCACAAGTTCATTTTCTAGCTAGATCTTTTACCACCCCAAGCCCCGTGTCTTCATTGTTAGTCTGTCCTAATGTTACTTGCAAATGCTGTAGTGCTTCCCTCAGGACACCTGTTGTTCTACCTTGCACTTGCTGTACACTCATAATTAAAGGTGTACTATTCCTTTTTTCTTAAGCAAATTGCATCCACTTCCCAAGACTGTACAATCTCTCTTACTGGGTTACAGAGATGATGCTGGAAATGATGTGTGTCCTCGCACAGAAAAGTGAACAGGAGCCTGAGAGGGTGAAGTAGGGAAAAAGATTTATTAGTTATCTAGCGAGCCTCTTGGCCAATGCAAGGTAATCCTCTATTCATTTTCTTATACTTTTTTTCATCTAAATTTAGCCACCCCCAAAAAATGGGATTTCTGCCATTACTGCTGGAAGACTATAACAGGTTAATACATCTAGCACGAAAGAAGTTTTTCATGATGTTCAGTGTAAATTATTTCACAGATGAAATATACCTCGCTGTCAGGGAGCAGCCTAAATTTTCACTTTCTTAATTTCATCCCATTACTCCTCGTTATATCCCTTGTACCAATCTAAATAATTCATCACCCTTCTTAATGTTTATACCCTTCAAATATTTATAGGCAGTTATCACATCTCCCTTTAGTCAGAGCTTAGCTGAGTTGTTCATATTTAGACCTTTTAATCTTTCTTCATAAGAAAATCCCTCTACCTGAGATTGAGGGCCTGATCCTCAAAGGTATGTAGGTGCCTGTCATTGACTTGAGCAGAGTTGTGGCCTAGATATTAGTACCATTAGGCAGCAGGATTTTTCCTCCTCTCTGATTTACTACTAATTTGTCAGCATTAGATCCTAAGGAGTACAGAACTGAGTATGATATTCCGGGAGCATCGTGGCCAGTCTTCCGTGGTTGGCTGGGTCGTGCATCACTCCAGCATGCACGTCCCCCAGGGTGTGTTGTGCCTCTTTCTCTCACACAGAATTGGAGATTTGTATCTATGGTAGTCTTCAGTATGGCCCTTACTTGCCTTCTGGACCTCTATATTACAGATTTCTTACTAGTGAATTTGCTATTCTGTGTCTGAGAGTACATATACTTATTATAGATGCACACATACATACAAAAAATGGTACTTACTCCCCATCGTCTGAATGTAGATGAAAATTAAGAGGTTCTGCTGAACATTAATCTCAATATCACTACACTATATAGTTTTCCAGCTTTATATGGTGACATTAATCACTACTCTTTGTTTACAGATTTTTTCAAACAATTTATTGTCCATGTAACTCTGCTCACATCCAAGCCAATTTGAATTAAAATTGTAAGGCAGAATCCCTATATCAAATGCTTTACTAAAATCCAGCTACAGTAAATCTAGTGCAGGGCATATGTCATTGTTCTCAGTGGTCTCTTAGGTCCCTCAGGTATGAATTTTTTGTTTGAATCTTCCATTTTTGTCTTGTGCAGTATGAATTATTACTGGTGGTGATGGTTTCTGGGCTCCCACAACTGGAAATACTCTCTCATTCTAGTTAGAAATGGAAATAGCCATCCCATGTTTGAGCTCAGGATAGACTGAAATTTTGTTAAAGGATCAATTTCTGCCCTCGCAAAAGAATTTAGACACACAGGTGTAGGTCTGGAAACAGTCAGAGCTGGACAGATCAGCAGACTACCACATTAGTGGTAACGACTGCATTTTTGTGGGCTTAACATGAAATATTTTTAGGTTTTGCTCTTTTAGTCCTTTTTATCTAAATTAAGGAAATAGTTAAAGCAAATATTTTGAAATTAAAATTGAGTACTAGGTAAGTGTGTAAAAGCAACTTTGTTTTTGAGTGGATAAAACTAATAACCATATTTGAATGAACTTTAGAGCGATTTCTTGGCAACATCAAAGTTTTGTGTGAGTAAATATCTTTTACACAGCTCTACTTCCATTTTGTGTCTGGCAAACGTGAAATCAAATCTTGGCACTTGATACTGCTATTTTAGATGCCATAGTCCTGGTGTAGAGTGATGCTACGTCAAAGCCTGTATATCACCCACAAGCCTACCAGACTGAACTGTCTCTCCTTTGCTTGTTTTTCTGACAGTGTTTGGGTGGTGGATTTGGATTTTTTGCCTGAAAGGGCTTGATGCTTGTCAAGTCTGTAAAAAAACAACAAGACTTCAAAATATTACATGGTAGTAGCACCAAATTTGAATGGCTTTCCTAAGGCTAACTTAGCTCATCTATGTTATTTTTCTGGATGACCTTGTTTTATTGCAGGGAGAGCATTTCTCTTTTTAGTATTCAATACAATACATTTATCATATTTCCTATCCCACTATTTCACATTTGCTTATTCTGAATCTCATAATACAGATCGTCATCTACAGCAAAAGTATTTTTCTGAAGACCCCTTTCAATCTTCTACAGAACTGCTGTGCATTCTTTTGAGTCTTATACACAATTGCCTTCCAGAGGTATAGAATTTCAGTTTCAGTCTTGCCAACCTGGCTTGTTGTTAGTTTTTTTATTTTCTGGCATCACATGAATTCACCTGAATTCATTACATGAATTTTTCTGTTGTTTTAACTACTACCCAAAGAGTTATGTGCCTGTGTGATGCAACTATGTATATATGTGCCCTACCAGAGACACTGGTACTCTGCCTCTTTCTTTGCAAAGGGTGCCACATGAGGGACTATTTTAGGTTACATTATCAAAAGAAAGCTTTTGACTGTGTAAAACTTGGTCTTCCTTGGCAGTGTTGCCCATATAGTTCTCCTGAGAAATCTTTTTAAGTGTAGGCAAGCCACTTTGTGTGACCTTTAGCTGAAGCACAGTGAACAATACAGAAAACAAAACTCAGAATCTTCTATGAGACAATGAGCACTTAAAGGGGCTGCACGCTGGGCTTGGACCAAGCTGGATCAATCAGACTTGGGAAATAAGGAATTTTATTTTTTTGTCTTTTAAACAATAAGCAAAGCAAACAGGAAAGGAATAACATCTCCTAAGACTGATGCTCTACTACTTAATATCCACTTTTTTCCTATTATCATTTTATACCTCTGCAAACGTGTAATACTGGAGAATCGGGTCCATAGTAATGATTTTAAAAATGCCAACAGAGATGAAGTATTCAGGAATTAAGGGAATAAAAAGGATCTCACACATTTATAACTTTAAAAAACATTAAGATGAACTTCTTGCAAAGCCCAGTTTATTTCAATGTTATATTCTAAACTCTGAATAGAGTACTATATCTTTCCAAAATATGATTACTCAATTGGTCATTTCCTTTTTGTATAGGAACAGAATATCTAGGGTTTGATTTCATTAGGCTATTTTCTTTTACTGATTTGAATTCAAAACAGGTTATTTTCATTTAGTGATTTGAATTCAAAACTTTCAATTCTAATAAAATAGGAATGTCAGGAAGTTGATATACTTTCTACTCTCTTGTTAGAATAATGGTGTTAGCTTCCTTAGTTCTAGAAAATTAATAATGACACCAATTACTGATCTTGTGACAGGTTAAGAAGAATATTATCTCAATACATACTAGTCAGCTTGACCTTTTATTGACTTGACCTCTATCTTCTCTGAGAAACAAAATTAGGACACCTACATAACTTTGTGCTGTGATTTTGAAATTCTGATGTGGTTTGGATTATAATTTTGAAATTGGTAAAACAGTAATGTATCAAATCATTAATCTGTACTGGTAACACAGGCAGAGTTGAGACAGGCTTTGGTCAATAACCAATGATAACATAGCTGTTGGGGATTTTGGATAGGTTTTTTTTTTTGTTGTTTTTGTATAATTTTTGTTAAGTTTCACCTTTCTCTGTTTGCCTTTTATTTTTTAAAAGAAAATGCTCCTTTAGCAAAGAGGACCTGAACACAGGGATAAGCAAGACTTCCAGTCCAACAATGAGCGTGGGTTGGTTAATATTGTCTGAATTTCAATCCCCACTTCAACTATGCTCCAAAATACTTTTTCTTGCTTTCTTTTGGAAAAGACTGTTCTAGTTTGGGTTATGCTGCAGAAAATCTACTAAAAACCAGTTTAACAAAAATAAGTTCTATGTGGTGAAGATGAAAGTCTGCAAATAGTGGAGTGTAAACTACTACATTCTAAAATATTTTGTCAGAAAAAAGGTAGCTTGGTTCCCTGTAGGTCTTGTGGTAACACCAAGGTCATCTATCTCTCTACCTAATCTATGTATCTCCATTTTTCTGTTATCAGAGAAGGAGATAGACATGAAGGGGAGACATGGTGGAGCAAGTAACACATCTAATTATGTGGGAAAACAGAGGATTATGAAGACAAGTGCATCTGCCCTTGTGGGAAGGGCCATGTCTCCTTGAGAACACCTGAAGGTGTCTTCTAGTAAGAGAATGCCTACAAAAATAAAGTATAAAATTACCCCAAATTGAACCCTGCCTAGATTTGGGGAAAAACATATTGATGAAGACCATTTTTTCATGAAATATGTAGACTTTCCTCTACAGTATTCATAACAGTCACTAAAATATTGCTAATCTTGTTGACCTCTAAGCCTGATCTGTGTGAACAACGAAAGGTTATTCCTGCTATCACTCTTTCATCTGAAACAGCAGAGGTTTTTGTGACTGATATGGAGGTTACAACCCTACTGACGAACAGTCTGATGCCTTGGGATAAATTCTCTTTCGTACTTCGCCCTTTTAAAAACCATGGCAACCTCACACATGCACAACTCCAAGCAAATAAACAAACATATCCATGTGAAAAGACAGTGAAGCTGCAAAAAAACCTTGAGGTATGCGAAAACTAAAAAAATGTCAGAATTAATCGTTTTCGTGTGCTACAGTGCACACACACTTAATATAGCGGCCTACTTGTGTGTTCAAATACTGCCCTTTTCTTAGGATATCTGACTTGTATTTAGAATGGGTCTATCTAAAAGAGAAGTGAGGAAAATGTAACAAAGGACATTATTCCCCAGATGTGCTTTTCTTGTTGTTTATATTCTTTCAGGTGTGCTTAGTGAATCAGATAGGCAGTTGCAAGGAGAGAAATTATATTTTCTTGGGTTCTATCCTTGAGTATCAGGCTGTGGAAATGCACTTTCTTCCTCCTTTTGCCACGGAAATCCTGTATGATGTTAGGTGAGAGGATTTCAGGTCATTCTTGTCACATCTAGCAGGGAATTTTCCGCCATTTTTTCTTGCATGCCATTAACAGTCTAAGACGGAAGCATCTTCAACTGAATTACTTGGAGTTGTTCTATAAACATAAATAATGTTGTGCAGTATTGGGCACACTAGAAAAAAGTGGAGTCTAAACTCAACTGTGGAGTCTAAAGTCAGGTAACTTTTGTTCTTAACAAATTTGTGCCGCTGTTGCCCATCTTCAGAATGTAGGGAATGCTTCTGCTTCACTGTCCCACTTGCAGCACTTGTGAATGCTAAGTCCTTTTCAGGCCCTGCCATGGGCAGTTCCATAGAAAAGGCAAGGAAAAATTAATCACTGTGTTTTAGGAGCAAAGAGACAGACCACATGCGGTGAATAGACAGTACTGTGAATACCACAGTAATGAATGAATGATTGTTCAAACTGTCCCCACATTGACCAAAACATGGATCCTGCAGAAATATTAAAGCCACTGGCACTGAGAAATGTAGCAGAAAAGCTAAGGAACAGGAAGCTGAATGAAGTCACATATAATCGTATTTCTGCCATATAACTATATTTTGTGCCATTTTCATGGTTTTCCCTGCAACCTTTTTCCTTACAATTTTTTGCTGGTTATAGGCAATGCAGCAGGACTTCTTCTAAAGACTTGACTTCCCCAGGGCTTCTTGTAAGTTGTAATTGAGACTGGGATAACTCAAAGTTTTCAATTTCTAGACATTCAAATTGGATCCAGTGACAGAGTTAGAAAAATGAAACATTATGGATTAGTGGAGCCTAGCCCTGGGTATTCCATAGGAATCATTGAAGGCCTTCTGTGTTATTTCACCTAAAGCTAGAAAATCTTTTCTTGGGAAAGTTCATTTTGGTACTGAGAGATGTTTTTTCAGGTTTATTGCTAACAGTGGAAGAAAATTTAAGATTATTTTTTCACTTTTTTTTCTCATATGCATAACTAAAATCCACCACTAAAATTATGTGATAAGAAGAACTTCTGGAGCTGTATGTGTAGCAGGGTTAAAGACCTCCTATGACCTACTCACACAAGTACTTCTCTGAATGGTTTTTAATATGTCTGAGCATCCTACAATTTTTTTGGAAAAAAAAAACCCAAACCAAAAAAACATGATATACCAGAGTCAGGAGCATTCTGGACTTGTTTACTTCTATTTCATGGTGAGAAATTTCAAAGAGAGAAATTTCAGCCAAAAAAAATTGCAATCCATTTCCTGTGTAATGCAGTTGCTTCCATACTGGTTCACTCTTTTCTGGCATCTTCCAGCTTGACAGCTTATGAGCAGGAGTACCCACCAACCCAGGCTGCTTAAACACTGTATGGATTATTTCAGCTACGCTTAGCCTGTTGTATCCTTATTCTTACAGGGCAACATTTGACTCTGCCAGTGGTGCTATGGAGTTTTGTTGGCATTCTCATACTCTCTGCAGTATTCTTTTGGGTCAACAGAGTCTGCTCACCAATTCTCCCTATTTATCCTCCATGTTTTTTTAACCTTGGGCATCATTTAATCAAAACCAACACAACAAAAAAAAATAATAGTGCGTGTTTGCAGTAAATTGTGCTTTTTAACTGTTCTAAGTTTGGCAATTGTGTTTTATTCATAGCATATTACCATAAGAAGGGAGAAAGTTCCAGAAATATAACAAAAAAATAATGCAGTAGTATCTTTTCACATGGCTTTGTATTCAACAGAGATTCAGTGCTTTGGAAAGGTTGGCTTTTGGTAGTTTTGCTATTAGACAAAACAAGTAATTTAATAATTGTGTTTCTTGGATGATTTAAATTTCTATTAATTAGCACTGGAGGAAGAACAGTGTTGACAAGTTAGAGTTTACTCTGATGAAGTATGGGACCTGCCTGTAACAAGAGCTCTGATTCTCTTGTTAACAACAGAACAGGCAGGACCAGGAGGAAGATAATTTTTGGTATCCTGGCAGAGATACTTCTGTACCAAAAGTTATGACAAAGAATTTTCCTAAGGTGTTCTTGGCTTTTGGTGTTAGGAATAAAGCAATCTAAATGGATGGCTATCAAGTAATATTAAATGAGATTCCTGTTGAAATATACACAAAAATCTTTCTCGTGGGGAATAAGCAGTTCATATGTGCATGGTGTGAATGATGGAGGGTGCTTCCAATGGCTAGATTTTTGTTAAGGCAGCTTGCTTTTAAAAGGGTCTTTGTTAGTATAGATCTGCCGACTGTCACAACCTTGGCCTTGGCATTTAATGAGAAGCTAAGAATGTTGGAAATGCCAAGTGATGAATGCAGAAACAATCTCAGCATTTAGGAATATCCCAATGTTTAGGTCCTTTTGTGTGGGAATTAGATACCAAAAGTAAAGGTTTGATACTTACTCTGTCACTTACTGGCTTATCTTCCCAAGTAATGAAATCCCCAGCTAAGCCTTTTTAGCACTCCTGTCCCATGATGCATGTTTGTTGTAGCTGCTTTGATCCATGCTCTTTTGGGTTTTGATCTCTTCTCCTTCCTGCCTCTTTCTGTCTGCCCATCATCAGTAAAAAGCTGCTTTGCAGAACTTAGAAGCACACTGATCTTTTGAACTGGTATCAGTGGTTGGTTATCCAAATTTCTAGGAGGGCGATTGCTATTTAAAATACTGCTATTGTTTCTTTTGGAGTATTAGCCCAGATAAAGTAATTATTAGCAGTGGTGTGAATCTCTTTGGTACTTTCCTGTGAATGTATTGGGAAATGCATATTAAATACATTACATCCACATGCGTAATATGAATTTTATCTCCAAGTCACTAACTCCCAGGTCTACCTCCTCCTTCCCTTGGGGTGGGAAGCCTTGTAAGCTAATTAATGATAGCCTGTAACCTTCAGCCCTGAAGAACATTGCTCATTTTATTACTTGTGCTATGTTAAAAAGTGGAGGATGCTGCTGGATGATAAAATGCATGGAAGCAGAAGAAACACTTGGCAAGGAAAGAAAGCTTCAGTACTGTTCAGATATCCTAGTGAAAGGCCATCTTGCAATCACACATTATGTGTGCTTGGTCAACACACAGCTGAATGAATTTGGGAAACAATCACAAGTCAAATTTTAGTATATGTATATATATAGAGGGAGAGATGTGTAAGAGCTCTAACTGCCTTCATGGGGCCCATTGGAGGGTTCTCAAGGGATTGTGGTATGGCTGCCCTCTGGCCCTGAGCCAATACATTGAAAAATTATATCTGTTTGGTCTCAGTAATCAAGGTAGTAAAATGTTGATTGTACCTTTTCCTGTAAATGCACTCCTGATAATGTTTGGTCTAGTTACAAAGAGATTCATCATTTGTATTCCTTTCTCGAGATGTAGGGGATTGCCCTGTTGCATACCTTAGCATTCTGCTGAGGCTTTAGCATTGTTGGAAGCTGGCTGCTGAAAGAATTTCCTTAGAACAGAGTGGAGTAATAAAATATCTTTTGTGAATGGGGGAGGGGAAAGTGGGACCTACAGCAGAGAGAGATGTTCTAAATTGCAGAAATTAGACCTAAATTACTCAAAACCAGTAGTATTTTTATCGCATTGTAACCTCTTCTTCTGCTGGGGCTTCCTAGAAAAGCCTAGAAATAAAAAAGGTCAGACAAAATGTTCACTACTGAGATGAAAAGCTAGGCTTGGAGATTAACTTGCTGTTTGAAATGTCTTTCTTCTTACAGAAATAACAACAGCACAGGCTCAGTGGCCCTTACCCTTACTGAAACAGAGTGAGTTAGAGCACATCAGGGACCCTCAGTGACTTTCCAAGCACACCCATGTCAATACAAATTAGCCACTAATTACTCCAAAACACTGGCTTTCTATATCAAAAGGTGTGTGGGAGTTCAGTTAACTCATGCCCCTTGTGATTTTAGTAATGATGTCTCAATTACATGTGTATGTGTGTCTGAGAGATGCATGAACACCCATTAATGTGCCTACACACTTGTGTTTATATACAAACAGCATATATTTTTTTCTGGCACTTTACAGTGGTTTAATTTTTAGCTGGTCATTACACCTTCTCCTGTGTCAGTACTCAACTGATGTTCCAGCTTGTGGGGTGTTGTTTTGTCTCAGTTACAAATGTAAAGCCAAGAACTTGAATATGTGAAACACACTGGGACTCTTGGGTGCAATATGAAGTGCTACTCTTGATATTTTACATTATTTGCAGTAGAAAGTCTCCAAATTCCACTGATGTGGGCAACTTCAAGTGAAATGATTTCACTCTCTCTTGGGACAGGATTTTGGAGTTGCCCTTGAACAAGCCAGTACAGATAGTAACAGAGTAGATGCTCATCCTATCCCTCCAGTGTAACAGGTTGTAAGTAGAAAGGTGGACACATGCTTGAAAAGAAAAAGGAGTGGTTATGGGGGTGCTTGGTTGGCTTCCCCAACCTTTCAACCCTGATCACTGCATAAACCTATGATCAAGCACAGCCACATTGTTCTAGTTCCCAATCCCCTGGAGCAGATCTATGCGTAATAGGATCTGGAGTGTTTTCCCAGGCTCTGTCTTGCGCTATGTTGCTGCATGGAATCGAACACTCTCACATCTAAAGACTCCAGAGGAAGAGCTTTTTAAAGAGGATTTCTTAATATAAAGTTATAGAAAAAGCCAAGCAGCCCAAACGGAGATAGTGAGACTCTGCAGATGTTGAGTGTGACCCAAAATGCTGTCCTGAGACAGTATCAGTACTATAGTGCAATATGGCATCCTTCTCTGAGAACTGAAGACATATTTTGACTTTCTTCTTGCATACTGGAAGAGAAAAGGCTGGTACTGTTGTTGTGAAGTGTATGTAATCTAATCATGTTCTGCAATAGAAGCAGTAGTTTTTAGGATGTGGGATAAGCTTGATGTCTTCTTGTGTAACTCAAAGCTCTGCTAAAATACTGGACTTCTATGGTTTTAAAATGGAAAATAGTAGATCCGTATACAGATGTTTTCATTTTCCTTAACTGCCATAAGGTTATGAAACTCAGTCCTTTTTATGTAGTGCATATGGTAGCAAAATAATTCCAGATACTAAGTACCACTGTAATGTGTTTCCCAAGTACAGTGACTATGTGGAGAAACTAGGGAGTCTTACATTATTATGAATTGTTTTAATTTAGTGGTAAAATTTAACTTGAGCTAAGGCCCTGGTAGGTGGATTGAAATGTGTTTTCCCCCAATCATATTCCTAAATTTTTTTCTTTTCTACATTATCCCTTATGACTCAAAGATGTGGTTTCAGGTGGTGCCTCTAATTGCTTTGCTGATGCTTTCCTTAAAATGAGGACATTAAAAAAATTAATCTCCATATGTAAGTATCTTAATATTTTTTATGTATTTTAATTATAAGTCCATTCCCAAAGTTAATTTTAGATGAGTGATTGTATCGTGACAGACAGCTGAGGGGTCCTGCACTTGGCTGTATTCCATTAAGACTGTATGACTTGTAATTAGAAATGAGCTAATGTCAAAGCTGATCTTTTCTGAAGTCTGAGTGTGTTCAGAGAGGAAGACTGTGTTTTAATTAAGAATAGAGTGGCCAGTAGCAAAGTTCAGGTTTTCTATGTAGTGAAACAGCATAACACTCAGCAAAACCATGAAATAGAATTAAGTTTTGCCATCCTGACCACAGCAATTTATGTGATCTTAAGCAGATTTTGAATTTAGTGGGTTCTAAAAATATACTTAGAGTTTAGAAATAAAATATTTTTGCTGACTTTGGATATTAGATTTTACAACTTTGGTTGTATTTTTATTAAGCATAATTTTAAATGAGGCGATATTAAAACTTTTTTTCCCCTAGGTTTTAATAATACACAACATTTTCATTAGGTTTTAACAAAGTCTTTAGAATCCCTCATCATCTCCTTTTTAAAATCTGAATCACCAGATACTTCTCCAGCAATGAATTTCGTGGACTCTGAGCAGTAAATAGGGCATGAGTTGTCTATTGTAGGACTGTGAATTAGAACTCATGTGATTTTGAGTGGCTAAGGATAGTGGAAGTGCAAGACACCCAAATCATTCTTGTATCAAGGCTTACAATGCAATAGAAGCTGGTAATGCTGATAAACTCCTTATGGTCTACTGAATACATACTTTTTTTTTTTTTTCTCTTCAGATGAATGCCATTATAATAAACTCTTTTGTTTACAACCTGTCTTCTAATCCAGAAAGCATGTGAATGCCTTCAGCATACTGTAGAGAGGGACATATTCATCTATTCATCTGTCACTGAAGTGCAATCACCTCTGAGGTGAAACATGGCACTGGTTCTTACATTAAAGTACTGCTTTAAAGTCTAAAGATCACTTCCTTTTTTTTTTTTTTTAATCTCTCAAGATTAAGCCTCACCATATATCAAGAACTACTTTTTCTCTTTTTCTTTCTTCCTGTGAATTCTTATACTGAAACCAAAGTAGTTCTCTGTCCTTTGTCAGTGCTTATTTTTGAAAAGAGACTTTGAGTTAATAGTGAACATGTCGTTTTGAACTTCAGCAAAGGATCTCGGTTTGCCATTAAATTTGTGCTACTGGTAGACACAAAGGGGCAGCAAAAATGCCAGACAGTCCAGACCTTAATATGTTTTCCACGGCTGGAGGTGGCGTGACAGTCCTCTAGTCATTTGACCATGAATTCAAAAACACTTGCCCGGAGCCAAAAGCCACCACCATATAGATTTCTTGCTGTGCTGCAAGATTTAGGCCAACAAGGCTATTATTTTATTAAGGTGTCTTAGAGGGAAGCATTCCTTTGTAAACAGCCCTTGTCTTTTGAAAAGACCTTTTTCAACTTCTATTTTTTTTTTTTTTGTGCATTGATGACAGAGCAGCCATTAAATCTGGGCAGAGATAATGCCAGGTGATAAATTCTTTTTCTCCTGACCTCATAAATCAATTGGCAGAGCTATACACTGCTTAGTGTAACAGTGTGCCATTTTTAATTTGCTACTACTGCAGCACAAACTAATTTTAGCACTTTAATGCTTGTTCTCTGATCCAGTTTGCAAAACAACTCCTGGTTAAAAGCAATGCAGTAGGTAGCTATATTTATTGGCCTTATACCAACAACTGACAACAAGAAAATCACAACTGATGCCAGTATTAACATTATTACATCTAGGTACTAGTGAAAAAGGTAGTTGTGTTTATAGCAAGATTTGTATCAATTCGCACTATACTATTAATATTTAGTTTGACTGTCAAAAGTCCCTTGCTGATACTTAAAGAAGAGAGGCAGAGATATCTCAAGTTTTAGTAGTCCTAGCTTGCCCAGGGCAAAGAAATTTCATTTTCAACTGGCCTGGTTGTAGGTCAAGTTTCCAGAGGTGTTATGTGATCTCATTCTCTTGAGGAATTTGTGGAAGAAGTCTTCAGTCATCTATTTTCAGAGTTCTTCCCTCATTTTTCCATTAGTATTTGGAAAGGGCCAATGAAAGTTTTCAAGGCAGAGGAGGAATATTTGTTTTACTGTATACAAGGAGTTCAAAAGGTGTCACTTTGCTGAGTTTGCCACCTTACTTCTGCCTCTTGGGAACAACTTATAATGCCATTGTATTTTCGTAGTAACTCCATCCCCTCATCTCCATGATCTCTTTGCATGGTGGTTGCAGGGTCAGTAGGATCAGGTCTAAGAATGCATCATAGACATATTTTGAAGTTTAGTGTGGAAGGATGGCCAAATAGTCTGCATAGATTATTAATAGTCTTAACAGAAGAGACAGGCTTCTACTGCAAGAGGACGAGGCTTTAAAGCAGATGAGAAACCAAAAGCAAAGAAAATTGGAAAGAGGAGACATTAATATTTCATCCCTGTCACATTTATTCCTTCGTTTTTTTAGGAAAAGATCTGCTGTAAGTTTTGTCTTTCAAATGAACTGCTTGTAGAAACACCATGGGCAACTTCAGCCTAATGCAAGAAAATCAACAGAGTGGGAGGGAGGGAGAAATGAAGGAGTCTGAGCANNNAATGCAAGAAAATCAACAGAGTGGGAGGGAGGGAGAAATGAAGGAGTCTGAGCAACACAGGAATGATAGGTTTTGGGATGCAGTGGAGAGTCAGCAATCTGAAGCTACAAAGGAGACCAGTTGAGCAGTGCGCAGGTCCTTAAGAAGGAGTTGTATTCATGCAGAAGCAGGCAAGATTATATAAATAAATAGATAAGTAATTCCCTTCACATGAGGAGTGAAGGCACAAGGAGTTATAGCCTTGAACTGAGCTGAAGAGAATCACTTTGAGGAGGTAAATTGGAGGCAAATCCCCAAAGGAATCATCACTGTGAATGAACATCTTAATCTCTTAGTGTCAAAACAAAAAAAGTTACTACATGCACAAACTTGTGTAAGCAGTTACATTTTGTCATCTTTGAAACTGATACTAGCTCTCACATATATTTACAAGTTGCATCTTCCTATGGATTAACATTAAAGTTAATTAACCATGAAGCACAACCTGTTATGTTAACAAAACGGTGGAGTGATGACCCACTTCTGGCTTTGAGGATATCTTCAGACTTACAAAAACATCAGGGTTATGATATCACCTGTGTGTGTGCAGTTTATACAATTTTGGTTGTATGAGAGAGAAAAAATAAACAATTCATTATGGCTGAGTGTTTTGGATTTGTAGATGCCATATGATAAATTCTAAATGTAGAATTATTTGGTTAAACAGAGCCTGTGGCTCATTGCTAGCGCTGAAAATACATTTTAGGGTTTTTAACAAAGAGGCCAGAATCTTTCTTCAGTGTTTACAGGGTGAGTTCATGCAGCCTTCTGAGATTTTTTTAGTTCTCTTTTTTCTTGTGCTTTATTGTATATTTCTCTACATGATATCTCTCTCTATGTTCACACACATATAATTTTATTATTATAGTATATAAATGTCTATATTGCATATAGGTATATAATGTATAATTGGTATTTATCTATATAAAATCTCTATGTAGATGAGCCCAATATATGGATTGTGAATAAATTACCCATGTTTTTATATACATCATATAGTATATATAGTGTATATATAGATATGTGCATATATAGTATTTGAACATAATCCTGGGCAACTGTTTTTAGAAGACCCTGGCTGAGCAGGGAAATTGGATCAGATGACCCAGATAAAATTGGTCTCTTCTGCCTTAACCTGTTATTCTGTGGCTAAAGGAAACCTTTGTTTTTCAATTAGTAGTGGACTAATGCCCTAGAGGAAGGAGCTGGGTGTCAACTAAAATTAAAAAATCATAGTATTTTTGAAGATGTTTTTAAGAAAGAGATAATTTTCTTATTATTTTGGTCCAACCCACTATTCATTTTTACAGTTCTGGACTTCTATTTTGTTTTGTTATCTGGCATATCTTTTCCTATCAGCAATCCTTTTCTGTTCTAACTTCCTTGAGATGGGTGGAAGAAGAGAAGCAGAAAACAGAGCAGTTTGCCATAGCATTAAGGTCAGTGAATCCCTTTTCTCTCCACAGACTTTTTTGTAGGCTGTACAAGAAGTGTTTTGCTGTGCAAACTCTCATGAGAACAGACAAACTGCAGCTAAAATGTTCTTTAGCAGGAAATCAGGGAAAGTAGAACTGAGACAAGATCATTTCCATGCCAGTGACATAATTGCTCCATCATCTTCTTTCCCCATCTATCAATGTACTTCAGGAACAATGAAGAATGAACATTCAACAGCTTATGTATTCTTCTGCTGATTCACCAAAAAATGTTCCTCTTTACTCACACTGCTTTTAATATGAAAAGAAATACCTGTCTTTTGCTACATTTCATTTCTTTTAGAGTAGGTTTTTGTTGTTGACTTAAAAACAAAGAGTGTCTGGCATTTAGATAGATGTTTGAATTTGAAAAGGCACAGTCTGGTCTGGATCCACTAGGTGAGCTCACAATGCTCTTGTTACAGAAATGGCCCTCTAAGAAAGAAAATATAAAAATGGACATGGAGGGTAGCAGTGTTGTTGTTAGGTTAAGTATGTGTTTGGGTTTTTAAAGTGTTCCACAGGGGCAAAATCCGGTTGGTGAAAAAGCAACTGAGCTAGTGGGAAAATAGGTGGCCATAGAGCCATTACAAACCCCAGAACTGTACTAGTAAGGTTTAGGTACAGGTACAGGTGAAGTTAAAGACATACTTGTTATTATGGTTCAGCCCAGAGGTGAGTCTCATAAATCTCCTTGTTCTTTACCCTGCTGTATGTCTAATCAGTCATATTGGACAAAGAAATGACCTGTCTTTAGCATCTCTGGCAAAAGAAACAAAGAGAGACAGGAAACTTTGTAGTTAAAGTGCTAAGTTTTAGATCCAGTATGAACTTGTTTTCACTAGACTTATATAGGATCCACTGGGACATTTGAGAATATCAACATGTGCTCTGTTTTCTCAATTTGATTGTGTATTCTCTGTTATTTTTAGTCTTCAACTTGAACTGTAATTCCAAAAGGTGTTGATGCAAGGGAGCAAAAAATGATGAGCAATTAAGGGTCATTAACACAGAGTCACTTTGCCTTTGTGATACCAGTTGTATCTTTAGTTATTGCTGAAGTTCAGGAAATGCTTGTTTTCCATCCTGATTTTCAGACAGCTGGCAGGCTGATTGGTTTCCCTGGGAATTTAACTCAGAGAATGGCTTAGGACAGGGCAGAGAAAATTCAGGAAGGACAAGGTCAGCTTCAGGTTACTTGCTCTGCAGCTGGAACAAGAAAGAAGGACTGAAGGAAAACAATGAACATGCTGAAGGAAATCATGGGCGAATGAGACCCCTGAAAGCACCAACGTGTCCAGTGCAGGAGGGAGGAAACTGCTCATTCACTGTGTTTTATGCATTGCCTTACAAGTGCAGTAACTCTGGAACAAATTTAGGGGATGCTTTCTAAAAATACTATCAAGAATAGTGCTTGTGTCCTGAGGGTGTAGATAGACTGTATTCTACACAAAAGAGTCTAAAAGCATATGGATCTGTTGTATTAGTCCCCATACAGTTGTCTGTACAGTTCTCAAATGAAAGATCACAGCCAGGACTAAATCACAGGCTGTTTTTTTATAGAAATCTGTTTAATAGCAGCAATTTACTGTCAATGGCAAGTAGGAGCAAATTTGAAGATAATCTCCTGAAATAGGCTCTTACAGATGACACAGTTTCATATACAAGTGCCATTGCAATTTGTAAGAACATTCTTAAAATATTCTGTAAAGTATCTTAAAATATCAGCATACGTTGTAAGATCTATTGTACACTTCCACAATGCTCTTATAAAAGCATCTACTCTAATCTTTTTAGTCCTTCACACAAATGATTCTTATTGTCAGAGGATGAATACCTAGGGCTTTATCTCATTATCTTTTGTAGCTGGTTTGAAAAAACCAAAACAACAACAACAACAACAACAAAACTGACTTTTTTTTTGTTGAGTAGCCATTTGCATGTACCTCATCCTTGTGTTACATCAACGTTCTTAATTATTAGACTGTGCTTTCCAAAGATAAGTCCTGAAAGAGGCTAGTGTGAGCTGATTCCACTGCTCATTACAATTCTTTTGTCCCATGTTGCTTTACTATTGACTCTTTACCACTGAAGTAGCTGCATATGATTTAAAGTAAACTTGCAAGGTAGAGCCTGTGAATCTTTCCAAGTCGCATCATGGTTTGTATTTTCACTGTTTTCAAGGGAAAAATAGTTTAAACTCTTGGTTTTTTTCAGGTTCTGGGTCTCTGAAGTTCAACTAACACACACCGTCACAGATGTGTTTCTTGGCTAAGGATGTTGAGGTTGTTTTGATGGTACAGGGATCAAGGGTGCATCAATTGAGAGTGAAGTTCTATGAAAACACCTTGTCCAGAAGACTAGGGCACTGGTAAGTTGTCGTAGGTATGGTAAAAGAGAGACAGCACATGTAATGTAAGAGAGACAAATAATGTATTTGGTCTTCACTTTCATCTGGCATGACACTAGAAAAAATATGCCTGGTCAATGCAAGATTGAAATCCAAGGGCAGTGAATAAATAAACACTGATTGGACTGACAGTGAATTCATTTTAAAATAGGAAGGGGAAATTTAAAATTAGAAGAGAGCTGAAAATATTAAGTAGCAAAAAATGCATTTTCATTTGAGGGCCTAGATTCTGCAAATGGTTATAAAAATATACCAGGAAGGAAGTTTGGAGCATGTTTCTTTAAAGCAAGAGTAGAAAAGTTTACTAATGGCAGAAATAGAAGCCGCAGCTGTGAACATATTCTAAAGAGTGTTAGATAAGCACTTGAGGGGAAAAGCACTACAGGTTACAAATGCTCGACTTAATTGGCTATATGCCTTCTTTCTTCTATCCTGAAATGTCACTATGCAACCAATGTCAGGTTCTCCACTCATCTTCTCTCCAGGGGATAATAAGCACAGACTTTGTACATGTCAAAATTGTTCTCCTTACATTGGTGTTCAGAATAAATCTGCGCATTCAGTTTCATTTTTCTTTCCTATTTGCTTTTGTTTGGAAGGGTGAGGTTACCCTTGAGTCCCCATGTAACCCTTCTATTCCAGGAATATCAAATACCTGGTGATTTTTTTTTTTTGACAGATCTTACACATAAAATAAGGACGTTTTCAGATAACATAGATGTGCCTCTTAAAGTCTGTCACCTATCTCTTCCTTCTCAAGAGCACAAGGTCAAGGACATGTGGTTATCTCAGATCCACAGCATACACTTCATTCATGGCATACCACTACTGTAATTACAATCCTTGAGGTATCACAAGAGAATCAAACTGAAAGGGGATGTAGCTTAACTCCTCAGTTCTGTGAGCTGAAGCCATCAATCTACATGTAAGCAATATTTTTATTTTAAAAACTCTATTAGTGGCATTAGGGATAATAATGTTGAGGTGAACCACATCTTAATGTGATTTGGTTGGATTTTTTTAGACACTGGAAGTGAGATCTATGTGTATTTTTTTGTGAATGATGGTAAATTAGAACATCAATACACAAAAGAGCACAAACTCATCCATATAATCACAAGTTTCCAAGGTGAATCCACTTAGATATGTGTGAGAACCCTTGAAGAGAAAGTTTATTACTCAGGAGGAGTATGGCCAACTAGCCAAGAATTTTGGATTGTTTTCCCACTGACTGACCCTGCTTTTTCCAGCAGACAATAACTTTCTCAGGGTCACTGTGTGTGTCCAATTGTTTAGAGGAGCAGCTACACTCCTGGTGTCTGTGAAATTGTGCTTCACATGGGCGAGGTTCTCTGTCAGACAATAATTCTTTTCAGTGCTACTGCTTCCTTCCTTCTCTCTCGGTCTAGTTGGCACTTTGACTTTCCTACTGCTGAATATTTAAAATATTTGTGTTGCTAGTTTATGAATCATCAAACTCTTGTTACCATATAAAGGTTGCCAGCAATGCTGCTTAAGTATTTTAGCAGTTGGAATTCAGACCTCATCTTTAATCCATAATAGCTGTGGTGACAGCTCTAGACAGACTCTTTTTTTCTCCTCCCACAAAGCCCAGAGTATTTGTGAAGGGTCTTCTGCACCTGGGCTTCCTCAGATAGAATTCTCAGAGAGGATGTGGTGGCTTACACTTACAACAGGGGTAACACCCTTACAAAGTCAATTTTACCTGATGTTCCAAAATACTAATATTGTACGTTTGAAAAGTGCATTGGGCACCACCTATTATTATGAAGTCTACATATTAAATTTCATTGTAATGATCAGAGGCTGCCTTTCATCTTTAAAGAGCTTGACAAATACTGAGGTTTGCAATTAAACACTTTGAGCACGGGAACTGCCTCTTCTGAGCCCCCCAGCTCTGCCTCTCCCCTGCCTTTCTGAAACTTGCAATAAACCTTGCTGTGGGAGTGGAGAGGGTACCTGAGCATCCCAGAAGGAGTTTAGAAGGGAGATTTGTGAGATACAGCTCTTCACTGTCCCTTCCTCATCCTTATGCTTGTGACTTGACGTGAACCTTTGGAGGCAATGGAAAACCAATGCTCTTTCCTAACCTAAGAGTGATTGTTGCCTTCTTCTTCTAGAATAAAGGTTCTCTTTAAGTCTGAGAAATTCTGGCCATTCAAGTCAAACTGAGTTTTCCCACACTGTAACAACTCAGAGCCAGGCTGAGGCTGTATGGCTATGGTCCTTGTAGCAGTACAACTCTGCAGTGATTGCTGTGGCATTGACAAAATAAGGATCTGGATTCAAGGTTGTGTTTTTAATCCTCTTGGACCCTTGCCTACACAGCAGTTATTTAAACGTAATTCTCATTACTTATTTGTGTCCTTAATATATTATTACACTAATTATACAACTTTTATGGTTTATTTAAAAAAATGTCCTCAGTTAGAACATCTTAGTACATACTATTTCATTTACATGCATATTTCTGTATTCAAAGCCTTCTGTGGTTTTAACTGATCAAAAACAATAAAAAATTTATAGAGTGAAAATACTCCCTTGGCCTTAACTTACACTACTTTTAATTCAATTTTAATTATTAATATTATAGTTGCTCTTTTCATTTTTGCATTTTAAACTTTGTAGAAGATAGACTTGTCCTTGGTTTTTTGTTCTGAATCGAAAAGTTTAGCATTTTCAGCTGTTCATTTACCCTTATTTCACCATTTTCACTTGTGCTGGATTAGGAAGTATAACTTGAGGCAGATGAATAACAATGCTTGAGGGGAAGGTATTTCCTGTTATGGATTATCAAAATACTGTCCTTATTTTTGAGTTGTGACTTTGTGCAGGGTGTGGGACAGAAATGAGCCAATGTTTTGGATTACTAATATTTGAATCAGTAATTTCATTACCCATTTATTCAGCTTTTGAGCAGGGCATACCTTATGGAATGCAGTCATCATCTGTTGCACATTACTGCTGAGTGGTCAAGGATGGCACACTAGAAATGCCTCTCTGAAAGGAAACACCATCCAGTGAGCAATGAGGTTTTTTTCAGTGGCTTAGGAGTTTTTCGAATTTTATTTGAACTTCTGATATTGTGAAAGGGAAAAAATTCAATACAAAACAACATATAACTGTAAAAGATACAATACGTGGAATTGTGTTTTTTATAGTAACATGGGTGCTATTTTTAATTTATCGCCTATCCAAAGATTCTGAATTTCCTGTTTCTGCATCCTATGCTTGTTTTTCTTAGGATACTTGAACCATGCCCTCAGCACATCCTTTTTTCTGGCTCTGGCTGGAGGAGAGATGTAGGTACACACAAGTATGTACACACTGTGCATTTGTAGAGCTTCTGGTTATTCCTTTTGTCTAATTATGGATAGATGCAGCAAGTTGCCTGAGGGAGAGAAACAGAATAAAAAGGAGAGAGCTTAGAAGGGGACAAAAAATAATATAAAGAGGCTGTTCTATTTTAAGATTTAGAGTTGTCACTAGATCACCTAGTTTAAGCTTTGAAGTGCAGGCCAAATAATTGTGTTCATTTTCTTTTTTCTTGGGGCCAAATGCTTGAGTGAGGTGGGTCTGGACCAGAAAAGCTGGTGCTCACATGACTTACAGATTTTTCTTTCTCTTTTCTGAGGAAACTGGGGTGACTATAGTTTCTTTAAGATCTTTCACAGAGTACTAAGTACTCTTCAGAGAGCTTGGATCTGCTCAAAGTGGCTCCTGTTGGACCTATGGGCTCTCATGCTTTTCTGCCTTATTAGAATTTTTTTTTTTTCTGTGTGGAAAGTTTTGCTTCTTTGATTATAACATGTTTATTTAAAAAAAAAAATAAAAAAATGAGATTTTACTAAAAGCACTGTGAGGAAAATATCTGATCAGTCTGACTACTCTATTTAGTCACTGTTTGTAGTGGCACTTTTCATGAAAAGCAGTATGGTGCAACACATATTCTGACAGCCACTGACTTTTACTGTGCCACTGGCAAGGCAAGGAAATTATACCTTTATGTCTTGTTCATAGTTTGAAATGATATCATACATGCAGAAAAGAAAAAAATGCAATAAAAAGTATTAATGTGCCACAAAGGAAGAAAAATATTTAGTAATAAGCAATATGTGCATGTTTTCTGCAGTATATTTTTGCTGAATATTCTGACATCAAGGGTTTTCCTTGGAGCTCAATACCCTGGGAAATATCTAGCCTCAAGTTCTTCACTGTCTGTGTATCGTAACCTGCATATAATACGGGGAGAGAATAGTGCAGTAAAACTCATGGTATAGATAATTTTAAATGATATCCTGTGTTACTTTTAAGAATTGTAAGTAAACAGCAATAAGTAATAGATATAATAAGTAATAAATAATGAGGGATTTTCATAATCTAATCTCTCCTTGTTTATTGATGGGCACCATAGTGGGTCCAGAAAAGGATGAAATATAAAATATGCATGTATTATGGCTCCTTTTCTGTGCTGTAATCTGTGATATCAATGGTCTACTCCTATCTGGGTTACTATTTAAATAGGGAAAGCAAAGGAAACAGAAAAATCACCCTCTATCTACTTACTCTATGTGAAATTTCTGTATTGCAGTGACCTAAAGAAAATTGAAATGCCACTAGCACTCTGGAAAATTCACTTGCTTTTTGCCGTTAGTAATCATGATCATATATATATGCTATAATGAAGGTGTACTTTGCAATTTTGCTGCTTTCTTCTCTGTGTCATTTCTACACCAACCTCTGTATGCTCCCTATGTAAAAAAACCCAAAATACTATCTGATGGCTGCCTATTGCTTTCTGTTTAGAAGCATTAGGATACTCAGCTGAGTCCTCTTAGAATTTTGTAGTTCTCTGAGATAATTGGGTGTATGAAACAGCATTTTTTCTAGAAGGAGAATGATAGAAAAATATTGGATTTTTTTTTCTGCCCACTTTTGACGAATGGACTAATGAAAGCAAATAGACCCTCTCTGTTATTACACCACTCAGTATTTTCTCTCTGGTCTGGAAGGCAGCCTTTGTGTTGATTTCAGGTGGTTTGGGTGTGAGCTGATGACTGCAAGCCCCCAAGGTTTCACTTGTCTCTGACATCAGCACTACTGATGACAACATGTCATTAATGTCCTCATTAGTGCTTAAATTTTCAGCTCTTTATTAACAGTGTGACAATTGTTGATTGTGTATGTGTGGTAAATGGTTTGACATGCAATTACCAGGTCAACAAACTGGTTGTTATGAAGTTTATAATTTATAGGCTTAAGATGGAGATATAGATGCAGCTAAGAAAAAAAAAAAAAAAAGGTGGAGAAATAAAAGCTTTCTGCAATGTCAACAGTCACTAGAAGCATTTTATATATCACAGCCGTCTTGCCCAAGGCACTGCAGGAGCCATTGACCCATTACCAATGAGATCATGTGTACAGCATTCAAGAATTCATGATGGAAAATGTCTTTGCTTCCCTCATGCTGCTTTATTTTCTAGTTTCTCCTTAAAAATAACAGAAAAAAACAAAAAGGAAAAAAAAGCCTCCTGAATTTATAACTTTGCTTTTCATTTTTATTTGTACCTCAGTCCTTTGTGGGAAGTAGCTAATTTTATTTACTTTATTATCAGCCCTTTATGGTAATCCAGGGCTCAGCAGTGCAAATATCCCAGAGGATGAGCAAATTAGAACCACTCTTCTGAGGACAGATCAGGAGAGATCTCTTGCAGAAGGCAGAACATCACCTGGAGGTTGCAGGAACCATTTGTTTCCCTCCCACAAGTCAAACTGAGCTGCTGGTTTTGACTCAGTGATAAACCCAATTCCTCCCTACACAAGTGCTATGTGTACTGCCAGGAAAATTAGCACTTAACTGATGAAGGAATTCTTGATTCTTCGCTCTGTGGCTTAATCCTGCTGCTATTAAAATGTTTTGTGAGGACAGGGCTAGATCCCTTATTTGCTTCATTGTCACTCAGCTCTCCTCCGAGGAGACAATTCATACCTTTGAAAGAGTTATTTGATCTTTGTTCTTACTAGACCTCAAACCTTAAAATTATATAGCTTCTGCATATTTGGGCAGATCATGAAATTAGGCAATGGGAATTGTACTACACTTGTATCTTTACATCAAGATTTCTACAACAACGTGAACCACAAATCCTCTGTCCTTCCCTTCTATCAGCTTAAGGCTTTCCAAGGTTGTGAATAAACATTGAAAAATATAACAAAAAAAAGAAAAAACTTGCTTTTTTTAATGCATTTGAAGTAACAGTTTAATGTTTATCCATTTGTTGCATATAAGCCTTGAAGAAAATGTAGCAATTAAGAATCAGTTTTGCTGTGTTACACCAAACACCACACTATTTAGCATTTCATTTAGGCTGGAGGAGTTCAAAATAACTTACATTGTTTATAGTAGTTCATTTTTTTTCCTAAATTCTTCCATCCTCTTTCATACTGTGCATGAAATCCTGTTCTATGAACCATAGCCCTAATTCATTTGAATATGTCAGTTTATCAAATAATGTGCCAGGTGCTGAGCAAAGAGGGTCAGAAACCGGCCATGTGAGTAATGTCTTGATAACACTCTCTGGCCCTGAATTTCTGTTGGTGAAGTCATCTAACTGGCAAAATATTTGCTGTGAAAAGAGCATATATATATATATATATATATATATATATATATATGACCAGAATGATCATGTTATCCAAGTTGTTTATCCACATCTTGATGATACACATAGACCTGATGATCCTGATGATCCCTTCCAACTCAGCGTATTCTGTGATTAATGGTTAATCTCCCCACCTTTTAGGATTTCAGCTTTAGCCTATCCTGCAAAGAGGTGACCATTGTCACCAGTGTGAGCCATGCTCTGGGACTGCCCAGGTAGCCACATGCAGAAGCAGGGCTGCAGTGTCTGTTCTGATGTTCTAGGTGGGGGACAGATCACTGTGAGGCAGGAAGCTCAGAAAGGCTGGTGGATGTGATTTCCTCTCCTGTTCTTCTTTGCATGACCCCCACCAGCCTGTGCTTCTCCTCTCAGCCCCAGGTACAGAGGTGTCTGGACACTGTCAGTGCCTGCCCAAACCCCTGCACTTCACACCACAGGAGCACAGGCTGCTGCCCCCGATTGTGGTTTCTGCCAAAAGGGTTGGGCTGTAAGCTCTGGCTCCTGCTAGGAGATGGAGACTCTTCCCACTACTTCTGCTTTTTCTGCAGGGACCTCCACAGCCCTTGGTGTGAGTTTTGATTTCAGACCCATTCAAAAAAGTAGTGTTTTTTCTTGAGAAGGATAAACCTGTTAATAACCTGAAAAATCCAATAAAAATCAGAAGCAGTCTGCAAAGGGATATAAGTAAATCCCCCAAACACCATAAATTTGCCAGCCTTTACTGTAGCTATTTTTTGTTGGTTTTGTAAGAGCCTCTTGAAAATTCAGTCTCATCCATTTTGAGGGGTCTTTGTATGTAAAATTGTGCATCCCTTTGGAATTCTGAGGCATATATTTTAAATTTTCTAATTGATTAGGACTACATTTTCTTTTTAATATAAAATGCTTACCATCGTAGGTTTTTGTGATCGTATTAGCAGTGCTGGCTGCATCATCCACTGACAGTTCTACTAAATGCTCACTTGCGTGTGCAGTGAAAATATTTTCCTGTAGAAACAAGCCTGTGTGTGTTCAGTGGCATTTGTTAGAGCAGGTTGCTGTGCTGATTGATCTGTGAGGCACTCAAGGTGTTTCTTCATCAGTGCTGACTCAGGCACTCTTGAGCACATCTGCCTCCCTCTATCCACTGGGAGAGGCTGCTCTGTCCTTCTCTGTCTGACTGCAGGCAGCTGAGGACTCTGAGTCAGAGTGAGAGTACAGAATGTTTCTGGTGCCTGAGACTGAGCAGTGGGATGTTTCATACATTCCTGGGGCTGACTGACAGTGTCTGCAGCTCATCTCGTCCTCTTCCTCCTCGTACTTGCATGGACTGGGAGCTGGGACTGCCAGGGTTTGCCTCATGGGGCTGACTGAGCCGTAAGACAGATTGTGCTGTAAGAAATAAGAAGTAGGCCTAAAGAAATGAATTGAGGTTTCACCAGAGCACTTGTTAAGTGGGTCATGAATCAAACACAACAGGGTCTACTGGCCATCCTTTTTTTTCTTGTGGTTAGAGGCTGCCATTCAGTTCTTCAGGTAAATTACATATTGGAGGCTGAACAGGTGGGAAGGGTGAGGAGACAGAAATGACCTTATCCAAATTCTTTCTTTAACACCTGGAGCTTGAACTATCAGTTACCAAAAAGAGATGGCTGTGGTCGGAGGCTGAATCTGTAGAAAACAAGTGCTGAAAGCCATGTGTACTGAGAAAATCTTCATTTCAGCATGGGCTAGACTGAAAATGAAGCAGTCAGGCAAAACTTTGGAACTACTTGCAGGAATAAAAATGGTCACCGGCAATGTAGGGTTGTAGTCTCATGAGAGCAGGCCTGGCATCCTCTTATTGCCAGTCTGTTATCCATTTGGTTAGCACTTTCACTGCTGGTCTAACTTTGTCTCCATCAGGCAAACCAAAGTATTTAATAACTTGGTGATTAGGCCAGAAGGGTCAACCTCTGTAATGAGCCTAAACAATCGATCAAAAATTTAGAGCATTGTGGTTTGGTTTTGTTTGATTTTTATTTCTTCCCTGTTACTTGTCAGACTATTAACTTCATCTGGAATCAGAAAAGACCCCCATAATTTAATGCTGAAAGATGAGGCTGAATCTTCTTTGCAACTTTCTTTCCATTTTCCCAGGAAATATTCTTTTAAGCGTGAAATTTCTCAGTCTCTCTGCTTAAAGCCATAGTAGTCTTTTAATTTTGAGAAATGTATATGCTTCACTAAAGAGAAGTGCTCAGAATTATGTATTGTTTTGGGGAGGAAGTATTAAGTGCTTAATTTTATAATCTAAAAGTGATCTCAGCCTTTCATAAAGAAAGCTGTGTTTGAAGTAGGTGTGGATTTAAAGCAAAAGAAAAGTTCATTCTTCTATTTTCCTCTTGCTTTGAAGCTGAGAGGAAAAGCCACTTCTTGAAATGTGGTCACATAAGATCAACCAGCAAAAAAAAGTATTTTCTAGATGAAACTGAATATGTAAATTAATCTTGTGTCTCAGGCTTTTCTATTCTTATCTGACACCGAAAACTTTTTCTCAGAATCAGTTTAAAAGGGGGTTCTGAATTTTATCTGACTTGTCGTATTTCATTCTGCATAAAGAAAAGATTTTAAAACAAAAATTGGCCAAATAGCAAAGTTAATACTTCCAAGGTTCTCTTTCAAGTGTGACAAATTTAACTGCTCTGCTACAGAACGCTGTGGATGCAAAACATTTCAGAAGCCAGCCCTTAATGAGGTAAACAGCAGCAAACCTTAGACAAAAGCCAGTGACACTGAATGGAAACTGTGCATTTCTGTGGCGAATGAAATGGGCTGTCTATTTAGAACTAATTATTCATTGTTATTTGTAGATGAAGCAAATGTGGCAGTGTTTCTACCTTATTTAAAACCTAGGACTCTGTGTTTATGGGTTAAACACTGTACCAGAAATGTGTATTTGACCATTACTGAACTGTCACATGTGATTTCCTTCTTGGTAAGATTTGATCTTGCTGCTCTGTCTTTTCATCTCTGTAAGAAACTATTGATGTCTTGCTTCTCAATCCCTGTTTCCCTAAATCTTTGGTTTTCTTTTGTGTTCCCATAGTTACAGATATAAAGTGGGAAATGACGAGAAGAAAACAGCTGTAGAAATGTCTGAAGTGTCTTTTTCCAATGCAAGTATTTGATGTGAGTGTCCTTCCCCTGTTCCTAGCCCAGAGAGTGCTGTGGTAGGACTCATTATTTATCTGCATCTACTGTCATTGCTGAGATTTTTCTTTTGACTTCTGTTTTCATCACTAAGTGGCAAGTGGCTGTAGTTCATTGCATGCAGTTTCTGGAGTGTGGAAGGAGAGAGGTTTCCTAGAGGCAAGGTCTGCAGCTGATCTTTGCACTGCTCTCTGCATTATCCTTTGTTTTACTCATTTGCAAGTTGTTGATTTCATCATGGTGTGGCTTTGTGTTTAGCTGAATATGTCTGGGGCTGGGAGAGAAAGTAAAATAGAAAGTCAGCACTTTTCTGATTCATCTGAGCTATTTCTGACTTATGTTTTTACAGCTTTCTGGAGTTGATTTGGGGGGGTAGGGGAGAGTGTGTGTGTTGACATTACTGCTTTGATGGGTACTGCTTAACCTTTTTGTTTGGTTCATGAGAAACAGCGCTGTTTTCTTGAATTTATTTTCAATTACTTGCTATGCCTCTCCCTTGTGGTCAGCTGTATATCATATCACTTAAAGAAAAAAAATCAAAGATGTTGCAAGTGTTGGAATTGTTTCTGTGTAACTGTGATTCTCTCTGGAATGAAGGGCAAGATCTAGAAGATGCTTTTCTTTCCTACTGTTGCTAAATCCATGCAGCTTTGAAGATGCTAATGGTGGAGATAGTGTACTTTTTAGACGCGATGACTGAAGACCTCCTCATTCCTTGAGGAGTAATACAATTACAGAAAATTGGACAGTGAATAAAGGCAGTGAGAGGAGGATTTGGCCAGTTACAAAACACTGAGGCGGATTGTCAAGTGATCTGTGCAGAGTTCTGTGGAGAGCATTTAACACAGAGTTTAGTCCCATTCCAGGATAGTTTACATGTATCTTTATATGCAAAATTTGGGAAAAAAAATGGTTTGTATATCTCCCAAAACAGGACTAGCTTTGACTGCAATAATAAAAATAAAAATAGAATAATATGTTTGCTTATTGTATTGCATTATTTGGTGTATTACAGCTACAGTTATCTTAAAACGGTGTAATTCACCAAAATCATTAAGTCTATTTGTTTAGTGTGATTCACTTCCAAATACCTGCCATACAACAGTTCCAGCACCATTATTCAAGCGTGTGTGTGACTGTAGGAGAAATTGCTTACCTTTTTCTAATCCTTGCATCAATTCACAGATTTATCCAAAGGGTATGAGTGGGAAGAGCCATTGAAAAGTCTTTTCATATGGATGGCAATTGCTGTCTTAAGGACTCTGCAGTCTGGCTGTGATCATGCAGCTCCTATCAGATGCTGCAAGGCTCAATGACCTTGACAATTTGGCATGTCTGTCCTCATCTGATGAACACAGTGAGCTGACTGCTTGTTGCATCCAGCTTTCAGAAAGGAAACAGCGCTTGAAACTGGTAGTTTGTGATGAAATGGCATGGACTAATATTGCACTCTGGGTTAGAGTCACTGTGGTGGGTTAGAATTTTCCAGGATGATGACAGCTAGATGTCAATGCCTTTTTCACTTTCTCTCCTGATGCTGGTGTAATAAATAGTACAATGGCCAAAAAAAGGTCTTGACTCCTCCCACACCTGTGCTTCCTGCAGCACAACAGGCCAGACTAAGGATGCCCTGGGCACTTCCAGGGGAGAGTGTGCAAACTCACCGCAGAAATGATTTTGAGTTGTTATGAGAGCCTGTTATGTCCTTTAAGAAGCACTATAAATATGTCATAAGTTACAGTGTAGCAGCTATTTTGACAGCCAATTGGGTGGGTTGGAAGATGCTTGCTGGTGTCCCCTGAAACAGCAGCTAAGAAAGGAGGCCTTGTTCAGAGGTGTCAGACTCAGAGCGTGCTCTGACTCTGCCTTGGAATGTGTGTAGCCCAAGAATCAGCAACTAAGATAGAAAAGATTTAAAATAAACAGGAAGCACCTCTGAGCTATTATTATGTCATAAATCAGTAAAAATTTTTCAGCCTTATCATGTGGTTTATCATTGTGTAGCTATCACTACATACACTGGGAGAATGCACATACTTCCTCAAGGTATTAATTACCTGTGCTGGAAGGTCAACACAAAAATTCATCTGTAGTAAGTTGCTAGCAGCTGAAAGGTACATATTTGTGCAGGACACTCAGATTTCAGGTTTTCAGGATGATGGAGGAGAGGGTGCCAACAAATGGTTATGTCTAATGTCTATGGCTGTGTGAAGGTGCAAGGTAGAGTAGTAGGGAACCTGAAATTACCTTACTGTTTAATGAAAAAATTGTAGTAAAATATCCTTTTAGAGACATGAACTTTTGCCTGTCTGCTTTTTCCTTAACTTTCTTAATCTAAAATAGAACGTCCTTATGCTCTTTTGCTATTAGCTTGTGAACAGTATAATTACACAGTTATGTATGTTCAAGCCTGAAGTTTCCTTATAATATTATCTTGTTTTAAAAGCAAGAAGAATCCACACTGTAGAGTTGCTAAAGGAAATCCAAAATGATGATAAGCCTGCTGAAGAAGCATATTTGAGCCTATGGAACAAAAATTATGTGGAAGTTAAAAACAGGAATTTTTCTCCTCAAGTTCTATTCTCCTACCTGAATTTGAAGAATCAATCTAATCTGGAAAGATGAATCATATTATTTATACCCTTTTGATAAACCACCAAAATAACCTTTTAAATTCAGATGGTTTGTGCCTTTAAAAGTCTTCTGAGACTTTCCCTAAAAATAGTTTACAAAGCAACAGAGTAAAATTGTTGGGGAATTGCACTCAAATGCATTAGAGAGTCTATTCCTGTGGCACTTAAACCAGTCAAAGTAATAAATATAAAATGGTAATTTTTCTCTATGAGATGTACTTGCTGCTCCCACATGATTTCCTTCCCACCCCAGAGTAATATAACACTGCCTGCTCAAACAATCTCCTGGATTCATGGAATAAGGCAGCATGTGGCTGCTACTTTAAGTGTGCTCAGAAAAATCGACAATTACAATTAATCCCTGTTTGCCTCAGAGCATTCCATTATTTCCATACCCCAAGTGTCAGTGATTTTTTTAAATTGTAAGGAAATTTAGCCCAAGCAATGGATTAGAAGGATATATTGGTATATTAAACAAGAAGTGAAAACATAGTGAAGTTGGATATAGCTCTGTTTTGATCCTTAGCTATTTTTTAACTGGTCACTAAATACATTGGAGCAATAAGCAGAGTAAGCACTGTAGATAGCCATTCAATAAAGTGTTGTAGTTAATTTTTTTTTTGTCTGATGAATTAATCACCCACTTCTTCCCAATAAATATCAACCATAAAAATTTCTGTTAATTTTGAGATTTGTTCTATACTATGGAAATTCTGTTAGCTTGCTCAACTTGTAGGTTAGTCTGGCCTACTTAGGTTTTTCTTTGTCAAGGACATTTTGGCTTTGTCCTGAGGGTGGCCACAGATATACATAGTTCTCCTGTGTTGGCCAAATCATCTGTGTAGGCAGTTGACACATTGTCAGAGCTGGTATATTATTTTGAGTACTAAATTTAGTTTTAAGACATAATTCCCAAACTCTTGAGAACTGTTTTCAGTATTCATCTCACTGATTAAATATTGGCCTATTTCAAGGTATTTGGTTATATTTGCCAGTATATATGGAGTGCATATGTTTGCAGGTTAACTTTTCTTCCAGGGATAATCGTGAGACAATCCATTGATGTCAGGGATGACAGCAAAGGACTATCATCATTTTGTACTTGAGAGGTCTTGGCATACTCTTTTCTATTATTTTTTTCTACATTCAGCTAGACTACATCTGTTTTGAAGTTCTTTCAGATGGAATGTATCATAGGAGACCCACATCCAACACCTCATGTGAAATGCAGTCCAGCTGGGAAGACAGTATTAGTATAGTGAGTACATAAATTATTCCACAGGGGTAGTTTAAGCGTACATAGGGTTGCAAATTAAACATTCTGACCATAGATGAAACAAAGAGAAAATACTGGAAAGAGACTGGGGACAATAATTCTGGGTTTTGTTCACCTGTAATATCTTGTCTTAGCGTTGTGTCTTTTCAATAAGTGGATTTTGTTTGTTTATTTGCATGTTCTGTCTATGCAGTGTCTGAAAATTTAATTCAAAGCCATTGACTTTTTTCTGTTTCTCAAATCTAGTAAAAAACTTCAAACTATGGTGAGGCTGTCAAGTGTAACCAAGCATTCTTTCTTGCTTATTGTCTCTATTGTGGTTAAGGGCATGCCTGCCTTGCACAGCGGAACATCTTCCAAAAACCTGTCAGTCAGCTAGATGAGCCCATGAAATATAATGCCCTTCTTGGACTGCACAGTGGAAAAATGAACTGAATGACTGAAGGATAAGATATTTGATGTATGCCATCTACCCAAGGAGATCTCTTCTTTATCTCTCTGCTTGGAGCATAGTTTCAAGACACACACAACTGTTTAATTTGAGTTCTGGTTCATGTTGATAGTAGATTTAATCATAACTCACAGTGTGATTACTATCAACAGCTGCTTGCACTATGTCTCTAAAAAGATACCAGGAACAGGAAGGGCTAAAGATTGGGAATATTAGCTCATGTGCCACTGTGTTTCTCAGCTCAGCACATTACCATAGAATGTGACTGGTGGTGGTTCATATCCATCCAGAAGGCTGAAAACTTCAACAGGATATGAGTTGGATTTGTGTCCTGTTTGGTAATCTTGATTCAAGGATGTTAACCTAGGATTTTTTGTAGGCAAAGATTTGCAAGGTGTAAGTTCTTAATCCAACCCATCCACTGAATATTAGTCATCATCCTTTATTTTGCTATGTGGGCCAAGGACATGCCACCTTCTTTCAAAAACATCTTACATAAATTCAAAAGTTAGTGTGGTGGTTTGGGTGCATGGGTTATTCCAGCTAGAGTATTGGAAGAGGTGAATTTAAAAAGTAGCACATTGCATAATGATTCTTCATGGAGTATCTCACAACTGAACCACTTGTTACTATCTGTGCTGCTTTCTAGAAAGAAGGGTTTCCAAAGTGCTTGTGGAGGAAGTCCACTGCTACTTCGAAGAACAGCAAATTGATGTTTTTTTCTTTGGGTACTTGGTATCACTTGGGAAGTTCCTGTCAAGTCTACAGACATTATCTCCACTGTTAAAATAAATCTGCCTCTTCACTCTCCAGAAAACTTTTCTCAGCCTGCCCAAAACAGGGGCTGCCCCAAACAGCTGCATTTTTTTGTCTTTTTTTCATACAGATGTTGTCTCAAGGGCTTTCTGCATCACCTCAGGGGAGCACCTTGAGCCACCTGGTTTACAGGTCTTGTTAAAGATGTCCTCTTCTTCCTTAGGATGATGTTCCAGATTGTTTTCTGTTTCTGTCACATCTTATTTTCCTACCTTAATCAGTACAGTCAAAGTGCTTGCAGATTTTATATGCTACAACTTGTAAATTTCTTTTTATTGTTTTTGCCCTGGGCGTTAAGAGCTGTTTTTTCCCTTTTGCGTATCAATTGTGTGTGCCTGAGGGTTGCTGAGGTGATAATAGGCCATTCTGAAGAGCTGTGCAAGCTTTTCACCTGCTTTGTCACTTGGAGCTGCTATTTTTCTTTGCTGGCAAATAGGGAATAGCCTAAAAAAGTCTCTCTTCAATCTACTTTGGTTGTGGTTTTCCATGGTGTTTTGAACTACTCTTTGCCCTGCACTTTTACATCTGCATGATTTTAGTGAATGCTTCAAGCCTATTGCATCTTATTGCATCTTTCAAATATGTATGTAGAAAAGCCATTTGTTTCCAAGTTTCATTACTTTTTTTCTTGAACCCACAAGAAAGTTGATTAGAAAAGTGAAACATGTGTTTGTTAAACCCTAAATCATAGTTCTCATCCAAGAAATGTGGTAGCCTTAATTGGCTGATGGTTAATTTTTAATTGTGTGTGTTAGCCTCATACCCCTGTGGAATTTACCTTGAGTGACTAAGCTCTTTGCATGCCATGCTTTTTGCTGACTTTCTCAGTTTCCTCCCATTGTCTACTGGCAAAGCTATGCCCCTAAAATATTGCCTGGAACAAAGGTTAAACTATAATATAGTCTCCCCCAAGTGAGGAAGAATCTATGATGAGGCTGCTCAAAAGAGCAGATGTAGGAGGGTTTTTTTCACTTCTTAGACATTAAAGAAACCTTGTCTCTGGTCCTTCCATAGATGTGTGTGTGATGCTTGCACATATGTTTGTACTCGGGTATTATTTCTGAGAAGAGCAGCTTTGGCAGGACTGCCTCCTACCACCTGCCACACGCCAGGGAGAGTCAGTGCAGCTTCCTACATGGAAGGTGAGAACTGTGTATCTGCATGGTCACCCGTGTGCATGATGAGCATAGGGACAAATGCCAATTCACCCATTTATTAACAAAAACAACTCATTTGTCTTGCATTACAAAACTGGTTTACCTTTAGAGGCTACTTGGAAAGCCCCTAGGCAACCTTTCAGAAAATAAATGGGCGATCAAAGAAAAACTTCTGGGATCCATAAAATCCTTAATTTTCAAGGAGAGGTCAGTCTGGCAATCACCTTGTGTCTTCTGAAGCATTATGTAAAGTTGAATGGAAATATTTTCTTTTTCTAAAAAAAATTCCGAGGACAATTACAAATTGTTTGATTTGGAGAGGTATGTATTTTGTAAGTGATCCTTTCCCCAGCTCTCCTTAAAACAGAAAGGAAGCTCTTTCAAAATATGATGGTAATTCTCAGCCATACAAACAACAATGTTCCAGTAGCTGATATGCTTTAATGTTTCCACTGAATGCTCCAGAACCTAGATGTTCTTCTACTTGCCTGGTTTTCTGTCATTGGAGTGAAAAGTGGGAGGTGGCTTATACCAGAGTTTTATTCTGCAGAGGGGAAATATCTCCAGTCCTATTGACTCTAGACTCCCATAAAGCCTCAGTAAAACTTAAGTTTTTCTGAAAACTTCAGGTTATTTGACTTATTAAGTTAAAGACACGGTTTCTTTAGTAACCTGTCAGTTTTGAGAAAGCTGCATGCTTCCTGTGGCATACAGCGATGTTTCATTAAAAATGCTGTGTTGCTAGAAGAGCATTGCCTGTGGGAAATAGCTGAAGTGCAAAGAAGTTGCCATGTCTGATCTGACACTTGTAGATTGGTTCACTGACTTTTTTAAAGAGGCTTGAAATTTCAAGTGATCAGAGCAAAACATAGGCAATATCAAGTAATTAAAAAACAAACAAACAAACAACAACCCTGAAATAGCTTCATGCATCAACATTTTATTGGCCTGCTTTGCAGTATTTGATTTCAAATTCTGCTGTTTTCTCCCAGAGACAGCTGATACCATCTGTAGAGATAGAAGAGACGTGAGCAGTCTTGCCCTAAGGATGCTCTCTATGCATCCTAACAAGTCCATGAAGAGTGCAATAAAAAGCTTTGAGGTGTTCATTTGTGTTTTACCTGATGAGCAGTTACATAGAAATGACTTCTGTAAAACCCTTGTCTTTCATCAAAGAATGGATTTATGGTGGTCCCATAAGCATAAGCATTCCAGGTTGAAAGTATGATGCTCATGCACAATATATAGTTTTCAAATGTTCTTGAACTCATTAATATCAGTGGATAATAACATACATTACAGCACTTCTACTCCAAGAGAGCAATGTCAAACTTAACTTACTACACCATTTGGTGAGCTGTTTTCCAGCTCAGCTGGAACTGACCTTGGTGCCAAGTTCTTATATACCAATACTGAATGTATTTGGTTTGTTTCACAGTAATTTACTGCAATTGTTTTGCTTTATTATAATCATTGTTCTCTGCAAATAGTGTCCTTAAGGAAATGAAACCATAGGAACACCTGCAAACCTGCTCTCTGATACTGAATTTATCTTCTGTCATCTTTTTGCTTTCTTTTATCTGGAGCTTAAATCCAGCCTTGGTTAAGGGCTACAGGTTTTATCTTATACTCCTGCACTTGGATATCAATGGGTTGTTGAGCTGCCTTCTTAGGCAATTTGCATCATGTCAGGTTGCACTTCAAGCTAGACTTTCAAAGATGTGTGAAAGAGCTACTTAATATAGTAGTTCCTTGATAATGGGTTTTTACATAGAACCTGCCAACACAATTCTTTCAGAAAAGCTTGAAAGGAATCTTACGTAAATTCCAGCATATTCATTCAGCTTGAAATTTCTGTAGTTTTGCCCTAACCTCTCTAACCTGTGTGCATTTGCCTTGTCTTTCATCTTCATTTTCTGTGCTGTATGTGGTCAAATAGAGAAAACAATCCAGATTGTAGGTCTTTGTGACCACCTTGATTCAGACCTTACCTCCTGCCCTTTAGTTTTATGTGGTCCTTGAGTTTCTATATATGTTGTGACAGTGCTAGTACACTATCTGTCCCTGGGAGAAGGATCTCCTGAAATGCAAATCAGCTACACAGACACAAAACTTCTCTGCTAAGAAATGGGAGGGTATGAAAATATACATTGCTCCTTCATCCCCTCATCATTATAGCTTTCTGCAATGATACTCTCCTCAAGAAAAGTGACTCCCCATTGGTCCCCATCAGCATTGGCTCTACTCAGTCTTATACTGTTTTAATCACTTTTACCTATTGAGAGTACCATTTGTTAGTAGTTTATTCAGTTCCATTTTTAACAGGACTTTCACCCTCATGACGAGAGGAACAATTACAGAGAAACATACAAATATTAAGATTATTTTTTCAATGTTGTTTGGAATTACACTGTTGATCTGCTGTTATGCAGTGGGACAGAAGAAGCCTCTCCACAGGTTATTGCAAGGTTGTCACTTGTTGGTTTTTTTTTTCCTCCTCTCTGGTGGCTCTGATATTTGTCTCAGAGTATTTGTCAGCTGATACCCAGTGCTCTGTAAAAACTCTGCAAAGAAGCTCTTACCATTACATACTGTTCTAAGTACAGGCTGCTTTTTTTACAGAGGGCAACTATTTAAGGTGGGCCATAAAATTGTCAAGAGTTATAAATCTCTGGAGTTAGTGCTGTAGAACGTTTAATCTCCAGAGAGCCAGCAATATCTGTAATGGGCACAGCCATATTCCATCAGCGACTGCATACAACACTATACGTGGGACAAGCAGCCACTTCTAACATGGTTCGGACAACAATTTACTTTGAAAAGCCCATCCAGCTTCACCTGTGTTCTTATACAAACAGAATCAATAACCTCATTGGAATTTAGATTAGAACGTAACCAGATGTGAACCTGCAGGTACCTAAACTCGTCAACTCCAGCCCAGTCAGATAAACATAGACTGTATCTTTTAGAGTCGAATATGGCTGTCTCAATCTCTGTCAATTCCAATAATGTTGTTTTAGTGACTCACTTGTCATTTTCTCTGTCATCATGCTCTATGGCGTGAGCAGCCAGAGGGGAAAAGATATTGCTGCGTTTCATTGAAGCTTACTGTTCATCCCTTGTTTAGTCTAAAACAGGTCATTTACAGTGTAAAAAACATGATGCCTCACTTATAGTATTTCACAGCACCTTTTTATTCAGACTGAGTTGTGGGACACCTGCAATGATGGGTGGTTTTTAACTGTGAATCCACAAAAATCCTGGGGAAATAAACTGACAGCAACAGTTGTTTACAAAAATATAATACAGATTATGAAATGAGTCAGCTTTAAAAAAGCTCTTTCAGGTTTTTGCTGCATCCTTAGTTTTCAATCCTCTGCATTGTTCTCATGTTTCTCTCTAAATATATTATCATCACATTGGGAATGAGCTGGCACCATAAAGCAACCTTGATGTTTCTTTTGCTGATAACCCCATTAGAAAGGTCAGAAGTTCCCACCTCCCTGCTACTTGAGAAAAGAGATATTTGGCTTTTTTTTGTAACCCCTGAGAGAGCATCATGGACCAGATTCTAATGATTAACAGAACAAAGACCTAGATGATGACAACATAGAAAAAACACCCCAAATGCAGTGGAGATGTTTAGTGAATTCTTCAAAAAGCCAAAGAGGAAATAGTGGTAGAGGGAAGGTACATGGGTGGTGACTCCATAGACCACCCCGTGTTCCTTGATATTTGTGCTGCATACCTCTGCCCTGATACACCACGTGCTGGCACTTAAGAGAGGTTGGGGCTTGTTCTAGTGTGGCAAATTCTGTGTTGTAGCTCACAGGAAAGCACAGAATGTCCCTGCCAAGGACTAGTTTCCACTGGGTTGAGTATAGGATTCATGATGCGTACCTGCCTTCTGCAAAACGCCACAAGATACAATTTTCAGACAATTTCTTCTTTGCCCATCAGTCCTCATTGTAATCAACTGAAAAAGAAAGAATCTTAAAATGTTTTTGAGATGGCAAAAGAGATATGGTTTTTTTACTGTTTCAGACAGAGTCGCTAAAGAAAAATCCTTTTGAGAATCCCCCAGTTTTCAGAAACTAGGAATATCATGGGAGACTGGGACTGACTTTTCCAGGTGTGGGAATGTGCTCTTATAGGTGCTGCAGTTGAAAATGCTAGTGAGAAAAATGTACAGCCTAAGTATGAATGTTCTGCTAAAATGAAAAAAAAACACAATGAAGGGAGGGATGAAGGATGGATGGATCCTAACCAAAAAGCTTTGAGTCCAAAAAGCAGGGAAACATTCACAACAGGTCAGGTGTTTCTACCAAGCAAATTTTTTGTTAATCAAATAAATAAATAGCAGACAGCAGTTGGACAATGGACAATACTTGGCCATTGACAATAAATATTATTATTGCCTCACCACTGTGATGGTCCATGAAGAGTTTGCAATGTCTCCCACTCCAATTAAAAATCCTCTAACTAAAGTGTCTTTGCCACTTGTAGGAAAACCTGTCTTTTTTTTTTTTTAATGTAATTTTATAGTCTAAGATTAAAACTATGTTTCTAAGAAATGTTAAAGTGTATTCTTGCCAGCAAGGAATGAATTTGTCCTCTGAATATTGCAATGTGAAAATACCACTATAATGTTGTGATAAGGAAAACTTTATTTTAATTATGCTTTTAAGAGGTCTAAGTTGAGACTGATTGGGTTGAGTAGCACTAGGTAAATTCCAGTTTTTGTTCATTATGTCTTTTGCAATAAATGCCTATGCACTTTAACACAGATTCCTTCTGTAAAAAGGGAAAAATGTGTTGAGCTTCACTTAAGTTCCATATTGCGTTTCCCTGTTTTCAATGAATGGACGCTCTCTGTGTTCTTTGTTTCATGTTTTCAGGTGTATGTACTAGATAGATGAGGTTGTGATTCCAACACGATTTCTATTGGATTGGCTATTTCTTTCAAGCAGATAGCATTTCATAACTGCTTTGTCCCACCCTCATAACCAATAGAAGACAACAATCACAGTCCTCAGTCTGTGTGATAAGCTGATTTGAAGAAGTTCACTTACACTTCCTGTATCTTCATATGCAAATGAGCTCTGATTCAGCTTTCCAAACTTGTATAAAGAGAGATATTTACTTTAGTTTTATGTCAGATAATATCCCTCTGCCTGGACGGCCTTGCTGTCTTCAGAGTGACTACACAGTTTTAAAACTGGAAAAAAATTTAGTATGTGTTTTTAAGAAGTGACAAAGATCAAAAGAAATTAGAATGTCAATTTCCAGCAACATCATCCACTGCAACATTTTTTGTATGAGAGTTGTGTTTTTCCTTGATATTTTGTACCTTTACATTCTTGCTTGTGAAGTTATTTTGATGGAAGGCAATTTTTCATCATGTGTAAGAACTAGTCTCTCAAAAAGAGGAAATGGATAATATACTATTTTTTTCATTGGAATAATGATAAAAGGATTGTGGAGGGTTGTGGTTTTTGTTGTTTATTTTTGATTTTTTTTTAATTTGTTTTTGTTTTCTTTAAAGCAAGATATTTCCTATGCTTATATAGGCACTAAAAGTCTGAAATGAGAAAAGAAAATTAAAACCATTATTTTTTTGAATCTGTAGCTAAGAAGGAATGAAAAATAACCTATAATGCTTTTTGAACAAATAAGGTCATCTTTACCCTTCCATTTGGCTTTCTTCTCTACTATGTGGTTATTTTCCTCCTGTATTCAACTTTGCTCTTTCATCCATTACTACTCCTAGTTCAAAACCATTTCTTTAAGATATAAACATAACACCAGTAAAGATGAAAAGTCTGCTATAATAGCAACTCCATTTGCCTGGAGGTGATTACAGCCAGCAACAAGGAAAGAAAATGGAAAGCAGATGAAAAAACAAACAGTTTGTTGCCACCATGTAGCAAATGATTGTGAAAGAGACATAAATTAGTATGTTCCCCTAAATAACATTCTATATTAATATGATTCTTGGTATAGCCTTTTTCCTAGGCTTTTTCCTCATCCTTTTGGTGAACATTCGGGACAATGTTACACTCTCTTTGGCAGAAAATTGGAGGCTCAGGTGCAATTTGAACATTCAGCATGGTGATAAGTAGATACCACTGGTTACTAACAGAGAAAACTTATCCTAACCACTACCCTAATAGCTCTCCTTCCACTCGGAGATTGTTTATATACAAAAATCTCATCTGTCTGGAGAATGCAATTTAGGTTTCCTAGGTCTGATTAGAGTTTTTCTTGAGTTTCTTCTTCATTTGTTTTCCCTTACTGCCAGACTTTTTACCTTCTCTCTTTGTGAGTGCTTTCATTCTGTTTCCTGACTTTTCTAGTCTCTTTCTGTGCAAATCTGGAATGTAGAACTGGCTTCAAAAACCTTCTAAATCTTACAAGTAGCAACCTTTGCATTTTAACTTTATTGTGCTTTACATGAGTCAAAATCAAGACTCCACTTTAGCCTTTTTGGCTCTTCATTTCTTCTTTGCCATGTCTAGAATATTGCATTATGTAGTGAATCAATTGGTATTCTGTGACCCCACCAGACAGGGAAATGGCAGAATATTTGGTCATGAAAAGCTCCATTGCAAGAGGTCTGCATGTGCATCTCCGCAGACAATAGACAGAGAAACTCTAAATATTTAATGGTATTAAATGTGTACTACATATTATGAGTACATGTGTATTCAGAAGACACTTTTTTTATTCCCTTCTGAAATATTCTTCTTGGCTTTGCTTTTAATTAGCACACAAAATGCAATTACTGAATTCATAAATCGCAAAGTATATTTAGTTTTCCAGTTAGCAGCATTCACCTCTATTAAGACATATGAAAATAATAACCTTGAAAACTGCTACTTTATACAGACAAATGTATCACAGGGATTTTTCTTGTACTTCATATGGTATCTAAATTATTAACTTTCCTGATGAGGCTCACAGAAATTCTTTTAATAAGTTGCTATGATATTAACCTTTTGTGTAATACAAAAAAATGCATTTAATGATATAATTAGGTTTAAATGAAACTATTTTTAATTTCTTTGGTTTTAATTTGATGTTGCTGTACTCCAGGTTTGAAAAGTAGAAATGGTGAAATGTGTTTGTGACCACAGTCCTAACTCTACAAACAAAACAGACAAACCCACCTTTTAAGATGTGAAATTGTTTTCCTCCTGTGGACAAGAGTTTCCAGCCCTCTCTGTCCTTTTGTCTTTTGTAATGGCACATATAAACATTTACTTTAGAACAGTGGGTGTGTTAACAGTCTTTTGGGAAATTTCATATCTAACTGCCTCCTGTGTTA
Source organism: Trochalopteron elliotii (assembly GCA_024734555.1). Taxonomy (NCBI): domain Eukaryota; kingdom Metazoa; phylum Chordata; class Aves; order Passeriformes; family Leiothrichidae; genus Trochalopteron; species Trochalopteron elliotii. The sequence continues at coordinate 1,255,374 of JANPWX010000097.1, read as the reverse complement.
GGTCTCTCTATGCATGTGGTCAAAGGATATTTTACTTTCATGTCTGTGTGAAGAAAGGATAATTAGCACAGTGCTCTGCACATCACATTGTCACTGGATTCTCAGCTTTGTGCTAACTTGAAAAACAGCTGCACAAATTCCTGGGAAAAAAGATTACTGAGAACTGTGGAAGGCAAAGTCTCCACACTGGCTTGAAAGTCCTGACCCTCAGACCACTGGTGGATGACAGTTTATTCTGGACCTGAAATACTTATGTACCTCTGATGTTTCCTGCTGTTGACCACTACCTGAAAGAGGCTAGTGGCCTAACTGACCCTTTGCTATGACCCAGTGTGCTCATTCTGTCCAAGTGTCTGGTACACAAACCATGTCCTTCAAACACCAGCTAAGGTATTTCTGTGTGGCACTTAGCCAAGTAAAGAGGCATTAAATGAATCACTCAGCTTGCTAAATCAGGTCACAGGAGGTTGCATCATACGAGGTGTTATAATGAGAAGAGACCTCTCTTGCTTGAGGGTCCACCTTGTCCCTCAGTGAGATATAAGTGAAAGGCAATCTTTTTATAAAACTTAATCCTAAACCAAAGAATTTTTGGTCTTTGTCCCATGCTGTCTGGCATCTAGTACAATTCTGCTTGAGGCACAGGTTTAGAAAGTAAAACAAATATTTGAAGTTTTCTGTCCTGTTTTTTCATGAGTTTGGGTGTATTTTAGTTTCATTTATTTTCTTAGGCAATTGCCGATTATATCCATATTCTTTAGAGATGTGCGTGAACCGGCATATTAAAAGCTGTGTAACGTTTAGTATCTCTGCTGTGTGAGAGACTAAAAACAAGGAAGGATGGATGATTTCCAGGTTGCCTGGGGCATCCTAACTCCTTAAAGGCCAATATACTGTCCTAGTTCTTTATATGCAGTTTCTATTGACTTCTGTCTCAGAAGGAAGGAGAATATATAGCCCAGGAACTGAAACAGAATGGACGGAAGGAATCTTTAGTAAAATATTTTACTAAATATTCATCCATATCAATTTGTACTGAAATAGTTTGATTTTATTTGCTAATGTTAATAAAATTACTGCTTCTTGGTTCAAGTTATCATGGCAGCAATTATTTCCTAGATCTCTCAAACTTGCAATTCATTTAACAGCATTTTTTGGACAAAACTGATAGAGAGATGTCAAAGCATGCCACACTTACTGTTTATGGAACCTGCAGCAAGGATTTTCATTCTGGAAGCCCTTAGTGGACCTGCCCTTAAGTATAATTTTTCACAGTTTTGCAAACTAGTTTTACTAGTAGGCCTGGAATTTTCATTTCACCCACTGTATTTTTGAAATACATAAAACAAATTTAAAAATTAAAAACAGGCATTGGAGGTAAGTTTCAACACATGAAAAATTAACCTTGTTTGTTTTTAGAGTATGAACTTTAAAGAAAAATCATTCAATTATGAAGTGATAGAAAACACTTCTGTAATTGGGAAACTGAACTACCTCTCCACTTAAAGTCAGAAAGACTCTTGTTAGAGTCAGATATTATTCTTATGGAAATCTAGCCACATCTAACAATCCAAAAGAGAGAAGAACCCTTATTTCCTTGGTGAAAGACTCTAAAGGGTAGGCAACAAAAACTCCAGACACACTGGACTTCTGCTCTGACCATAATTTTTTCCATGCATCTGCTCATTCTGCTTGGCAGAAGCATTCTGGACCCTGGTATTGGATCTCAGGTGAGTGGTTCTCCAGTAATCTTCCCATTGTCCAGAGAGCTGGTGGGCAAGGAAGCCAATTCTGATAAGGAGAGAGGAATTGTAGGATGTCTTTGACCAGAAATTTTCTGTCCAAAACAGAGCAAGGTCAGATACACAAGGTAACATCACCATTCCTGAGGGCAGCAGCAGAAGGTTATAATCCAGGAGAAACCTTTGGCTTAAGACCGTCACTTTCAATTTAAATAAAAATGTGCTGAAATTCTTTATTAATCATTAATACAGAAAGAATATTTAACTTTTATTTGACTACATTTATATATATTTAATATAATATCTAATATAATGAATATTTAACTACATCTAAGCAAGGGATGAAGAATTCATAGCCTTTAACTCAGTATTGATTCCTCACTGCTTTTCCTAAGTTAAGTATTCTGTGGGAGTATTATATTAAACACTATTCTCAAAGTGAGCTATAGGTTAGGAACACGCTAAGTGAATGATTTTTTTTTCTCAAAATTTGCCTTTGTTTTGATGCTTCTAGTCCCTTTCTTGAAAAGATGTAGAAAGAAACACCAAAAAAAAAATCCTTCTGTCTCCTAAGAAGCAGGTGCTATGTATGCAGAGTTAGAATGCCACAGGTACAGATAACTTGCTAGTACACACAGCTGCTTATAAATACTTGGGAAAAAAAACCAACCCAAACCTGGTAAGTAAGTTCAAATTGCTTATGGAATAAACATCGAATCACTTGCACTGAAGTTTAACAGTGTTTAAATGTGTATAACACTAAGTAGCAGAATAAGGGACCGATTATTCTCCACAGGTGGAGAAAATAGTGTAAGACACAGGAATTAAGAAAAGCATAAGGAATTTTCAAAGCACTGCTCTCCACTGAAGAAGCCAATGCACTCTTTATTGACCTAGTGTAGCTATTAACACCTGGGGATTTTTTTCAGTGAGAATAAACTCAAAGCAATTGCAAGAATGTTTCTACATGCCCTTTAGCTGGAAATTAGACAGAAAAGTGAGTATCTTCTGAGGAAAAAGGAGTTAAAATTGAAAGGTCTGAATAAAATCTGTCTGAAAAGCTAAAGAGAGAAATGTGTGGAGTCATTTTTCCATTAATCTATGGCTGTCATGAAGACCCAGATAAATAATGGTTTTAGTTTTAGCCATTTCTTTAGGTTTGTTATCTAGTTTTCCTCCTTGTTTCAGGGCATGTGGTAAAATGTCATGAGGGTTATGAAAACCATGATTATGTGCAATGCAGTGGAAAAGCAGGCCTTTTTGGGAAGTTCCAAAGTTCTTGATTGTTGGCAGGGTATCTGCCAATTTTAGTTGGGATATAATGAATTATAGACAAGAAACCAACAGAACTGTCAAAGGGGACTGAAGATGCTGCAACAAGTTCTCCAACCCACATGAGCTGAAGTGAAAAACATTCTTACATCTTGTGTTACGTTATTGTTACTATTACATGTACAGAAATGAAGAGACACTATATAAAAAGATTAAGTTACTTCATACATAAAAGAAGATTAAACTGCTTTTAAAGGTTTTATGATGCAAAGTTTTTACAATCATCTGAGTTAGGAAAGTTCTTGATATATTTAATTTTGCAGAGTTGCCAGCATGGGGCAAGGTTAATTCATTGTTCCAGTAGCATAATACAGCTGACAGCAGCCAGATGTATAATTCCATGCCTGTTGAAGGAAAATTAATATCTTCACTGCATAATTGTTGATACTTAAGAGATAACAGAGGTCTCAATTTGTCTGCTCAGAAAAGAACAATAGGTGTTCTTCCGTTTGAGTCTTGGAGTTGATTATACACTATGATTTCCAATCCAATTGTTCAGTGCTGCTATTGATTGCAAAACGAAGGCTATTTGTGCAGAGGTAAATCTCTTCAACTGAAAAAGGAAGAAAAATAAAAGGCTGCCTGGCTATTGGCTTAAACAAGAAATCATCGCTATGCACACAATGTAACCAAAAAAATCCATATTAATGTGTTACTGGAACATTGAAAAATATGTCAGGTTTTCAGGTTTGGCAGTGATGCTGGCTAGCTGGATTTTCAGCTTTATGAGTTTATTTTTCTGTTTCTCAGAAATTACTGTGTGTTGTATTTTTACAAGGCTTCAAAACTGTAGAAAATTGCCAATAGATGTGGAAGTAGAGTTGCTGCATAAAATTGGAGACCAAGGTAATTGCCTATGGTCTTTGAACAGGTGGGTTTCAAGAAGACACAAAGGTGTCTCAGTCACTGAGTCTTGAAATACTATGGGACTTGTATTTTCTAGATGATTGTCTTGCACTTCTGGGAAGTCAATATTTGTCTATCAAGAAACTAGTTGAGAACTTTGTCTCAAAAAAATACCACTGCCTTGATAAAATGGAACTACTGCATCTGGAATGGCACTTTTATGTGATCTTTTGCAGCTAGCAAGTAGCTGGCAGAAATATAGAAATTCTATAATAGCATTAAGTTCCATATCTTATTGTTTGTATTTATCGTTCTTGAATAATTTGTAACCAATTACTTTTCCACTTTTTTTTAATCTATCAACTGTATCAAAAATGTTAAACAAAGTTTGTGTAATTGCCCCAGATTGAATACAGGGAGAACTCGCAGCATTTCAGAATATCATCTGAGAGACTCAAGATTAATGTGTTGTTATGGTCTAATAAGGGTGAAAGATCTTGTCTTTTTGAAATTGCACAATGTCAACAATTTTTTCTCTAAAACTTCAGAAAAAAGGCAAGTCTTTATGAGATAAAGGCAATAAACTGTTGGGATTTCTGCCTGTCTTAGATCCAGCTCAATATTTCCTCATTCTTTTAAATGGGTTGCTAATTTTGAAGCCAATTGTTTTGAAGACACATAATTTTGTTCCAGGATTGGGTGGTGTGGAGTCACAAAGAACTCTGATTTCTATTGTTTCAGCCTTGCTGTAATAGGATTTTGGCAGTGGGTGAAAAATGTGCAGGCTTCTTCAGGAATAGGTTATGGTGATACCATTCAGAGCCCTGAGACAGAAATAAGGTAGTGGTCTCTTACAAGACAGTGGGCCAGGTAAGGAAGGATATCTGACTGTTTGAATTGTTACAAATGGTTCTTCAATGGGTGTAGAGCTATAAACATCCCGTTTCTCAAAGACCAGTGGTCTGCTGTGTGGAAGAATGGCATGGAGTTTGTTTGCCTGCGGTGTGAATTGGCAACCTGTCCCTACCACTGATCTCATCATATACTCCCCGTGAGGTCCAAACTACTGACTGATATAATTTGACCTTGTACAAGAGCCTGTTTAGTAGCTTCTGGAATTCTATTTCAATATGGATCACCGAGTTTCACACTGCCTTAGATCTTTAAACTGGAAGAATTTTTATCATGCTTTAGTATATTCACAGTCTTTAATCTCTCAGGCTTGGCTGATGTTTTTCCAGTGGTAATCATTATCTGAGGCTGTCTTTATCTTCTTTCTGTATTCTAATCCCTTCATGCTTTGCTTTCCCTTTCTTTCTGTGACCTTTTTTTCTTTGCTGAATTTATTGCATGCTTTCCCCTGGCAGCCTCTGTAAATATGTGCATTACTATTAGTTTCATCTCAATGTGTATGGGATTTATGCCTATACAGCTTGCCCTCCACTTAATTTAATCACAGGTTAATTAGATCCTCCACTTAATTTGATCAAAACCTTCCTTGAGCCAAATCACTTACATTAAGAAGACTAGTGGTACTTTCTACCCTTTAGTTTGATCAATATCGATCTTTTTAAGCAGGTACTTTGGGGTAATTCAATCACTGGCTCTGGATATTTTCCATTTAATTAATAATAAAGAGCAACATCCTTAATTAGAGGAGAAAATAAACATAGAAAATATCTGCAGACATGTGAAAGACAGTAAATTTTTTGCATTTTTGTGGAGGAAGAGTTTTTCTTCTGTTTTTGCTTCTATTCTGAAGCAGTCCTTTTGGTAGCAACATGGTCAATTCTCCTGTGTACATAGGGTGGGCAGAGTTGTACCAGTGGAAGTGTTAATGAATAGACATAACAGTAAGGAATTTTAGTATGTTATTGCTACATTCCAGTGTAGCAAAAATTCACTGAGAGTCCTGGTATATTGTATTTGAGTGATTGCTAATGAAACATGAATTCTAAATGCCAGGGAGCAGGATGTCAATGAAATAATTTATATATCTGTTATGTGTGTATAAAAATATTAGTGTTGAATGAAGTTACAGATAGCACAACTCTTTTCTGAAGCATGGTGCTCGCTGTATTTTTTTAAAAAATTCTATGCTTAATTTAATTTCTCTGGAGAGGTCATTTACAGACCTTAAAATAACCATGGAAACTGGAGGAAAACTAAATGCTCAACCTTGCCTTTTTCCAGAGCTCTGATTGATAGGTGGAAACCTTCATGTATCACACTGTAGATGGCTTAGTTTAGTGAGCATTTGTTCACATTACTACTGCCACTGTTTTCAGGAAGAGCACTTGCATTATTTCTTATAAGTTTATGCTGTCCAATCTGTCTCATGAAAATGTGCTCAGATATGAATTATGAGATAGCTGTCAAATATTTCTACTTGAGCTAGACTTTCAGAGGCATGTGGTTAGCATGTTCTCATGTTAACACCACCACTAGGTAGAAATCCCAGCTCTCCAGAAGAACATGTTGCTCTCTCCTTGTTCTTATCAGCCACTAAACCAATTCCTGAGTCTATTCCAGCAGTTTCTTAAAGGCTGTCATTCCTAAACCTATACTGCTATGGGTTTATTTATGGTATATTCATTTGTCCATGAATGCAGGATTCACAGAAATTGATAGCATTTGAAATCTGGTTGGGGAGAATGACAGAAAAGAGTTCATTTTGTCCATCTAAAAATCAGGTGTCTAGTCACCTATTCTCATCTAAAGCTTGTGTGCTCCCAAGTGCACTTGGTTTCATTTTATTTATGTGGGATTCTTTCTCTGTGTTGATGTTACAGAGAAATTATATTTGTAGCTTTCTTATATTTATAGCTTTTGTAAGCCATTAAACTGTGAATCAGCTGAAATTGGGTGATGAGAATTTCATTCTTCTTATCAGTTAATACCAAGAGCCATTGTGGTATTAAAAAAAAAATTAAAAGATCTGAAGATCTCTTTAATGGTGATGTTACTGCTTGTTTATGGACTGCTCTTTCTTACAAATATCTCAAAACGTGTAAGTCTCATGAGTCTTGTATTAGTGGTCAGGAGTCAGAGCAGAGACAACTAAGAGATTTTAATTCTTGAAGTCAAGATTTCATTAATTGTTTTTAATATTTGGGACTAAACTGGATTAAACTGAAGCTGCCATCTGTGTTTACTTACCTTAATGCTTATAAACTGACTCTTTAGGCTGCAAGAAATGTAGCTTGCCCACAAGTCTCACTTGGTACTCTGGTAAGTTCAGGTATTTCTCAATACGAGATTCAAAGTTCCATAGGTAAAAATAAAATCATACAAATTCAGAGACTACTCAGAGGTTCAGCCATAAGCTACTGAAGCTTTTAATTGTAGTAAAGCATGCCCCAGACCCCCAGTAGGTGCTTCCAAATAGGGAAAGAGTTTCAGTTTACCCTTACAAATTTTAGGAAGTTTACCTAGATTTTCCATACCCCCCTGGTAGTGATTGGCTCAGCGCCAGCACAAGAAAATCGGTTGGGCTCCAAGAGTGTAATTCAAAGCCTGTTGTTAATTTCATTGGCAGCAGGCCAGATTTTCCTTCTAAAACATTCAGTATTTAGGAAGGAGCACAAAAGAAGAAAAAGGCTTTTTGAAGTGTTTGTAGCAAGGTGTCAGAAGTTTTCTCGGACACCTGTGCGTGACTTATCTTTTGTTTTCTGTAATGTTTGTTATTTTGTTATTTTTAATTATTAAACCTTTGGCTTTACAAAACATCTCTGAAGACCAGTCTTGCTAATTGATTTTAGCCACTTCTCTGCAGAGGCTGGACCCTCAGAGATTGATACATTTACAAGTGGTTCACTACACTCTGACCACATGCTAACCTGTATCATTTAATGAGCATATGTGAGGGTGTGTTTTTTTGGTTTTGGTGGGGTTTTTTTTGTTTTTTTTTTGTTTTTTTTTTTGTGTCAAGCTTGTTCCAGGTCTGAAAATTTTTGTTAGCAACAAACGGTGATCTTCATGGACAATTATATCCGTTTCCCCTGCTTTGAGTGAGTCTCTCAGTTAGGGCTGTGGTTGCTCTACAGTCTCTTTACAGTCAGAAGATGAGTATGATTATGATGGAAAGCTGACTCTTTCTGCCTAACTGGTGACCAGTGGAGACACCCAGGTGTCTCTCTCTGGATCTAGGATGTAAGTATGTGCTCAGTGCAGAAGTTCCACCAAGATGCCAGAAATACACAGGACTTAGGTCGGTTGTACAGGTACAACTTTATATGTGCATTGGATTCTTGATTGTGATGGGAATTTCTGCACGTATAAATTTAAACTACTCCTTCCAATGTCAAATGAATAAAATAGCTTCTTCATGAAGACTGCTTCTTCTGTAGAAAATACCCTCACTTTCAAATATCTGGTGACCTCTTATGACAGTACTTAAAAATATGAAAGGAGGAAGAAACAACAAAATAAATGGGTTTGTGCTTTTGTTTGGGATGAAGTTGAAATAATTTGTAATAAGTACTTATTAATGTTGAAGAGTTTCTGTTGTAATGGCTCCTTACGTAGCAAATGTCAGAAATACATGACTGTGAGTGAAAGGATTTAAAATATAAGGAATTTTGGCAGATGTTGTGACTCTTTCATGTTGCTGTTGGTCCATGGCTAAGCAATGGTCCAGGATTTCAAAAGACTTTGCCGTCACTTCCATTTCCTTTGAAGTCAAAGCAGGTTTTGTTCTGCTGGAAATATGTTTTGGCATATATATGGATAAAACATATGTGATTCCTATGTTAACAGCTCTGACACAAGAGGTTTGTGATTTTCTGGTTTCTATAGAAACATTAAAAGCATTTGTAAATCTTTCATTTTTAGGTAAATGTACTCCATTTTATGAGAAACCAGATGCTCAGACTGTTACCCTTTTTATTTTTAACATTTTCAAAGATTATGAAAAATGATACTGTTAAGCTATACTGAAACAAGAAGTAAACGATCATATTTCAGGCAGTACCTTTCAAACTGTTCTTCGTTGGTAATCAGAAAGTGAAACTGCAAAAGCCTTATGCTGTAAAAAAACTCCTGTAGGTCTCCTGCATAGAAAACAAACTAGGAAGAAAGCATTGCTGCATGGATAACAAAACAGGTTTGGTGTTAAGGAGACCTACTTTATATACCCAGTTCTACTACTGTCCTGGCTTTGTCAGAGCAGTTCTCTCATCTTTCATGTGCCATCTCAAAGAGTGATCTAACACAACACTTGCATTTTACTGAAGTGCTTACTTATGTGTTGATAAAAGTGAAACGAAAAGCTACGTGTGTGATCACCATCACCATGTTACTGCCTAAGTGACCTTGAGCTTTTTACCCAAAACACCCTCATTAAGAATACAGACCTCTGCTCTGGGCAGTGCAAAAGTTTGTACTCACCAGAGGGAATGATTAGGTTGGTGTGTGGTGTACGGTCTTATACCTGGCTTCTGGCAGGAATAATATTGAAAACTCTGAAGAGGCAGGAGGGCTGGATGAGGAAGTTGTTAGCAGGGATGCTGATGGGTCCCTCAGCAGTTGTTTCCATACAGACAATGAGTGTGGATAAGTATAATTCAGATAAAGTTTAACTCAGTTTTTTCAAAGCAGCTGAAATTATGTATTTTTTTTAACTTCTCATCTTACTACCTTTTACCATGACTGAATTATTTTCTCCCTCTCACCTTGGTTCAGAGGGGATAGCAAAGAAAGTGAGGTATCCCAGATGGATACCTATATGGGATGGAGGAATTGGACAATCAGTGGCTTTCTATTAGCTGTTGTATAAGACTGATACATTTTTCTGCAGCTGAGTCTATGTAAGGCTAGCAAGGTTTCTTGGTCCAGTAAGCCCCCCCAGTAAAGACACTTACATCTAAATGCATTTACCTTTCTTTTGGCTTCATAGGCAAATTTTCATGTCAATCACAACTGCTTGTTTTTAATGAGGGCTGTCTCCCTCCCAGCCCATCTTCTCCAGCTATTACCATTCTTCATGCTGAACAGATATAGTGACATAGCAATCTTTTTCATTGTGCAAGTCATTAAGGGTGTAGACAGCAATTTGAAATTTGTAAATATTCTGACAAGTTGATTGCCCCCTGCCCATTTTATGTCCATAATCTGCCAAGGTAGACCTGCCAGTGCAGACAACATTATCACTAACCCAGCATGGGCCATCATAGAGTGATATCTGGCAGCATGTTCATAAAAGACCAGAACAACAACAAAAGCACATCTCAAAATTACAACTATGAACAACCTGCCAGTTGCAATAAAAAATGTTGCTACTAGGAAATTAAAAATTGTACACCACAGTGATCACAGCCTTCGCATCACTACTCTAATGCATGGCATAAACATAAGGTTAGGACTTCTCCACAGATGAGGCAGGGTCTGAGGTGTAGCAGAGATACGTTTTTTCTCAGAAATGTAAAACAAATGCAAATGTGCAATATTCTTGACAGATTTTTTTGTTTTCTCATGTTTTGTTTTATATTTTCGAGTTTGCTTTGGAAGAATTTCACTCTAATGAATGTGCAGAAAGACAAATTTCAAAATAGAATGATATTACTATTAGGTATATTCTCAGTGCTTTGAGTAAAGAGAAAGAGCAGATGCTGTTTGATGTAATCAAAACAAATTACAATCTTAAAAGATCATAAACATATACTGTGTTTTGGTATTATTCTATTATCTTATTGCTGGAAAAAATATATTAAGTGGAATCTTGAATAGTTAACATTCAAAGTACTATGAATAATACAATCTTTGCCCTGAAACTTATCCTGGATGTTTACATGTTTAACTAATGATTTTAAACTCATTTTTAACTTCCATTAAAATTCTTGGCAAACTGAGATCTTCCATCCTGTTTTGTACAGTGGGGGACTTGAAGTTCTTGCTTTTCCTTGAGTTAGAGAACATGCCTTTGCCTGTGCCCAGAGTGCTTGCTCTGCTTGGAGGGTCCCCTGACTTCCCAAGTGCCTGTTGTCATTGCTGAATAGTCAATGTGCTTCTTAGATTGGAGCCATGGGCTGGAACGGTGATTGGCTCTTTGATTATTTAATCTCGACCCTGGGAGAATTTCGTGAGGGAATACTGATTCTGTGTGCTCTGTGATTTTGGGTTTTTTCCACCTGCTTAAATCTCATGTTCTGACCAACACAGAGGCAATGAGAAATAACTCATTTTTGCATGCTAGAACAGTAGTGACATCACTTCTGCTTCTGACAGAGAGATTAATATCCTGCCAGGGATTATTCATGGGCAAGAGATTGGTTTTCTGACCTCTCCATCACCCTGTGTCTTGGACGGTTCACAGTGGGGATGGCTCTTTCTCCAGACAGATGCAGAAGTGAACTTTTTGGTGGCTCTAAATGGTATTTACCAGTTTTGAAGAGCTTGTGTAGAGCTTCTGTCCCCTTTCTGTAGTATTTAGGGATGGGCAGGGCTCTTGCTTGGAGCAAGGATGAGGCTGAAATCAGCCACTGAATATGGATAGTGAGCTATGGCCTATCCCAGGCACTGGCAGCACAAGACTAAATGCAAAGGTCCCAGGCCTTGAGTACAGCTGCTTAAGAGGACAGGAGGGAACAATGCTGAGTGATGAAGTGGGGCTCAGGTTCTGAAAATGCCAGTGTTTCTGAGCCCTGGTAATATTCTGAGTAATATTCCTGTCTCTTCAGATTTTGGAGCGTGCGCAATATACTCAACATATACAATGTGAATCTGTAGTGAAATTTAGCCCAGGTGCAGTTTCACAATAGGTTTTTACCACTATACATGGTGGAATAGAAACTCTTACTTCACTCTAGTGGGCAGACACTTCTAAATCCAGACCCACTGGGCTGGGTCTTGTTCAAAGGCAGCATTGTGAGGGATTTTCTGCTATAACATCAGTTCTGTGTTCTGTCGGTGTCTCTGTTTAGATTTGGGTGGTTACAACAGAGTGTGGGTGTTTCTTTTCTTTGCAAAGGGATACAGCATTCATTCTACTAGCAGTGCAAGAAATTGAAGCAGTTGGAAACTGCCTGGACTTAGTTAGCACCTGAATCAGTGAGTCCTTAGCTTTGCTGTGGAGTTATGTTTCAATATATGATATTATTCCTACACATCTCTTAAAAAGTAGTATTTTTCTATGTATAAGGCCAAAGATCATAACCCAGCTATGCTGGGCAGTTATAGTTGTAGTATGCCAGCTCAGGTTGTAATATAAATCAAACACCCTGTAATTATCATGTAATTATCATGTGGGCATTGTTCTACTTATGTAGGAGTGTCTCTTTTTCATTTAACTTACCACTTTATTTTGCCTCAAATTGAATTAAAGAAAAGTATTCTCCTTCTGGGTTAGGTATTCTTTTTTGAAACTACACTAGTACTATTTCACAGTACTAGAAAACTGCCTATGAAGACAGACTTTCTGACTGAGGAGATCTAATTTTAATTTCCACCTCAACTTTGGGGAATGACTTACCAAAAGCAAGAGAAAATTTTTTGTGGCTTGAAATCACAAGTGGAAGCATCAAACTGCATCAGCCACGACAATAGTGAACAACAAGCAGGGAAGAACACAGAGACTGCTTCATCTTCTCTCACTTTCATCATCCATGTAGAGAAAGTGCAGGTTCCCAGATTCGTAGTTTAGGAAGATTATTTACATGCTTCAACTGAGGAGTGAAGAATCAGCATCTTAATCCTTGTGCTTTAATTCTTCTTTATTTCTTCTATCTGCTGCTACATATATACATACTGTTGGTGCACCCTCACTCTAACTACAGTACCTAGCACAGGGAAGCTGTGTTTTCCATTTTTCAAGAAATCTTAGTAATTATGAATGAGAAATCAATGCCATTTAGTAGTCAAATATTTTTCTACACCAATTTTTTTTCTTCCCTGCTTTTGTTCGTGCATCTAGAGGATTGTCACACTCTCTGCTTTTCACTTCCAGGCTCAAGGTGATGTGAGCTTTTAATCAGCAGGCTCCCAAACAGTAACTATTGAGTTCTGTAGTCATCAATCGAGTTCCAAAAAACTGTCTTAAAATGGAGAGGTTAAAATTTAAAATCTCTTCCATTGTTTCCTCATCCTTTTTGGGAACAGGTAGCAAGATTTACCCTCTTTGCAAAGAGGTTTTTGAAGCTTTTGTGATGTAAGCATGGAGTTTTTCTTGCCTAAATTTATTAATATGAATATAAATGACAATTTTATTCGGAAAATTTAATCACTTTTTGAGTAGTGTTTTATGATTGTCACACTGCCACATATAATGGCTGACTTTTCTGCTATGACTGCAGAAGAAACTACAAGCATAGAGTGTCTTACTTCATAGCTGGTGAATAATAACCTCAGTTATTTGCCTAAGGACACTGGAACCCGAGATATTGGTACAACTGATGCCTTTGGCAAAGGAAAGCAGGGGCTGCTGTAACTGCTGAAGGCATTAACCTGCCTCCTGTTCCTCAGGACAGGTGTGTTGGAGGTGGCCAGAACACCAAACAGAGCCAAGACTGGTGTTTGTGTTGCTCCTTCCCGTTCCCATTTGATTCCTGGGTAACCTTAGGCAGGATGAGTCATGTACAGGCTCTGTGCCTTGGCTGACCAGTAAGCACAATGACATGGAATTCACTGATCATGAAGGTATCTTATCTTCTTTCAAATAATGTTTTTTAAACTGCTTGGACCTTTGCATGGGAGATATTCTGTATGTGCCATATTCCATAATCTTTCAAGTTTCAAATGTTCTCCACCTATGGGAATTATAACATTGTTTAATTACATATTTAAAGAATTTTTTTTGAGTTATACCGTCTTGAGGCTAACACCACCAGAAATTAATTGGATGTCCAATTAACTGTGTGATCAACTGTTATGTACAAGGCAAAAAAAAACCCCAAGAAACCAGATTCTACTTTTTTCCAGCAAAGGATTCAGGAAAAGTTAAATCTTTCTGGAGTGTGATGGCTGCTGTAACCAGGCCAAAAATAGGATGTGCTTAGGAAGACAGGAGAAAAACCCAAACTGCCTCTAGCATCTAGATTAATAATTATCAAGTACATAATGTAGGTAGAATCACTGGTAAGAAGAATAGAAATGGATTTATGTAAATTTAAGGTTGGCTGAAGTTTGGTTTATCCCAATGTGTGTCAAGAAAGGTCACGAAATGAATACAATGAATATAAGTTCTGGTGGTGATTGTAGTTAGTGATTTATTCTGCCAAAACAATGAATGCAGCTATGAAGAACAGTTATAGAGGGTTTCAAGTTATTTTAAGTTTATTTTAAGGATAATCAATTATACCTGAGCAAAAACTAGACCAGCCTGTGTCCAGACAGGAATGATGTATTCATCTCACCAACTACAGGCATAGTAGTTTGTCATGATCCATCTCTTCTCAGTGCTGGTCAGCTTTCTCTGAAACTGTCTTTCATTTTGGAAAAGGTGTTTGAATTTCTTGTTCTGATGGTATGTAAAATAGAAAGATTTGCCTTTTTGTCTCTTTATAGCCAGGTATAAGTTCAGTTGAGTCTGTCAGTGGTCCAACTAAATTTATTTGGGGTTTGTTTGTTGGTTTATTTCTTTACATTTCCCCCTTTTAATAAGGGATACTTTCTCATTTAGCATTTTTACTTATTGTGGTCTTCACCAGGATATCCAGGAAATCCTGAATACCTGTAATTTTGGAATGACTTAGGGAGTCTCTGCATACGCTGGGGCAGTCGCAAGTCCATTAACCAGCTGAGCACGAGGAGCGTTTTTATTTTATTTGTTTTTATCAAAACATAAATGAACCCACTTACAGGTATCATTTCTGGCAGAAAATGTCCTAAGGGAATGATGAGGCAAAAAGAATCAGAAGTCTCGTGCCTCACTCATGCTTTCAGAGCTGAGAGCCCTATGAACCTTGACTGAAAGACAGGCAACAAGGTGAAACTGTCAGAGTGTGAGATTTGGGAGATTTCTCTTTTTTAAGGGAATTATACAAGCTAGCTTGAAACTTACAAGATCTCCAATGGCATTGTCTTAGAGTTTTCACAGAAGCTTCTAAAAACTGAGATGTTGACACATTTACACGAATTATATTTCTGATGGAAATAATTTTACCATAAAAATTTTGGTCCATTTTAATTGTATCTGCTTTCAAATTTCTACTAAAGTCCAGAAAGATTTAATTTACTTAGTTTACAAGGCTATAGATTCCATCTAGCAGCTTCAGTATAGACGGTTTGGAGCAGGAAGACTTTGCTGTCCTGAGTGCTGAGTGATCTGAATTGCCATAAGAAATGCAGTTCTGACACCAAGTTTTGTGTCTCTTGATCATAAGGCTGTGCGTTTTTATGTAATGAAATGCCACAGGGCAGGATGAGAGCATGTGTATGAGAGGCGAGGCAAGTGATGCAGTTCTCCTCATTTTCACAGCTGGAGCCTTGGACTGATGTTAGAACAAGTGACTTGGCATGTGAGTAGCAATTCTGCACTCTTAAATAGCAGACCATGACCTCTATAAATTGCACGTTCACACATTTTCTACAGAATGGCCTACAACAAAATTATTTGCTGATTCTACTAAATAAATGGCTGTTGAGCTTGGAATTGATCTCTGGAAGTCATTGTAAAAGAATTCCTGCAGTTTCACCTAGTTTTGCAACACAAAAATAGCTTTCCAAAATTTAAACAGATGTGATGTTTACACGGTGAGGTTTTCAGCCTAGCTCAATAGGTGAAGAAGCTGGCTGAGCCATAAGTCAGCCTCTAGTACACTTTGGTCTTTCTGAAATGATTCTGATTTGCATGAAGCAATACAAAGCTATTTAAAGCACACTGAATTGTAGCTTCACTAATTGCATTAGTGAAGTTACTGGGAGACAGAGAGCAAAAAAAAACCCCAAAAAGCCTGAACCTGTTTACAACGGGTTTCAGCATGCTCTGGAAGTGTCTGGCTCCAGCAGAACTCTGTATTTTGGCTCTGTCCTTTCTGTTCTCTTCCATTAATTAAGTCAGAAGATGACCTAGGTCTGGCTTGTTCCCTCTTGGCAGTTTTTCTGCTCTAAGCACAATGGAAAGTGGCTTCTTACTGTGCATTTCACCTGTGATGAAGAAAATAACATGCATTGTTATCTGTTTCTGAAGTCAGGTGGTAGGAAAGCAAAAAAATATTGTGGAAGCTGTTAATCCCAGCTATTGCTCTCAGTTATTGAATGAAAAGGCTTCAAAACATGTTTGTTATTGTTCTTGCTTTCAATCTGAAGACTGAAAAAGAGGAGGAATTCAGATTACAGATAAAAGCAGATGCTCCTAACTCATCTGCAGGAGGCATCCTAAGCTGATAAAAATTCTGCTTTTGAGATGTCAAAGTGAAAGAAAGGCTTTGCCAATAGCAGCATAATGTTCTTGGTTAAACCAAGCTGAAATAAACCCATTACTTAATGTAGCAGAATTGGAATAAAGTGTGACTGGAGTTCTTATTGTATAAAAAATTGCCTCAAATTAAAGAACAGTGGGTACAGATACACTTGGATCTGCTCCATCAAATAATTTATTTTTCCTGTACCAACTAAAATGAGGAGGATGCTAATTCTGTTGAGTAAAATTGAAATAAGCTATGTGTGTGTGATGACTAAATGATTTTTTTCTTGGATGAGTTCTGTTTAATCTGGCAGAGCTGAGATTTGTTCTGCTGTGTTTTTAATGTCTGGCACCCCAATAGCTGATTTTTCCAGAGTCTCTTTACCTATACAGATCAATGAGGGTGTTTGTTGGGCAGAAGAATTCCAATTCTCAGGTGATTCAGCAAAGAAGAAAACATGAGTGTATGCATGCATGTGAGATAGTTTGATTCCATAAGCATATTATGGATACAACATCAAGTGAAGATACATGATGTGGGAGGGAATATATCAGTGAAAGATATCTATAAATTGACACATATCAGGTAAATGTTGTCATCAGAGAGCTATTTCAATGGGATTTGAAATATCTACATGGAATTTTTTGGGTGGATTCAGGGAGACCTTTCTAAGTTTATGTGCTCAAGCTATGACACAGCAAGTCCTGAAAAAGTCCATAATGAATTAAAGCCAAAGCTGCCCTAGTGTTAAAATTGATTGAATAATGGGGAAACTGTCTTTGCCTAAATGTAGTGTGATACAGTGTTCTTCCTTGCTTTTTATAACGTGATAATGCTGTGTTTGTATATTTTTTCTCCCATTTTCTTGAAGTGTGATGAACATAATGAAAACAGACCAGCCTCCTTAGGGACATGGGGGAAGAAAACAGACAGAGAATAAAATCAAAGGCCAGTAATAGAACAATAAAAGAATTACATTTTTTTGACTAATGCATAGTCATTGCACCATGAAAATCAGAGCCTTAGGAGGTCAGCCAGACAAATCTTGTAGATGCACTTGATAATGTTAGCATCATAAATAATTTTTGCAGTTATGCAAGCTAAGATAACAACACAAGCTTGAAGCTCTTCATTGAATGAGGGAAATGCTCATTGAGGGAGCAGGAATTTTCTTGTGCATGTCCTATGAATATAATATTTTCAATTAGTAATCAGTCTATTAGGGGCTATTTGTCTTTGAAAACTCTGCTGATCCTCTGCTAACTCTGTGAAATCCAAAGGCCAAATAGAGTAATAATCTGAACACATGTGATGGCCCTGGTATAGCTGTCATACATATATCTGCTTTTCTGAATGACATCTCACAAGAATCTGCTAAATGAAAGCACTTCCCACTCCATATCTGACTTTGGAACCACTTGATTTTGACACAGTTTGACAGCAACAGAAGCATCCAGATCAAAGATTGTCCTTTCCTTTTCTTCTCACATCCCTTCCTAGTTCCCCTACTCGTGTCAGTAGCAATGCTAATATGTCCACGAGAAGTGACAGAGCACAGAGCTGCTCATGAGGAGGAGTTCAAACTTAAAACTCCATCCCCACCTCAACACGCACATTCTACTGCAAACCACTCCATTTTGCACTATCACTACATTAATCCTCCAGCTGCTGGTGAAAAGGGTTCTGCCCCTCCTCCATCCTCCTGACTTGCAGTGGCTCTGGCCCAAATATGGGTGTGACATATGATTGAGTGGTGTGACAGTTCTGGTAACTAAACTGGCAGAGAATGCCATTAGGATAATATAGCTATATTGTGAAACTGCACTCTGCAGGGCTATTTGGTGTTTCTTCCTCACATCCCTTATGTAATTGCCAAATTAAGAGGTATAAAGTGGTGTAAGGTACACATCAGAAATTTAGGACCTTTATATTTGCTAAGAGATGCTTGATAGTTCTGGGAAGTGTGTGTGTGGGGGGGAGATAGTAAAAAAGAATAGGGGGAATGAGGAAGGAATAATTTAAAATAATTTTAACCCACTCATCTAGTCTAACAGTCTGTGCCTTAGAAATCTTTGCCTCCAATTCCCAATATACAAAAATCACTGTCTTACTTAAATAACTTCAATTTTGTTCTGCATGTGCCTTATCAGTTTTGAGAAATGATGAAATGAGGCATTATAACTACCCTTATAACAGGCTATTGTTCCTCTTCTTATGTACCAGAAAAGCCATTTCAACCTGTTTAGCTACATCTTATTATGAACCCTTTATGAAAGGTATTCCTGGTATTCTTTATAATTTTTGTTGTATTTTCCTTCATTTTAGCTCAGACTCTCCTGTTATTAACCATAATTTTTCTTAGCACCATCCGCTTGGTGCTTTGTCCTTTCTGCAATGTGCATTGCCTCATCATTACTGAATTTAAATCTGAGTAATTTTTACTTTTCCTCAAATTGCTTCTCAGTTAAGCTCCAAAAAGGTCAGAACATCTTCTAGAGTTTAGATCCTTAATCACATTCAAGGAACTTAAAAGAAAAAGTAATCGATTTAAAAGCTTCCCATGATAGTATTTGTACTCAGTAGTAAAATATTTCAGTCACTAATGAGATGCACTTAATAAAGAGGCTTTATTATACAGATAATGGAAATTTAATTTAT